>CM056829.1:11419600-11684600 GCA_029853015.1 Chelidonichthys spinosus
TTAAAAAAGTTGCCAGGGAAAGTAATCCAAGGAGCAATTTACTTTCCTCCAAAACATATTCAGCAGTGTATAAAAGTTTAATCAAATTTGATTTGATTAAAGGTTGATTTGGTATCACTACTACTGCTGCTACTGTTACTACAACTAATAATAATGATTTGTGTAAATAACCCAGTCTGGCCAAGGCAAACCTATTCCCCCATCACATTATTTAAACATCAGCTTACTGGTAGGTTGAATCTTCTCACCCTCTTTAACTCCCTTTAAGTAAAACACTGAATTATAGCACATGAACTCTAAGCTATAACTACACGGTTGATTGAAAACAGGCTCGAGTGTGTGAATGCATGTGTTGCTGTTCTCTGGAGGTAGCCTGCGGCAGTGTTTGTCTTAAATACCCTCCAGAACAAGTTTGTTTTCAGGAGATTTATTATATCACAATAAAGCCCCTGAGATGTGGGGTCCTTCACAAACAGATGGAAAACAGAAACAGAGGCATAAAGATAATAAGTATTTAGATATGAACTGATCCTAGTGAAATGTGTGTTGAGGGAGAGACCACAGGGAGTCTGTTTTATATATAAAACATTGAGTGGAAGAAGATCAATTTTTACAAGCATTCTGGTAAACAATGTCGGGGTAGTTCATTATTAGTCGTGTCACACGTCTCTTTCTAACATTAAATAATTAATAAATAAAACAATGCCGTTCACCTCAGCAGCAAAATAATTAAATTTTGTTGTTGTTGTAATTTTCAACTTTCCAAAATACAAGAAAAAGGGGGTGTTTACAGGTTAACATGGGGGGGATGATTATGAGGATGCCAAAGCAGCTTTTCTGTCCTACTCACAATCATATCTCATGCATACACATGCACATACACTTCAGAGTCAGGTTATTATTCATACATTCTCTCGTGAGAGTCCATGAGGCACATTATTATCATAGTCTTTAAGGGTTGAAGCTTCACTCAAAGAAAATAATTCCCTTTGGACTTAGAAAACTGTAATAGATCTATGAGATCTATTTTTCTCTTGTATTATGTGTATAGATGGGAATGTGCTTGTATGATAATATGTAGTCAGTGGCCTAAGCTGCAAATCTCATGACATAGTTGTGACCTCCTCACCTGTTTTCTCTCCCCCTTTGTAATCCATCCTCTCTGGCTCTCAATCATTTATTGCCGTCTCTTTACCTCATCTCATCTTTGCGCTCTTTGCTGTTTATCCCTGTCGCCCCTGACCCGTCTCCCTCGTGCCTCCCCCTCCATCTATCTCTCTCTTCTTACTCCTCCACCTGTTTCACACCTATACATCACTCTATGTCTTCCAACTCTCCCTGTCTTTGTCTTTCTCTGTCTCCCTCTCCTTCACCTCCCTGACCCTGTCCATCCTCTGTACACCCCATGAGTGATTTATTCATTCTCCTAACATTTTCCGCACTCTGCTCTCCTCTTTAACCCTTCAGATGGCGTCTACAGCATTTCTGCACAGTGCGTCCTCCGCGTCCTCATCATCACCGAGGACATGCTGGGCAGCAGTGTCACCGTCCGCCTGCAGAACATGTCCCAGGAGCACTTCCTGTCACCGCTGCTGGGTAACTTCCTGGAGGGCGTGTCAGCAGTGCTCTCGGTGCCCGTGGAGGATGTTTTCATCTTCAACATCCAGCCGGACCTGGACGCGGCGCCGGGAGGGATCCTGAATGTCAGCTTCTCTGCCGCGTTGCCCGGCGGCCTCTTCTTCCCCTCAGAGACTCTGGAAGAACAGCTGTACCTGAACAGGCCGAGGCTGACGTCGCTCACACAGATGGAGGTTAGTTCCCATTTACAAATACAAGTACACACATGAGACTCACACATTTTGGCTTATAAATATCTACTACTGCATTAAGACACATGATAAAAAATATTTTTCATCCGAACATCCTATGAAAAAAGTAATTTGCATGCAGCAGCTGGAAATCAGGGTACATGTAATAAGACATCGAAAGTGAAGACACGTGCAAACACACATGCATCTCAATACAGTCGCTTGAGCATATGAGCTGGTAATAATGCAACACAGATGCCATGCCGGCACAGCCATATGGCTTTAGCAATACACTGATATGACCACCGAATCTGCTTGTGCATGAAATCGCACACACCTGGACTCAGCATGCACATCAATCACACGCACGCGTACTTCACGCACGAGACAAAGGAATGTTTTGGTAGGAAGGAGAACAAGTGAAAGCCAAGAAAAGATTTATGATGGGAAAAAAGAGAGCACAGTGGTGTCAAGAGATACATAGTTTAAGGCTGAATGTAGTTGACCTTTTTCAAGAACTGTCGCACACATTTTCCAACTGGATGTGCACTGTCTGAAAAGACACAATCTAGGAAATATCTGGTCCAGTGACATTAAGGAAATGCTTTTACAAAACAAGCTCAGGGAACATGAATAAATATATGCAAGTTAATGTAAAAAATTAAGACCAATAGCTATACATGTCAGTGTGATTGGGCTGTAATTGTATGCCACCTCTTGTCCAACGAGGCATTCGTAATGACTGAGACCTGAGGAGAACATGTGATAAGTCTGTAGGATATGAGTCCATAGAGACACATGCCCCTTCCAGTGTCAGAGAAAACATGTATGGTAGTCGATGGGAAGGCAAATAAGAAACTAAGAAACACAATCATTCATGTCACAAGTCAAACAGGATCAGAACATTTTGTTCGCCATTGACTACAACTATAGGCTACATATTTTGTCCGACATAAGGTCCCATGGGAAACACCGGAAAGACTCTCTAAACAAATTATAATTACATTATTTAAAATCAGATTTTAAGGAGGTCATATTGGCACATCCTTTGTTTCTTATTAAAACAAATGTACCTTATTTTTTACCACGTTTTGGTCCAGAGTGAAATCTTGGATGGATCACCATGAAATCTGGTCACAAATGTGGATGCTAAAAGCTCCCACGCCTGCACCAATCAGAGAGCAGCAGCAGCAGCAGCTTCTATGGGGGCTTCGTAGCCTGCGAGGCGTGACGCAGGGAAAAAAGGCAAACAACTAATTTAGATGAGCACGTCAATATTTTAATCAGGAAGCTTCTTTCATCTGAACTGCGGCGGCTTGACAGTAAGAGGACGATATTTAGAGAGTAAATATTTAAAAATGAAATGAGGGACGGAGGAATATGAATGTTCGTTTGTCAGCAAAGTGACGGTAATGTTTTGGCATTGGTAACACAAAGCTAGCATAAGTAAAGTGCTAAAATGCTAGCATGCTAACACGCAAACCGTCATCTTCAGGCAGTCATTTTAAGCTAATTGCAGTTTGTTACAGAGAGCTGAAAATATCGTATGTATGTTTTCCTGTTACACTGAGTTTCGTTTTGTATCTTCAGTGTTTCAGAGCCTCTCTAACGTGTTAACATTTATACCCATGTTACTAAATATGGTACGGTAACGTTACATGCTAGTCCAACTTGAACAACTTCTCAATATAACAAAAAAAAACATATTCCTTTAGTAAGTGTTTATGTGGACAATTAACCATAGCTTCATGGGATATGTTGCTGTTGTTGACAAAATTATAATATTCCTATTATAATATATATATAAAAAAAACTGCATTCAGTTAAATATTGTATTTTGCTTATGTTTTCTTCCTGGCAGGTAGCCTACATTTACTCAAGAATTGTACAATTTCAAAGTACTTTAATCTGACAGCTGTAGGTTCTAGTTACTTTTCAACTGATAAAATTATAAAATAAAACGTGCTGTTATGGATGAAACAACCTAGAAGTATATAAAGTAGTTTAAACAAGCTCCATTTGACCAGCTACCACATTAAATTCACATTTATGTATTGATGCATTGGTATTCATAATCTACAATGGTATTACCTATGTACTTTTCCCTTAAGTACTTTTATGATTCAAGGAATTAGGAAGTTTATTTGCATTATTGTACTGGTACATACTATTATTTAAATATTACTGTACTTCCACCACTGTTTGCATGGTTTACTTCCAATTTTAATCTTCGCAGTTGCACATGCGTTGCTTTTACATTTATTACAATACAGTATGTGGGCGGTAAGAAAAAAACATATTGCATGTTGCAGCTAGGCAGAAGCGCTTTGATAGAAAAAGTATGCTGAGCAGTGAAGGTAATCTGAATTTAAACACCATCTGGAGCATCTACGGCAAACCACATTACTCACAATGACTTCCAACATCCATCCTCTCCCTTTCTCCAGGTTCTTCCATTTGACGACAACGTGTGTCTGCGTGAGCCGTGCCAGAACTACATGAAATGCATCTCAGTGCTGCGCTTCAACAGCTCCGCCCCCTTCATCTCCTCGCCCTCCATCTTGTTCCGGCCCATCCACCCCATCGCAGGCCTACGCTGCCGCTGCCCGGTTGGCTTCACAGGGGATTACTGCGAGACGGAGATCAACCTGTGTTACTCCAACCCCTGCCTGAATGGAGGGGTGTGCGCCCGCAGAGAAGGAGGGTACACCTGCATCTGCCGCGAAGACTACACTGGTGAGTAGTGTGTGCTACTAAGGGGCGTATGGGTCATTCCGTGTCATTTCATCAAATTTCTGAAAATCTCGCCCTGCTGGGATGTTTACTATAGGCTATTAGGACATCCAGCACCAAAAACGGCCACAAAAACCCCACCAATATCAGGATTTTAAAAAATCACTGCGACAAAATGTGGCAAAACACCCTCCTGATATTTAATGTGATTTTAACAAGAATATGATATTTCAAGAAAAGTACGTTTGGACCTGATACTTTGAAAAGTCAAATTTGCTATTTAATTTCGACAAGCCAAATTTTGGGAGAAGTTTAAGTACCTACCATACTAAGTTATAATTGAGCTACACCCCTGATATTCCATGTCTGAAGGCTATTAGTAACAGATATACACTGTAGAGATTTTGAAGGCCACAGGTGAGATAGTTTTCCAGATATTGCTGTTTAAAATGGCTTTTCAGAGTATAATTCCAAAAACCGTCTAAACTACCCTTCATTCAATTATCTTTTCATGAGCAAACTGTTGAGAGTAAGAAGATTTTAAGAATTTTCTTATTAACAGTGTGTCTTTTTACTAGAATTTTTACAGGACATTCTGAGATGGTCAGGTGGGAGGCATTTGATGAAATGACACGGAATTACCTGTATGCATGTATTTGTGCTGCTGTGGTCTTGGTGAGGAAATTTCTCCAATTTAGCTGATTTTGTTGGTTCTTTATGGGTCGTCATACGGACGTGAGTTAGTTGTGTTTTTGCCAGTAGTAGGATGAGCACATTATGCTTGTTTCAAGCTAGCGAGGAATAAACCCAGCTTTCATCCGCCGTCCCCGAACGACTGAAGAGTCAAATGGATAGGGGTTCAGTGTGTTTATGTGTGAGTTGGTGTAAAATTTAACGCCAGCCTGGTAAACTAAAACTGACTGACTGTGTCTTTGTTCATGTCCCACATCGACTTCCTTTTGATCCACTGTGTCAAACTGTTTTTTTTTGTGTGTGTTGAGCTAAACAACATGAAAACGCACACACACACACTCTACAGCCTGGGAGATTTTCCTCCACATGTAACTTATTCTTTTACAAACATACACACACACACACACACACACACACACACACCTCCACCGCTGCCACCACTGTAAACCCCATCACTCTTACTGTCGCCACACCCTTCTCTCTCTCTCACACACACACGTTTAATCCTGTCTTACCTTTCCTCTTACTCTGGACTGATTCTCTCTCTTTCACTCTGTCTCTGCCTCCCCGATTGCTATGAATGTCAGTGTGTGCGTCAGGGGGATATTTCACATTGCCTTTTATTTTGAATCAAAAGAGAGCCGGGAGAGCGCAGCAAAGCTTTTTCTTTAGTGAGAGAGATGGAGTGTTTCCCAAACTCCCACTGAGACAGAAGAGAAGAAGAGAGCAAAGGAGAAATAGAGGTAGAAAGGGACTGAGAACGAGTGGGAGTGAAAGAAAGACAGAATGGTGTATGATGGAAAGAAAGTGAAAGAGAGATGGAGAGCGAATGTGATGTGTATAGGAAATAACACTTTTGGGTGATTCCAGTGAAAGGTTGATAATCAAAAGATGATCTTTTTGGTCAGGTTGACTGCTTGTGCCAACTGCACATTAGATCCACTGCACAACACCTATTTAAAAAGACAATACGACACTTTTTAAGCTGGTTCGTCTATCTGATTGATCGAGCTGACAAGTCATATTTCATTTTAAAGGCTATTTTTTAAGTCCAGCGCAGTGCTAATTCTGCATAAAATGCACCTGAGCTACATTACATCAATTCCAGCAAACTTCATGGATCAATCAGCACTTTAGTGAGTCTGTAAGTGCTACTCATCTTCATCATAACATCATCTTCACTTCCCTAGGCATAGGACGAGAGGAAACTTTCATGTCACAATTATCTTGGCCAAAATTATAACGAATCAAGATCTGATAATAATAATAATTAACCTGATAATCATCGAAATATGAAACTTTTAAAAAAGGTACTTAAACATACTGGTATCACTTTATATTTTGTTATGAAACAAATATTTTATTGCGTCAGCTCCTAAGCTTCAATAAGGTGAAAAGATTTCAGTGTAAAAAATATGTAATTTGTCTATGGTGAACTAGTCACTTATAACGCAATTATCCCAATAATGATAAAAATAATCACCACAATCAAAGAAGATTAAATTAGCTCAATGGTAATAGGCGCACAAACTCCGGAAAGAAAAACTGTGAGAATAGGAGGGATGAAGAAAACATCAGGAAGTTAAAGATGGGACAGGAAAGGAATGGAAGACAGGACGGCGAAGAGGTGGGTATGACAGCAATACGAGAGACGAGGGAGACGGATGAATTCAGAGACAGTAACGTGGAAGGAGGGCTGCAGGGGGAAAACGGGGCGAGAGACAACTGGGAGCAATGAGAGAAAAAGGGATGGAGGATGAGAGTTGACTGATGGAGCGAGGGAAATCAGATGGGTTCTGGGTAGTCTGTGTTGTGCTTTTGCTGCGTAGGCGTCGGGTGTTGCGGTGTCTTGTCAATGCCCAGGGCTAGTGGGAGGAAGAGGAGGAGGAGGAGGGGTAGGACAAATAAACAGGGACGAATTGATTCTGCAACACACAGAAATCTCCAGACATCTCCCGACCAAGTTTTTTTTTCATCTTTCCATCCACCCTGCCTTCATCCATCCTCTCATGCGTTCTTTGTGGCTTTGAATTGCTTTACCCTGAAACTTCCATGGATGTCTCTCACAGGCAGGAGCCAAGCCCGTCGTTTTGACCGAGGCCGAGTGAGAAAACATGTTTGTGTAAAAATTGTTGTATTGTATATTTGTTGGTTAGCTGTTGGGATTTTTTTTAAAGGAGGTAATAGAGTAAAATAGAACATTAATGATACAATTACAATAATAATCTGTATACCACTCCTTAAAAACAAAGCAACAAATTGCTATAAACAAAGCACAAAATGTAAACCAACAATAATAAAAGCAAATAGAATATTTATTCTTTATCTATTATTTATTTATCTATTAATAATAGAACATACCAGATTAGAAATAAAATGAATTTAAGCCCAGATAGATAACCTATAGCTTGTAAAATCAAGTAAAATGGTTATTACAATTAGTGCTGAGATCAAATATTAAAAGGAGATTTCAAAGATAACACTGACTCAAGCAGCCTGATTTCTGTCTGACAGGTTGTTCCAGAGTTTAGGGGCCCTCTGCCTTAATAAAGTGTACTCACACAAGAGCAGCAGGTAAAGGCTTCATCCAGGTCCAAGTGAACACTTAACGGAGCCCGTTCACTTCTTCTTCCAGACAAAGGCAGAGACACACACAGAATTCACAATACAAGTAACCTCAGGCTAACCCTTCTCTAAACCACACATTTAACCCCAGGATAAGAAAGGTTTGACACTTTGAACGAGGGTTACAACCACTTTGTACCCATGAAGTATTAAACCCTGCAGTGAAGAAAGGTTAGCACTGCCTTCATGCTGCCAGCCACAGAGATCTAGTGCTCAGAAAACAGTGTGAAAGACAGCATGAACAAAGGTCATGTACCTGTCAGCCGAGTACTGATTACCGACTGTTAGCTCAAGGTTTAAATGAAACTGTGATGTGTTCTAACACTGCTGTGTTTCAATCCAGAGTTAAACTGAAAATGTGACAGGTGCTATGTATAAATAAAGTTATTATTATTAATTCATACTACAAAAAGCTTTTAAGTTTACTGATGTGTTAATCGACGTCTGAAGTCTCCGTTGATTAAATTAAATGAATCTTTGAGACGGATTGACCAGTGCTGCTTTAGTCTGCTCAAAAGCCTTTTTCCACATCAGACATTTACCCTGGTCAATGCAATACATTTACATTTACATTTAGGTCATTTAGCAGACGCTTTTGTCCAAAGCGACTTACAATAAGTACATTAGTGAAAAGAAAGAAACAGAGAAGCCACAACATACCATTGCCGATAAAGTAAGAGCTAAAAATAGAACAAGTGTTAGATCCTCGTCTGATTAAAGTAGTAGCTGTTCATTACGGTTAATTTACTGTTCATTGCAGTAAAAGCAAAGGTCTTACTAATAACATTAACAATGCCTCCGTTCTATTCAACTGTGTTTTAATTAGAACCCTGAAACTGATGCAGCTACTTGTAATTCAGCCATTGTTAACTTCATTATTTGCACCTTTTTTCTAGTGTCGCATATATATATACACAAAATGTCCACTGTTACCACATAAAGTAGTAACTTGTTGCTCCTCATTTCATCGTCATATGTGGCAAACTGAAAACAAAGTAGATAAAGTAAGAAATCTAAATAGTCTCATGTTATTGTAAAAAGTTGGGAGTGAAAAAAAACAGATCGGGGGCTTTGTAATAGGGTTTGCACATTTGAACTTCTGCTAATTTCTCGTCAGCAGACATCTGCCTCCTTAAGTAGAATTTGTTTAAAATGGGTACGACAGCTGTTGTCGTATTTAAATGAGAAGCCAGATATGCTTCCAAACCCCAGCCAATTAAATGACTGTCAAGGCAATCAAATACATTTCCTAGCAAATCCAACTGCATGCTGCACAAAGTAAAATGTAGCCTAAACGCTGGTTTGAGGTTGTGTTTGGCTCAGATTATACTTTTTAGACATTATTAATGAGTGCTCTTAAACTAGAATCAAATCCGAGTCTGTGAGTCAAGTTTTAGTACAAGTGATGAAAGGAAGAGTTTTTATGTTAAGTATGTGATAATTAGCTTCTGCTCCTCTTAACCTCTCTATTTCCAGAGTGCATCACTTTAGTGTTCATTTACTTTAGGAGGGAAGTTGTCGTACCAAATCCCGCAGCTACAATTGCCAAACTCTGCCGAAGCTCTGCGGTCTTTACTCTTTTATTCATAAGAATTTAAATATCCCTAACCTCAAGCGCTCATTAATCTGAGAAACATGCAAAGCTTGCAGGGCTGAAGGGAACGTGCAACAGTCATTAACCCTGAAAACAAGAAAAAGGCCTCAGTGGTGTAAAGAGATGTTCCCAGTGGACAGTCAACCTAAAAGACAGAGATAACAGTAGACAGAAACAGAGGATAGCTAATCGTTTTCACCGACCAAAAGAACTTACTCTCAGAAGTGATAAAAAGGACTTGCACATTTTGCAGATTATAGTAAGATGTAGGACGAGGGATACACCCAGACAGGAGATGGGAAACAGAGAGAGAGAGAGATAGGCATGGATGCAGACTAAATTCGTTTTTGAGAAGATAAAGCGTTGAGGAGAGAGGAAACAGGTAGAAATCCAATGGCTTAGTTGTCCGAAGCAAGAGAAAGAGACAGAGAAGGAATGCGGTAGACCGAGATGAGATTAGATTTGGATGCGATAAAGCAGATATGCACGTTACGCTGAGAAATTTAATCTAACAGATAGCGAGGGAAACAGATCACACACGTTGAGCAAATTAGCTTGAGGTAGCTAAAACTATGGGAGGCTCGTGAAGAAAAGTGCTGGTGTGTAAGTGAGTTTTAGCCTTTTGGGGAATGTGTGGATGGCTTGACGTTTTATAGACAGGAAGGAATTAAAAGAGTATGTGAGCAACCGAGGAGAAGAGAGGGCAGACATTTAATAGGTTCAAGTGTGATTTAAATATAGAGTACAAGATGAATTAGTTTGGTTTAGGAAAGACAGAGAGAAAGAAGTGAGAAGTGAATGGACGGTTGGATGATAGAGGGAGGTGGGTGATGAACGCACAGGAAGAGGAGACTAAATTATGTTTGGCAAGATAAGTTAGAAAGTATAGAGGAGGTATAGAAGGGACACGCATAAAGAGGCGACTAGGAGGGAGGTTGGCGTTAGCACCCACAAGTGAGTTGTGAGTGACCTTAAATATATGCAAAATAGTTTGTCGTTCTCCCAATTCAATTCAGTTTTATTTATAGTGTCATTTCACAACAGAAGTAATCTGAGGACACTTAACACATTGAGCAGGACTAGAATACGCTCAGAATCATCCAGGGGCAAGCGTTACAGCGACAGTGGCCAGAAAAAACTGCCTTAATAGGCTTTTAGGCATAAATCTCGTGCAGACCAGGCCCTTGGGTTCGGGCTGCATTTGGTGTTGGTGTTGGTCCCACTGGTGCACACCTCGGCAGTCGATGATGAACAGAAATATTATTCATCTTACTTAACGTATGCCCAATGGCAGAGCTCAGCCATGAAATTAGAGGTAATTATTGAGATAATCTGAGTTTATTATATAATTAGCAACTTACAACTCCCGTGTGAAGCTAAGAAAATGTATCTTTTGAAGCTTGATAGAAGCAACAGGGCTTTCACTTCATATCTAAGTTTTTTTTAATTTATTTGTTAATATATTTGTTTTTAGACAAATGCAATCAACCAAAACTCTTTAATGTAAAGAGTTAAGCACAAGTCATTTTAATTGGGGAATTAATTAACCGCATTTATGAACAATTACACAGCCAGTTATTATAGAATTAAGCAGAACACAGCAGAAAATAATAGGACTACATTTATGCACTGTGTGGAGGATAGAGTACAATTACAGTTACAATTACAGTCTTGGTTGATAAGACAGCGACAGTATTAAGGAAAAAATGAGGTCAAAAACACATCAATAATCACTGCCACAATAATTACACTTTCTGCAGCCAGGAGGCGTGATCACGTATTTCAGGTGAGAAGAAAATATTTGTTACAGAGGTCAAAACGTGACAGGACAGACTGATTGGCTGACGGTATTCTTGCAGCCAAAAGTTAAACTATCCCCAATGTTTGGAATCAAAATGGCCATTTTGCCTCAGGCTGCAATTCACCGCTGCTCTGGTGCTTTTTCGGTTTAAAGGGTTGAATCAAAATCACTTTTCCAATTTTAAAGAGTGGCAAGGAAGGTTTGTGGAGATAAATCACGCAAGGGATGAAGTGAGGTGAAAACGACATTTGAAAAGACAGTTTGAGGAGTTTGAGTGGAACTGGGAGACAAAACAAAAGCAGGCTGGCTGGGTGAGAGTGGGGAGTGAAGGAGTGGTGAGATAATGGTATGGGATGGATTCAGAAGACTCAGTGACATTTAGAGTTGGGCGGTATCCAAATTTTGATACCGTCAAACCTCCTCCCTATTTTACCCCGGTATACGGGATTACCGTGACTAATTAAAACTTATGACGTAAGGCTCAGCCGACGTCACCAAACTCATTAGAGTTTAGCTTCTCTGCCCGAGCCTGACCCGTGGCTGAAATTTCCCACCACTAGCCTACCCTCGGAATGGGTCGGGCCGGGCCTTTAAACAAGCGTTTGGGTTCGTTCGTTCGTTCGTTCTTTTTTTTTCTATCATTGCATTTATGCCTAGCCTTCTCCCCTAATCTGAGGAGAAGGCTAGGCATAAACATTAAATATTATTGGTTATATGTTTAGCAGAGCAGGTCTACGTAAGAAATGTGTACAAAGTTACACAAAGTAAAAAAAAAAAGACGCTACACATACTGCGCACACATCATTCATAACGGTTCCGCTCTGTGCAGCTAAATCAACGAATAAAGGAGTTACGCTAAAGTGCAACATGGAACTTGGAGACATAAAGGATAAATTAAAAACAGGACAATTAACGTTGAGCAAGTCATCAGGAAAGTCCGAGGTACGGGATCATTTCAAGTGACTAGTGGGAGAAGGCGATAACATACGTGTCGGCTTTGTCCAGTCATATCCTAATCGCGGCACTAACGTAGCCTATAAAATGATTTTTATATTTTTGTGACTGAGTAGTGGTGCAGCCGGACCCCCACTTCCCACGGATATGCACATACAACAGCCTCATGCATGAAAAATAATTGTCGGGTTGAAATCGGGCTCGGGCTCTTAATTACATTTAATATGTCGGGTCGGTCCGGGTTCGTGCAGAACGCGCACGGGCTCGGGTCGGGCTTGATTTTCTGGGTCCGAACTAAGCTCTACTTCTCATTAAGTCGGAACCCGAAATACTGCTAAACTGCAGAAGTCGTGTTCTTCTCTGAGACCAGGTCACTCGGTGCGCGACTCGCCATCTTTTCTCTCTCTCTCTCTCTCTCTCTCTCTCTCTCTCTCTCTCTCTCTCTCTCTCTTATATAAGTGCATTGCACTTTTTTAATGACGGTATTGAAACTGATACCGTTGCTATTTTTAAGACCCGTGGTATACCTTATTACCGTATTACCGCCCAAGCCTAGTGACATTAAATGAGTTGTGTGTGTATGTGTACAAAGTAAGAGAGAGGTAGACTAAATTACTTTTGCGAAATTAAAGAACAGTGAAGTGTGTGTGTGTGTGTGTGTTTGTGTGTGTGTGAGAGAGAGAGAAAGCAAGCATGCGAGCACAGCTAGTGTAGGAGAAAAAAGAGGAAATAGAGACATCTAAATACATAATATATATGAGTTATGTGCATGTTAGATTGAATAAAATGCACTGAAGGGCACATGATTTGCTGAGTGGAGTGGGATAAATGCATTCAACACTGTGAGAGGAAGGAAAGAGGAGACTTAATTCATTTTTGGGAGATACATTTCAGACCATGAGTGGAGGGAAAGGGAAAAAAATGTAGAATGACCTCAGGCCCCTCTGGAGTGTTTACGGGAGTTATGCATGTCATGTGAAGAATTAAAAGTGAATGCTTTTCCTGTAATCACAGTGTACTTGTGGTATTTTGGTCAGTCGATCCTGGGTTTTTAAAAGTTACATACGGTATACGATAGAGATAGAAATAGAGATGCGTAGCTGAGCTGCAGCTTTGTTGTTGCTTGTGGAATTATAAATAGGCCAAGTGTCGCTCGAGATAGCATTAGTAGGCTTGGGCGGTAATAAGGTATACCACGGGTCTTAAAAATAGCAACGGTATCAGTTTCAATACCGTCATTAAAAAAATGCAATGCACTTATATAGAGAGAGAGAGAGAGAGAGAGAGAGAGAGAGAGAGAAAAAAGATGGCGAGTCGCGCACCGAGTGACCTGGTCTCAGAGAAGAACACGACTTCTGCAGTTTGGCAGTATTTCGGGTTCCGACCTAATGAGAAGTAGAGCTTAGTTCGGACCCAGAAAATCAAGCCCGACCCGACCCGAGCCCGTGCGCGTTCTGCACGAACCCGGACCGACCCTGACATATTAAATGTAATTAAGAGCCCGAGCCCGATTTCAACCCGACAATTATTTTTCATGCATGAAGCTGTTGTATGTGCATATCCGTGGGAAGTGGGGGTCCGGCTGCACCACTACTCAGTCACAAAAATATACAAATCATTTTATAGGCTACGTTAGTGCCGCGATTAGGATATGACTGGACAAAGCCGACACGTATGTTATCGCCTTCTCCCACTAGTCACTTGAAATGATCCCGTACCTCGGACTTTCCTGATGACTTGCTCAACGTTAATTGTCCTGTTTTTAATTTATCCTTTATGTCTCCAAGTTCCATGTTGCACTTTAGCGTAACTCCTTTATTCGTTGATTTAGCTGCACAGAGCGGAACCGTTATGAATGATGCGTGCGCACTATGTGTAGTGTCTTTTTTTTTTATTTTGTGTAACTTTGTACACATTTCTTACGTGGACCTACTCTGCTAAACATATAACCAATAATATTTAATGTTTATGCCTAGCCTTCTCCTCAGATTAGGGGAGAAGGCTAGGCATAAATGCAATGATAGAAAAAAAAAGAACGAATGAACGAACACAAACGCTTGTTTAAAGGCCCGGCCCGACCCATTCCGAGGGTAGTGGTGGGAAATTTCGGCCACGGGTCGGGCTCGGGCAGAGAAGCTAAACTCTAATGAGTTTGGTGACGTAGGCTGAGCCTTACGTCATAAATTTTAATTAGTCACGGTAATCCCGTATACCGGGGTAAAATAGGGAGGAGGTTTGACGGTATCAAAATTTGGATACCGCCCAACTCTAAGCAGTAGTAGTTTTCAATCATGAAAGGTATGATTTTGAAGGCACACTAACTGTTGTTAGGAACTCAGGATGCCTTGAAGTCTATAATCAATAGCCAGGTTTGCAGGATTCAAGAAAGGAAACTCCTTTCCTCCGAAAAGATACCAAACAATTTTGTTTGTGCAGATCAGAAAGACCTACGCCCAATGTAATGAAACTGTACAAGTATATGAATAAAGAATAATTCTAATAATCCTTTTGTTTACCCATGTCATTTATAAATGTATGTAGTATTATTCGTGGGTTGGTTTTCAGACTATTTCTGTGAATCCATGCAAGATTTACATGAAAAGTAAACACCTTTGAACATTGAACAGGGCAAGTTCATTTAAAATTTGGAAAGAAAAGTTCAACCTGGTAGTAGAAAAGGAGGAATAGAAAATGAGAGTGAAGGATTAAAAGGAATTCCAAAGAAAAGGCTGCAGGGTGAATCGAGGGTTAAAGGGAATCGGAAATGAATGTGGGAGGGAAATTCTTATCAATATCTGCCATCTGATCTTTTGAAAAAGGCCAAAAAAAAGAGGATAAGAAGATTATGAGGGAGGTTAAGGAAGGCAGATGAAAGTGGAATAGAGACTTGTTAGGAGGGAAATACAGCACAAACGAAAGAGAAATGATATAGAAAAAAAACATCAGAGAGCGGATATGGAAGGAACTAAAATAATATGTTCTTTCAGAGAGATTGATATAAATGACAGAAAAGAGGATTAGCTAAGATGAGGTGTAAAGAGAGCTCTATGAAATGGAAACAAATGGAAGAAAAACATTTAAAACTATAAAGGGGGTGGCATGGATAAATAATCTGCAAATAATGCAGATAAAACAAAGAAGCCTGAAGGAAGAAGGGTGGAGGTCTTACATCAGTGAAGAAAGAGGAGAGAGAGACTGTGTTTGAAGGAGGAAGTACAAGAAGTTTAAATAAAAGTTAGTAAGTAAAGACGCAACTAACCGAAATCCATGTACTGCATCATGCTCACATAGTGTCTTCAAAACCATTTAAAGCTGTAACCTACTAGAATCAAATACATGTAACTCAAAATCAGTAGAGCCCTTGAGGGTGCCTGTAAATGTGGGGGTGTAAAAGAGAGAGAAAAAAAGAGCGCCAAAAAATGGGAGTGAGACCCAGAGAGGAAGGAGAAGAGGGAAGCAACTGGGAGTGTACTGGCCTCTAGGGATGTACCATATGTTGGGGTGGAGGAGGGGGTGATGGGGTGGGTGGTTGGGCGGAGCGAACTAAGATGCCGAGGGGGTGGTTGAAGAATACTGGCTTTGATGAATAAAACATCCGCGTGAATGAAGGGGTGGTGTGAATGCATTAAGCCAGGCATAGAGGAAGAAGATGGAGCAAGAAAGGTAGGAAGGATAAAGGAACGGTAAAGTGTGGAGCATTTTATATATAGATATGTAAGGTGGAAGGCAGATAGAAAAGGAAGGAAGGAACAAGGAGCCAGAGGATGGAATGAGGAAAGGAAGAGGGGGTGAATGGAATAGCGGTCTGCTTTTAAACAATAAAGTGCATATAAAAAGAGTCGGATGTTTTCAGACTTGAAAGTCTTTGTTGGGTGGGTATCCTGTTTATTTTGGATTATATGTATGTAAGTTGACATGTCTTGGTGAATATGTCAGTGCTGATTATTTTGATATGAAAATACCCCCATCACAAATAAACTTGCAAATATACTTACATTTTAAAACTTTCGATCTAAGGAGCCTGATGATATACAGTTGAAGAGTCAAAGTGACGGGGAAATGTGATTGGCTAATAAGACAAAGGATAATTCATAAATAACAACATGGCTATTTCAAAATCAAAGCATATGCCTACAGTTATTAATCACATTTATTCATCAGAGAACTGATACATTTTTGAATTTATGAACAATTTTCCAAAATCAGCTGGTAGAAACAGCTGTTTTCGGCGTCTATAGCAGCTGTTTACAGACTGACACTTCACTTCCCTGTTGTTTCCCTTCTGTCTGGAGCTACAATGTGGAAAATAGCGTTAGGACCAAAAATACTATTCAAAACCATGAAAATCAGATAGGATAAGAAACCGTGTTTGTCTGTCTAACCGCTACAGACAGTGTCGCAACTACACACACACACACACACACACACACCCTAAACACGACAAACTGAAGTGGAGTATAATTGTAACACATGTGCATGTGCCTCGTTGTCCGACTTTGTCGATGCATTAAGCTGTAGCTTATGTGTCTGGCCGTGTGTGTTTCCATTCTGGTATGTTAATTAAAAAACATCTGTGTGCGTGTATATGTGTGAGGAAATTTAAAGTGCTACCTTGCAAATGGACTCGCTGTGTGTTTAGTAATCGCTTGACCTTTGAGTCCGAGCAGAATTAGACACTCGACTCCATTAAACTCGACTCTGTCCCACTTTGTGTTTGTGTGTGTGTGTGTAGGGCTGCATCGATTAGTCGCCGTTGTCGACAAAAGTCGATGGCAAAATTAGGCACAGACGAATTTATTGTCGATAATTGTCGGTTACCTCATCTGACGGCCTTTTTTTAACTTTATTTTTGCAATTGTATGCAGTCCTCCTAAGAAAAGTAAAGGATCCTTAGATGGTTTTCTGCAAAGGAAGCAGACGTGGACTCCCCACCAAGCAACTGTCCTCACAACTCAGTTTTAAACATGCTGATCAATGATCTTTTGTACTAGTACCCTAAATAGGAGCAATGTTTTTTTTAAATAAATAAAGTATTTTTGTCTTTATTATTAGTTGGTAAATTGAGAGCCATCGAGTAATTAACTAATCGTTTCAATAATCGATGACTAGTCAACTATCAAAATAGTCGTTAATCGCAATCGTGTGTGTGTGTGTGTGTGTGGTGTGTGTGTGTGAGTGTTTGTGTTTTCTATCACTGCTGATCAGTGGAAGTGGAGGTCTTAACATTTTTGGGGCTAAAGCCATGACTAACTATTAAGTCGGTCTGAGATCACGTCTGCTCTGCATTACTTCCTCTTATTATGTGTGAATAGGTGTGTTTTTCTTTGTTTTTGGCTTCCCTCGTCAATTTATTTCCTGCCAGTCTGTCAACCTGTGCACAACTGGGTGTGCATAATGAACCAGCGTGTGTTTAAGTCTCGCTGCACGCATAATTCATGAGTATTAATGCCTATTTATATATTTTAATATTAATGAGAGGGTCTTTACGGTTGAATAGGCACAACAGACAAAGGCTGGGAAATTGTGATATGTTAGACTTGCACGCATGTGTGTGTGTGTGTGTTTTTCCCCATTTAATTGGTTCCCTGTTGTGTGCACTTACATAAAGTTATGTTTAATGTGAGAGTGGAGAGGATGAGATAAAGCTAAACAGGGACAGGCAGATGTGATTATTTTAATGTCCTTGGGCTATTGTGCTGAATTGTGTGTGTGTGTGTGTGTGTGTGTGTGTGTGTGTGTCTGTCTGTCTGTCCATCCTCAGGGTGATTTAGTGGTGTGAGAGAGTATGTTTGTCAGCCAATAACTGGCAGGGATTAGCTGCCCGGTGGCGTGAGGAGAGAGGTGGTGTGGCGAAATTAACTGTTATAAAATGAGCAAGTGCTAGAAAAATTATACTTTGGCTGAATTAAGAGAAATAACATTACTGTTTAGGAATCAGGAAAGTGATGGAGGCATTCTTGAATTAGTCAGTTAAAGGAACATAGTAGTTTGACAATAATATTTGATAAAGCACATTAGTGTTGTCACGATACCAACATTTTGGTACCGGTACCGGTACCAACATGTGTTTCGGTACTTTTCGGTACTTTTCGATACTTTTTCAAATAAAAAGTGAATGCAAAAAATGTCATTACTGACTTTATTTTAATAGAAAATCTTAGAACAATAACATATTAATCAGCAAATAAAATAAAATACCACAAAGATAAGCTTTTCTAATGCACACAATTTTAAAAATGTTTAAATATAAATACAATAATATAATATAAAATATAATAATATAAATAAACCAGCTCTTTTTTTTTTCTTCCAGAGCTACTTTTGTTAAGAGTGATGGGGGTGGTGCTTGCTTTTAGCACTGAATGTGACTTTTCTTCCTGAGTAAATGACCTGTCGTTCCCTGAGCTCAGTGTGCAGGTCTGGGTTCTTGTCCTTTAAGTGTTTGGCTAAGTCGGAGGTGTTTCCGCCGTAAGCCATGCATGTTTTTAAACACCGTTTACACAGTGGTGCGTCTGCGTTAACTGCCTCGCTTCGCGCATTTGTTTTAAGCTAAAGTATTGCCATATCGCACTTCGCGGCGCTGGTTTGTAAACAAGTTGCGGCGTGGTGACGGTTGCAGCAGCCATTCTCCTCTCCGTGCTTCTCTCGCTCGCGCTCTCTGCTCTCTCCAAGCTTTCCTCCTGCTCCGTTTGTTGCTACCGTCCACGCTTTTCGCTAACTTGCTAGCAGTTGCCTCCGGCTTGCTTGCTTTTTCCTTTTATCTCCCCAAGCTGCGGCTCGCTCCTCGTCCTCTCAGCTGTAGTTACAACGCAGTGACGTCACGTGGCGAGTTCGCCGCGCTGTTGCGGCGCTGCCGGCAGCGCTGCCGGCAGCGCTGCAAGTACCGGTCCCGTCCAAATGCAATATAGTACCGTTTTAAATGCCTCAGTACCCCGGTACCAAATTAGTACCGGTATACCGTGCAACCCTAAAGCACATACAATTGAGCATGTGGCAATCATCGAGTAAATTTGTGTGCAGGGACACACTTGTGAGTGCAGAATAGTGAGTCAAATAAAAGCTTGCTTCGCTTGCTTTTCAACACTTTCAGATTCTGCAGTTTTGATCCCTAACATGGGGGAGGATAGATGGACGGTAATTCAGGCAGTTTATACCTTTGATTCATGTACAAGCTCTAAAATGTTCCACAACTTAATGCATCGTAGTGTGGGATTCAGCTGGTGCTATGTGTCAGGAATAGGTAGTATCAGACTCTGATGTGTATGTGTGTGTGTGTGTGTGTGTGTGTGTGGTCATGACTTGCCCTCAGATGTGTGTGTGTGTGGCTGTGTTTTGACTGTTTGTGTGAGAGATGGTCTTTATGTGTGTCCCTGACTTGTGTCTGATGTCAGATAATATTTTTGTACAAACGAACGTGAGGAAAGGTGAAGGCTTCTATTGAATTATAACAGCAGCACTCTGCGTCACCTTCGTGTGTGTGTGTGTTAAAATGTGAAGACCCTGCCAGTGGCTACTTTGGCATCTAAAAGCAGCTCAAAGTGTCAGCAGAGACAGCTACATGATAAAAAACGGACAGCCTTGAGGGCGGGGACAATGAACTGTTTGTTTGTTTGTGTGTGTGTGTGTGTGTGGAGAGAGAGAGAGAGAGAGAGAGAGAGAGAGAGAGAATATGTGTCTTTGTTTGAGAAAGAAAGACAATTTGTATGGCATCTACTATTAATCTCTAAACATTTCCAAAACAACAGGTTCTAAAATGAATCCTTAAGGAGCCATCTGTCTTTAGGCTAATTTCAAACCCCGTCTGCTGCGTGTAAATGAAGGGCAGTGGTTGTGGGTGTTTTTGTGTGTTACCGTTACATGTCAGACAATGTGTGTGTCCAATTATGCTCAAGGAAAGGTAAAATCCAAAAGGAAAGAGTGAACGTCTACTCCTACGTACCTTTTGTATTGGGGTGATTGTGTATATATGTGTGTATCGATGTATTTGTGTGTGTGTGTGTGTGTGTGTGTGTGTGTGTGTGTGTGTGTGTGGGTGTTTCGGCCCCTTGAGACCCTTCAGACTGGCACTTCTTTGACTGGCAGCCAAATACAGAATGTGTTTATCCTCGTCTGTAGAGTTGTTTGTGTTGGATTGTTTCTTTGGTTTTCCACAACAGAATCAGAGTCGGCAGGGGTCCTTTTCTCCTGCATACAAACACTTCCAAATACTGTACACTGAGTATTTTATTCGTATTGTATTTTATTCTGTGTTCATTTTTCAGACTTGTAAAGGTTACTCCTCTCTAGCAGTTGCTCTTATTTCTGCTCCTCAGAAATCAGCACCCTGCTGCTTCCACTGTTTAATCAAGCACCGATTTACACCGTAAGCCTCTGATGAATGTACTTCACTGCCTGAAAGAGAACCAGCAGCACTCCGTTACCATATTGACGTGGAAAAAGAACCACAGCTTTATAGATTATAGGAATTTCTGGCATGATCTTGGGTTTTGGTTTGTTTGTTTCCTCTTTTATTTTGTAGTTTAGTCTTGTGTCCTGTTTTTGGTTATATGTTGTACTTACCTTTGTCTGTCATTGCTGATATCTTCACTTCCTGTCCTCCTGTGTGTGATTACCTGCCTGGCCCTGATTAGTTACACCTTTGTCTTGTTATCTTGCCTCCCCGACAGCATTGAGTCTGTGTGCTTCTCTCTGTTTTTACCTTAAGCCCATACAGTTTTGTCTACTTCTGTCTTTGTGCAATAAGTCACTTCCTGTTTAATGTCTTTGCTATCGCCCAGCCTGTTTCCCTAAACACCCTATACTTTTCCCTGTGTTCCACGTCTTTTGTGGATATTTTCCTATTGCCTGTCTGTTGATGGACCACGTTCTGTAAGCTGATTATCATTAAGTGACTGTTCCCAACAGGGTTGGAATTTCGTCATTTTAGGGAGGGGCAAGGCCATTTGGCCTTCACTTTCATTTTGTTTTTAGGGACACCAAGGCCAATGACAGGGCACACAGGCCATTGAGTAAAATGAGATTAAAACATTTACCTATTTATTACCGTTTTTTTAATTCCATCTTGAAAGCAATAAAACTCAAAATCCACTGCCCGCTCAGGGCCGCTGATGCAGGTCGAGTGTTGACTAGACATGTCCAGACGCCAGAGTGGAACTGGACCGGTACTTTTATAATAAAAATGCCACTGTGAGCTTTCGCTGCCCGCTTGCTCAGCTCCGCTTGTGTGGCTGTAATTCCAGACAAGCCCACTACGCTGCACTGGTGCTTTTTACACGGATGTTGGACAGGGTCAGGGGCACAAAGGCCACTGTGACCGTACGATTTTTTTTCACGGGGCATCAAGGCTAAAGTGTGGTTGTGGCCACCGTGAAATTCCCACCCTGGTTCCCAACCTGTATTCCGAAGTGCGTGACAATTTCAAGACCCTTGTGTTAAGTATCCTTCTTAAAAACCTACAGAATGTTCTCTGGTGAAATAACACATCATTTGCTGAGCGTACTGGCGGTCTGGTGAATAGAGGATGATTGCATTACTGAATGTATTCCTTCCATTTCAAAATAACCGATAAAGACTTGGTCAACTTCACTGCTCTTTGAATATACTTGTGTATGCATTGCCTTCTTTTCATAATGATAGTGTGTGGGGGGAGAAACAGTTCCTTTTACTTCAGGGTCAGTAAGTTAGTCTTGCTCATTGTAATATTTTTTGATTCACAAGGTTGAAAAAATTCAATCTATGATTACCTGTTAATATTATTATTTTCAGTAAGGCATAGCCTTGGCGTATTTAAATCAAAGCAAAGTGAACTGGGCTTGAGGCTGGACTTACTAAATGCAACGGTCTGTGACCCGTGGTGGCCACAGATGTGCTCCAAGGTCTTCAGTCCATCAAAATGATGGACAGTCTTCAGATTTTCAAACACTTTAAAAAAAATATGAATCTGTAAATGACCAAAAATATTCAGTTAACAGAAACTGTGAGAGACTTCGTGGAGTCATGTAGAGATGTAGATGTTTTAGTTTGCAAGTAGCTGTGTTTTCCAACGAGGCAACGTTAGAGATGCAAGAAATTAAATGAGAAGAAAATCTCATGAAATATTTCTCAAATACCTTGCATCAGGAAAGAAAAACATCTACCCCACACTATACGACACTGACACTTCTACTTATTTAACTGAAAGCATGTCATGCTTTTTGCCGAAAGAATACATTATTAAAGTCATGATAATAACTTAGCTCAACCTTAATTAAAATTCAGCTTCTGCACCTCAGGATCTTGACTGAGATTTGAAGTAAAGCTCTGTAGGTTCAAACAGTGCTTGTTTACACAGCTTTTGTTGTTTGTTGTGATGGGCTTGCCAATGACTGTAATACGATCAGAGCCTATGAAAATGAATTGCCTGTGGAACAAGCACCAAAATGACCCAAATCTATACTATACTATTTTTTTTTTTTCTAAAGATAAGAAAAGTACATTGGTGAAGTGAGTTACTACTGAGATTTTGAGGTTTTTTTTGCGACAGTGCTGATGCAAATCTCACTGTGGATCAACGGAAGTTTAAATAATGAATTCTCTTTATTTGTGAACCCTCAGGTGACCGGTGTGAATTTGACCGGCGGCAGGGCAGGTGTGTACCAGGATTGTGTCGTAATGGAGGGACGTGTCGGGAGCTTTCCGGTGGTGGTTTCCGCTGCGAGTGTCCCACAGGAGGCTACGAGCGTCCATACTGCACAGTCACTGCCCGGTCCTTCCCACCAAAGTCCTTCGCCATGTTCCGGGGCCTCAGACAGAGATTTCACCTGTCCATCTCGTTAACGTGAGTAAAGTTGTTGCTTTTTATTCTGTCTTCATTGCGTCCTTTCTTTCCGCCTCCTTCTCTCATCATCCAGTTGCACTCAGACAGAGATCCATAACCTCTCCTCTTTAATTCTCAGTTAGCTTCCTCTTATGGAGTCTCTCTCTCCTCTTTGCTTTAATCTAGTTATTTCATCTCAGAGATCGATCCCATTATTCATAGTTTCTCTCTCTGCTGGCTACACTTCCCTCTTCAGTGGGAAGTGCGGTTTCTCCTCTCTTGCTTCTTTCATCCATCAATGTTCTGGTTTCAGGGACGACTCCTTTGCTTTCTCTCTTTCTGCTCTCCTTCTTATCTTACATGTTATCACCCCTCGATGCTCCTCTTTCAGTATATTCTGTTTCAGCAAAGGCCTCAAAAGAAAATGCTGTGTTTTTGGTGCACCTATGTTATCTCTGTGAAGGGGTCAGAACTCCGCCTGAAGCTTTCCCTATTAAAAAACATGATGGAGTGGATTTGTACAATTTTTTGTGGTCAGAACCGGGCTTGATTTCAGACCTTTGAGAGGGACTTTTAAGCTTTGCTTGGCATATAGAATATGTTACTGCAAAGTCAGTGATTGTCTCTTACTTGAAGTCCTTTTTCTTTGTGTTGCTCGCCTACCGCCACCATTTCCCTGCTTGTTCCTTCGCCTCTTGACATACTAGTAGTCATCTATGCGGGATCTGAAGTGGTCCTTCAAAGTGGTCAGGCAGGGTAATGGGATGGTTGCCATGGGTGATGTTGTTTAATGATGGTTGCTAAGGTGATCTTGCCCATGGGGTTGTTGCTAGGCTGGTGTGGCCATCCTCCAAGGAGGGGTTGCTATAAGACATTGTGGTCATAGTATTCTGGCCAAATTAGGTTCTCTGTATTGTTGGACAGTTAAGCTGAACGTATTCCTTACCGGGCATTTCATGTTATCTGATGGTGACTGATTCAGTCGTGTCCAACTGTACGGTAGATACACTGATTGTGAGCTGCCTTCCCCTGATGTCAATGTTTTATTTAGCATCCTGTGTGCTGCCAGCTACACTCTTTGGCCTGATTTTCACATCAGGACTCAATCATTATTCATGTTACTCACCACAGCATTTTAGTTCTCCTCTGCAAAAGAAAATCTTAGTTTTCACCCAATAGCTGCTTCAGACATTTATTGTAGTTGCAACTCTGTCTCGGAAAGTATGATGGGAAATATGTCTCTGTAGGGTATGGCAATATGATACTGAAAAACTATAATGAATGCCAATTATGTGGGGGAGAATTTGTATAGTGTGCTGCAGCCATGTTTGAAGTTGTCAGTCGCTGCTGCAACTATTTCTGGTGGCTTGAAGTTAGAACATGTGCATACAACAAGGTAGGTTGCTGTTGGAATGATAGCGGAGCTTTGCGAACAAGACGCATACAATTGAATAATTGAATAATCCTGGTTTTATTTTAGACAATGAGAACACTCAGATAACAGATTATAAAGTTGTCATGATGGAAATCTCTCCTGTCCATTTCCCAACAATGTTGTATTGCAGTAATGCATTTGTTGTTACAGTCAGATTGATCTTTGATGGATGTTGAAGCCAGAGATGTTAAATGCAGATAATGAGAAAGAAAAAGTGGGACTTTTGTTTTTCAAGGACTTGAGTTTAAGCCATTTCTTTGTAGAGAAACACAGGCATTCAATGAAAGCGTTTTTTTAAGTGGACATTTTTTGCAGTGGGAATCTTTCTGCAACTCATTGCCAGGAGGGAAGATTTGTCATCTGTGCTGTAGTTTTGATCAGGATGTGTAAACATGGCAGCCTTGGCCACAGCACGTCCCCTTGGCCTTGCTATGGAAAACAGGCTTTTGTGTGACTGAGCAGCTGGAGGGTGTGGCGCCTGCAAGAATATGGTTTAAAACGCTATGGTTTAAAACCACATGAGGAGACTTGCAGGTGTCATTTTTTTTTTGCATGTAAAATTAGGGATTGTATGGCCTACTATATCAGGATGAAATAACCAAACCAGAGTGAAATTAGAAATGATGTTAACAAAAAATTGTGTGCGTGTTTATGTTGTGGAGGAGATGTAATGTGAACTGTGCTGCACAAAACGTACAGTAATTTCCACAGCTGTTTATTATGATGAAAGGTAGGTAGTTTTTCTTTGAACTTTTGTCCCAACATTAATTTTCAACCTCTCCCATCCTATATTTTCAGCCCAGAGGGTCTGGACATGCTCAGCTAGAGCCCTGTTTATTTTTGAGGATATGTAAAAATATGCTGTAGTACTATAATAGTAGTCATATTGCATACACTATATTCATCGATAAACATACTGTGGATGTGGGTTTCTGTGTGTATGTGTATTTTCTAGCTTTGCCACCCTGGAGAACAGTGGTCTTCTCTTCTATAACGGACGGTTCAATGAGAAACACGACTTCATTGCCTTGGAGATCCAAGAAGGACAAGTGGTGCTCAAATATTCCACAGGTACTATTACTACGAAGCCCACATATTCCCACAGGGGAAGAAAGATGTGGCTCTGGTCTCAAGCGTCATGTGTTATTCCCAGTGTTGCCAGTTTCTTTGAAAAAATAATCTGATCACTCCTTTAAAAAGTAACTTAGATACTTTACAGATTACTTGACAAGTTACTGTATCAGTTACATTCAGCAGCTGCCGACAACACCCTGCCGCCTCAACGTAAAAATGATACTCACTTTATTGGAAGTGCATTTTTAACAGGAACGTCTGCTTCGTACTACCTGGTGGGCTTGCTCTGTAAGTTTGACTGTGCAGTGCTGCGACTCCAAATGTTTCTTCAAATTTGACGTAATGTTTTTGTAGCTAGACAGCACTTTGTTGCCAAGTGTACAACGGACCTTAATATTGCTATCTTTAGCTGACACAAACTCAAAATAGTGACTGTATTTCCAGCTAGCAAACGTGCATCTCCCTCCTCCCTCCATCGTTGTTTGTTTGTGTCTGCGTAGCCTACATGTGAACTGTCCTCGTGCTGACAACATGACTTGTCGCATAGGCTACGTGACTTCACTACCAGAGACGCAAGAAGAAAGCAAATCTATTTTTATTAAGGAAAATGACAAACATAGTAACGCACAGCGACCTGGATAAGTAACTTTAATCTGATTACAGGTTTGGAAAAAGTAACGCGTTAGATCGCTCGTTATTGAAAAAAGTGGTCAGATTGGAGTAACGCATTACTAAGTTACGCCTTACGGACATCACTGGTTATTCCTCAGTGACAGAGCCTTCACATGCAAAGTACTCACGCATGTTGAAAGTAACACTGATTCTGCTTTGGTAGGATGTTTTTGTTTTGTTTTCTGTTCGTTGTCAGTGCTGTCAGTCAAAACCTCCAAACAAAGGGAGTAGCAGTTATTTACACGTCTTGTATTTGTCTTTGGTACATGCACATGGAAAGCTGGAAGGATATATAACAGAGATTTACATAATAATAATAATAATAATAATCATGATAAAAGCTCATGTATAGTGTTATATATGCAGCGGCATGTAAAAACAAATACAAATTAAATCAAAGCAGTGATAATTCATTATTCATTATTCATTCATTATTATTACCTGCTCACGTTCTGACGGAATACTCATCTGTCTGCCTGCAGGTGAATCTTCCACCCAGGTGAGTCCGTTCCTGCCTGGCGGCGTGAGCGATGGCAACTGGCACACCGTTCACATCCACTACTACAACAAGGTGCGTTTACATTTTATGTTTCTGGTGCCAGTCGGCCTTTGAAGTTTTACATTGTACTTGTGTTTATTCGCGGTGTACTTCTGAGGCGTTGGCAGAATAGTTTCTCAGCCTTTCTGCCAACAAAGCACTTTGAATTGAAAGTGTGTTTGTTGGTGTGCACACTGTTATGTGGGCGTTTGCTTGTCACCATTTCATTCATGCATATTCGCCGCACATCACCTTCAATTTTCTTCATGTTCTTTCATTTTCCTCAGCCAGCTACACGCTATGTGAGTATGAGTGCGTGTCAGGGTGCACATACACGTATTCCTTTCTTTTTGTTGTTTCTCCCATCTTACTTTTTTCACCAGTTGACTGTAAGTGAAGTGTGAGTGCATTGTCTACCTGCTTTTACTCCATTATTTTCCTACCCATATGCAGTGTCTGTTGTTTCTCCTCTTACTAACTCAAATTTCCCCCTTTTCTATCTAACATGTATGGTAGCAGTGTAGATACTGAGTATCTGATGTGCTGTAACTATTATTTTATAGCGTATGACTGCAGTAATATAAACCCTAGTTTTGATAAATACTGTTGTATTTCATGCATGTTGTCAGGGTGTCTCCTGATTGGTTTACTTTGGGATTCTGTTATCAATCTTGTGTATGTCTGTGTGTCTTCAGCCCAAGCGCAGTATGAGCGGTGAAGCCCAGGGTCCATCAGATGAGAAGATTGCTGTGGTGAGCGTCGACGACTGTGATACAGCGTTGTCGCTTCGCTTCGGTACACAGCTCGGAAATTACAGCTGCGCCGCGCAGGGCAAACAGACCAGTAGCAAGAAGTGAGTTTTTTTTTGTTCAGCCCTCCATCATTTGATTCTCTGTTGTTTCGTTCACTTTTTTGTTATAATATTGTTGAATATATACACATACAAGTGAACCAGGGTGTAACAAACAAAATTAGTTATGACATATTAAATAATCTACAGGATCCACTGTGAATTAAAATAATTAATTCGTTTTTTCATTGGCCATATTACCTGTTTATTAAGAAAATTACCTTCCATTGACATATTATAGCTAATGAGACTACCAGGCTCCACAGGATGACTGTAAAGGGCCTTTTGCTGCTACTGCTTTTCCCTTTTTATGGTCACTGCGGTGAACATGCATATTTACTTCCTGCATAATGACTAAAGATGGCACCCAAAGGCAGTGTTATAATGTTATACATTGGCACTGGCTCCATGTAATATAACACAGCCTTGTGTGATATTGCTATCACAGCACTTCATGTGAAATTCATCATGGGATTAATTCCAAAGTCTCATGTCTGACATTTATGAAATAAGGCCGACTCAAAGAAAAGCTCAGTGAACAAACTTATTCAGCTGAATCCTTCCATAGATCTCTCTCACCTCCACTGCAGCAACTGAAATACTCTGAATAGTCATTGACCTTGAGCTGTGGTGTTTGTAGAGGAAGTTTAGCTTCTTTGCAGACACAACTTTCATCAACCTTCATCTGTGACTGATCAGGGGCTTTACACATATTCAATATGACGTGTATAATGTCAGTTGCTTGTTACTGTGTAATAATAAATGCATGTTAATGTGGAACAGAGAGAATGGGGGGTTTAGCTCAGGAGGTACAGCGGGTTGGCTGGCAACCGCAAGATTGCCGGTTCGATCCCCGGCTCCTCCTAGCTGAGTTCCTGGTGTCCCTGAGCATACACCTCACCCTAATTGCTCCTGACGAGCTGGCTGTCGCCCTGCGTGGTTGACTCCGCCGTCGGTGTGTGAATGTGTGAATGAATGGGTGAATGTTACAGTCATTACTGTAAAGCGCTTTGGATAAAAGCGCTATATAAATGAGGACCATTATGATCTGATCGGGCTTGTAATCATCACAGTTTTAAAATGAAAAGTAGGTGTAACACACCATTTAATGCAAATGTAAGAAGTCTAATCTCTTAAGCTCTTGCTAAAACTTAAAGACTGAGACTCACTGCTGGAAAGGGTTTGTGATTTGTCGGATCAGGGTGATGAGGTGACTGTAGGAGAAATCTATGGGGGCCTGAGGCTTTGAGGCACGACTCTGACTTATTCAGGCCACTTCACGTCTGTCTGGTTGTATTACTTGTCGGCTCGTGCCTGGTGTTAATGTCAATCGCTTGTTTCGCTCTGTTTGATCCGTCTCTCTCATTCTCTTATGCTCAAACAAAACATTCAAATTGACAGTTTAAATCCACTGTGTTACTTTCAAGCCTCCCGTTCTGTTTGACCTTGGGTTTCTCGTCTACTTGTGGCGTGTGTGTGTTTACCAAACTAACTGTCGCCAACAGGGGCATGTAACACACACACCAAAGTGTGACATATGCACTCAAAAAGCAGCCTGGCATAGTGTTGATGTCTGGCCTTGCGCTAAGTCAGGCGGAGAGAAGAGAAGACGGATCAAAGAGGCCAAAGCCGAAACACTCTTCTCTGCTCCGTCTCCATTTCTCCATTAGCAGTTTGTCTCGACATCCTCTTCGAAAAGACGCTCTGTTGATATTTGCTAGAACTCGCACTTAATCTCTTGTTTGTTTGACTCCGGCGCCTTTTGTCTCTCTGGGTTCACTCCTATTCCACTGACGTCTAATGGCTTGGCACATGACACGTATTGCTAAGGCGAGCTAGAAAGAAGAAGAAAAAGACTCAAAAAGATAATGCTCTCAAAATGACAACACAACTCTTTCTGTCTCTTTTATTTTTGTTTTTTTCCTGCTCATGCAGTCCCATAACTGTTATTTCCCTAACATCCTCCCCCTCGCATTGCCCCCATTTCTTTCCCTCTACCCATCTTCCATCTGTCTTGTCATCCGCTTTTACGCTCGTTCTCCCTTGGTATTTGCTGTAACTCACACTTAATCTCTTGTTGTTCATCTGCCTCCCCGGCTGTCTCCACAGCTTTTCGTCTCTCGCAACTTTTCTATTTGTTGACATCCCCTAACATCTACCTCCTTTCTACTTCCTTTTCTGCCTCTTGTCTCCCTTTTCCCTCTGCCTTGTCTTGTCATACACCCCTACCTCTTCCCTCCTGATATTTGCTGTATCTCATATTTAATCTCCTGTTTGTTCACTGCTTCTCCTTTTTTTTGTCATCTTTTCTGTTTCTCTCATCCCCTGCTGTTTCCATTTTTACCCTCGGCAACATCATTGTCAGCTCATTTCTCCTCAACATTTAGTGTTATTCTCAGATCCTTGTTCCTTTTGACATTTACTGATGACACATTTAATCTATGCCTCTCTTATACCTTCTTTTCATGTGTTTCCCCCCTCCTTACCCTCCTTTCCTCCATCACTCTCCTAACTCTTCCTCTCCATCCTTGAGAGATAATCCTCCATTTCTTTTCCACCTTATTTACTAATTTTCCTCTTTATCCCCTCCTCTCTCAGGTCTCTGGACCTGACTGGTCCATTGTTCCTTGGCGGAGTTCCCAACGTACCAGATAACTTCCCATTTGGCGCCAGGGAGTTTATCGGCTGTATGAAGGAGCTGCACATTGACAACAAGCCGCTGGACTTGGCCGGGTTTATCGCTAACAATGGAACGCTTCCCGGTCAGCACTGCTAACCAAACACCCCCAAAAATAACCATGAGCAATGACACTTTTGGCCCTCTTTTTTTTAATAAACTGATACAAATGATTGTATTTAATTAAAGCATCTCTTAAGGCTAGTATTTAACACAATTATGCACTTGAGTTGTTTTATTTTGAGATTAACTAAAAATATGAAAAGGTTTTAAAAATAGATTTCAATATGCTACCTTTGTTCAATATTATGTACTCATGAACTATTTTGTTATGATACTTGAAGTTCAAATTTAGAAATTGAAAATGCAAACAATCTAAGTCAGTTGCACGATTTATCATCTAACAATGTTGCGTTTCAATTCATGCATTTGCTGAGACATCATGGTGATATATTTTTGGAGACTCGATCGGTGAAGTCTCGGTTGCTTCTTATAGGCTGCAGCGCCAAGCTTCCCTTCTGTAAATCCAACCCCTGTCAGAATGGAGGAACCTGCAGAGTGAGCTGGGAGACCTTTTCTTGTGACTGTCCCCTAGGATATGGAGGGAAGGACTGCAGCCACGGTGAGAGGCTATATGAGTTCATTTTCATCTAAGGTCCTACTTTCATTTATGCTGGTTAATGCACCTCAGCATTTTCTTTTCTCTCTGTCTCCAGGCTTTCTTCTTCATTTAGTGATAAGCTGTCACAGCAGTAGGATTTTAGAGTATATGAGTCACTGTATATGTGAAGTGCATGTCCATAGATGGATGACTAGCTTGTTTGGTGATTGTCAACCTATGAAGGTTTTAACTGAAGGAACGAGTTGAGTAGATGATTCCCTTTTACTCCTGACTATTAACTGGAAACTGCAGTGCAACACACTGAAACTATGGTATCATGAATAGTGAGTGATTAAATTCTAAATAAATGGCTCTCCTGTATATAATTGGTCCAAGATCAACCCCGTGTGATTCCCCACAGATAATTGGACCTTCTGTATTCCTGGTGAATGTTATGCCTTTATTTTGTAGGCAACCGAAGGGAGACGGACAGAAAATGAGGGGAAAGAGAGATTAAATCTAACAAAGACTGGACGTAAATCAGGGATTTGTGGTTTTTGGATGACACCTCATTCCCTGGGTCGACCGGCGCACTTCCAATCTTGAATTTCTCGGTTTTAGCCTCTGGGGGCATTGGCCACTATTTCTGAGGTTCTAGTGTAGCCGGCAGATATGCGGACCGAGACTTCCGCTTCCATGCGCTAGTCAATTGTTTATAGTCCAATGAGCCACTTGAGATGAAAGAGTTGGAGTTGACAGACGACCGGATTAGCCAAGTAGCCAATTGACAAGCCATTTTAAACCAATAAAAAGCTAAATCAGTATGATACAACAGCCGATGTGAGATTGCATTACGGCTAATGTGTTCCGCCTCTTTTGTTCTCCACATGCACTGTTGACCTGCATTCACCCAAAACCTGCCTGAACATGATTGGGCGACAATAATCAGATTACAAACGGAAAACAAAATAACAAATTTCGTGATATTCTAATCCGGCCGTTCTAATTGCAACACTTTTTTTCCCCACTCTTTCTCTCATCCTGCACCCCAGTGATGCCACACCCCCATCGCTTCCTGGGTAACAGCGCCCTCTGGTGGGACCTGAAGAACGACGTTACAATCTCTACGCCCTGGTACCTCGGCCTGGTGTTCAGGACCAGAGCGCGGGAGGGGACGCTGCTGCAGGCTCAGGCTGGCCAGTACACCAGCCTGCTGTTCCAGGTGTGCACACACACACACACACACACACACACACACACACACACACACACGTATTCCGACTGTCATCCATTTCTGTTGATGTCTGTACTAGAACATATTGAAACATTTCGAGACCATGGCTAACAAAATTGTCAACTTTTAAGTCACTGCAGGCTCGGTGGAGTTTCTTAAATCGAAACCACATTTCCCATTAACCTGTTTAGACCTGTAGCAAAGGAGACTGTTGCCAGTGCCTCTCTCTCCCTCTCTGGCTGGTGATTTTTCGTTTTGGCTCTCCTGAAGAGGATCAAAATAAAATTGCTTTTTTTTCCCCTTTTACCCTTGCCAGAAGCTCAAATAGGTTTAGTTGCACTTATGCTAAAACATAAATGTAACCATAATTTCCCACTTTTCTGCCATAAACAATTTGATATTGTAATTTAAATCAATGCTGCTCACTTGAAAGCCAAATCTCACCAGGCGTCACTAAATGTAAAACATAGCGTGGGCTGCTAAGTGTGAAAGCAGCAGTCACGTTAATTATAGGAATTGTACTTATGTGTCATAATGATTGTGGTTCCATTTAGTCTTTTTATTATTATCTTTAATTATCATTTTCTATAAAAGATCAACATTTGAAGCTGGTTTTAACCCAGAAATTATGTACAGTTTACATTTTATACATTTCTACAACCCAAAGACAGTATTGAATTAGCAGCATCCTGAGAGAAATGCAGCCAAGATTTTGGATTTCAATTTCACACTAACCCCCCACCACACACACACACACATTCTCACACACACACATTCTCACACACCTACCACCAGCCTGTTTTCTTCCTTTACCGTTTGCAGTGAGTTTCTTCACACTGTGTGTGTGCTTGTGTGTTCCTCGAACTCTCTCAGGTGATAAATGGTCAGCTGGTGTTCTCGGTGACCCGGGGCTCGACCAGACCGGTGCGTTTGCGGTTGGATCAGGTTCAGGTGGCAGATGGCCAGTGGCACGACCTCCAACTGGAGCTGCGAGACGTCCGCAGTGGCCGTGAAACACGCTACGTTGCCACGCTACGGCTTGACTTTGGACTCTATCAGGTAATAAACCTGATACGTGTTTTTTTAGAACTGACTGAATGTTTAAGCAATAATAGATGGAGGGAAGTTTTTATGGCCTCAAAAATGATTAAAATACTGTAAATGCAGTTGTTAGAAGTCTGTTTTGCCCTACAGGCACATATTTAAATGAATAACAAGGCTGTTTTTTAATCATATCTGTTTTTAAATAAACTCTAAAAGACTTCTCTAGTCTAGTCAAATCTACGATTTGAAAGGTTTGAAAAAAGCATCCCCCCCCCCCACACACACACACACACCCCTCCCCTCTGTGCTCCCCTCCCACCTCCCTCTTATTTTACGAAAATAGTTCACTGAAATGTGTTTCTGAAAACATTTTAGGCGAGAAATAAGCTATGCAGTTGCTGAATCTGTCTTTATTTTAGATCGACAATGGTCAGTTTAAAAGATTTTCAAGAGCTTGCGGGCGGCGGCCGCGGTGGCACTGTCTCTCCAAACTCACCGCTCCGCGCTGGCATTACACGGCTTCTTACATAGACAATGAATGGGAACATTCCCTCCGCTATTAACTCAGACAGGACGCCGTTTAGTTTCCTGGTGTGTCTGGGACTTCCACAACATGTGCAAAGCAGTAATAGTGTTTATTACGGCCACAAATGATGAAACATTATCGGTGTGAATGCAGCGGGTGCCGGTCGGATTTCTCTCTCACCCTGATCTGCAGTACGTCCCCGATCACAACCCCCCCTCATTATTCCTCAGCTCCTAAAGTCTTCATTTTTGCTCAGTTGGGAGGTTAAACCTTGTTCAAAATGACACTGATGTACTTTGCAGTGGCAATCAGACCCCAACTGTTAGCTCCCCTCTGTAAAATAATTCTCATCTCCTCATTCATTTGAAAGTCCTTGATCATCTTATCCCAGCAAATATCTTGGAAACTAAAAAGGGAAAAGACCTTTTTAATTTCAAAGACATTTGCAGTGTCTCCCACTTTGCTTGCACACACACACACACACACACACACACACACACACACACAGGCTCACAACACATACAGATTTTCTTTCCTTGGAGAGCCTCAATCTCTCTAAAATATGGGCTGGTAATCCTAGTTTCTGTAATCTGTAGATGATTTATATGTCAAATTGTATCAGATGATGTTATCTTAATGCGTATATGTGTTTATAAGAGGTATGTGTATATGTGACAGTATTCACATAGAAACGAACAACATGTTTTGTTTTTCTGTTGATTTAATTCTTAAATTATCTGCCAGCAAATTAAGCCTTTCCATTTTTAAATATGAAATGATTTAACATGATCCGAGTAGAACACTGTGACATGCATGTTTAGTTCAGCTTGAGTTACTGACTGGAATATGTTTATCAAACATTTTGAGTTTTCAGTAGATGGAAGTGCACTACCATATATTATTTATTATTTATTTATTTTTATCTAATTTATTGTTATTTTTTTTTTTGTGTTTTTTATTAAAATGTATTTTTTATATAACATATTTATTTTAATTTATTTAAAATGTGTTTTGTTTTTGAGTTTTATCAAGTAATTGTGATTGTTTCCTAAAAAGCATTCTTTCTAGCTTACTGTGTATAACTTTTATACTGAAAACCTTCTATCTTGATGTGTTATATTTATATTTACGTTTTCAGATCAACAAAATTCAAATGGTGGCTCAATATTGAGTTTTCAGACGACTATTAATAACAATAATCTTTGCCCTTCCTGTCTCCATCAGCCCTCTTACCGCTCCCTCTTTTCTCTCCCCATTAGGGAACAGTGATAGTGGGAAATGAGATTCATGGCTTGAAGGTGAAACATCTGCATGTGGGAGGAGTGTTGGGCTCAGGAGAGGTTCAAAACGGGATAAAAGGGTGCATACAGGTGAGGATAGATGAATTGTATTTTCAAACGTTCGTTGATGGATGGGTGGAGAGGAGCTGGAAATATTGGCACATAAGCGATGAAAATGGAAGAAATTGGTTTCGATAGAGTGATTAATTCATTCAAGCTGCTGATGTTGCTTCTCTGTAACAGAGACGTCTCTCTTTTTCTGTAGGGCGTTCGTTTGGGGGTACGGCCTGACGCCCCTCCCCTGCCTCGTCCGTCAAGAGCTGTCAAAGTGGAGACGGGCTGTAATGTTGGCAACCCCTGTGTCTCATCTCCGTGCCCCGGCCACAGCCGCTGTTCTGACCAATGGGAGCGGCACACCTGTGTCTGCGAACCTGGTAAGTGAACAGAGAGAAGTGCTGGTGTTGTAGATGAGGTTGAAGATGTTGTCCTTTAGGAAAGGAAGATCCCAGTGATGAACTGACACGCGACATTATCAGGCTCTCCAATCTCAAGCCAGTTTGAGAGATTGGCATTTTTATTGTTCAGGAAAAATGATAATGGTTGTTTGGAAGATGACGTCGTTACCATGATGTCAACTGTTGGTTTGTGTACTTCTGTTTTGAAGCATCATCTTGGCATTTGGTCTGTAGCCTCATATAGGCGGGTTGAAAACATGAGGAACTCGAGTTGTAGTCTTACCCCCTCTAACCAAATTGGCGATATTCGCTGAAAGCTTAGTGCAAAGGGTTGAAGTATTCCTTTAATTGATTTATGGGGAATTAGGGGATTCATTAATTAACTTAAAAGCTTATCAAGTTAAAGACATAATTTAAGGCTGGGGAAAAGATGTATGAGAGGAGAAGATGAAAGAAGCAAGCTGACATGGAGAGACAGAAATGGTGAATAATTATATATCTGTGTAGGTGTGTGCCAATGCTTTAACTGGGTTAAACAGATATTTGGGAACGCATAATGAGTTCTCAACCACTGGGACCAAGAAAAAAGGAGACTTACTGCCGGCTAACTTCCAAAATCTCCTTAGTAAGGTGAATATAATGAGGTGGAATTAATGTGGAGGAGAAAAACCTGATTAAAAGAGATGGAGAGGAGTGGAAAATTAAGAGAAGAGGGAAAACACAACATATAGAGAGACGTGGAGAGAGAGGAGAACTATGGAAAGATGAAAAAGAGGCAAAAGAGGAGCAGAGAGACTGAATATTTTAATGATTCATGAAGAGAAAGCGGCGGGTGACAGAAATAGTGTAAAACAAACACCAGAAGTTTTGAGGCAAGAGGAAGGAATGAGAAGAAAGAGGGCATGGGAAAGTCAAATCAAACAGCCTGAAAACACTGATGACACATTTGGGAATAGATCCACACACAGCTGCCATAAATGCACACAAAGACATGTAAAGCATAGCACGGAGAGAAAATTACCATCACTGCAGCGCACAGAGAAAGAATCGTGAAAGTGAAGAGGATGAAGAGCGATATTTGATATTTATTCAAAGCTCTATTAGCAGCTTCTGATGCAAAGGCTGCAGTACAGTACTACAGGTATTGATTAAACAGACTAGACCAACCAAGGAGATTATTTATATTTCTGATTTACAACAGGGACAAGCTAATAGATTGAATAGCAAATTAAGAGAAAAAGAATCACATGAAAGACAAAAAGAGGGGAGAGAAAAAGTAACCAGTTCACTTTTTCTGACCACTTTGTCACAATATATTGATCCTTTTCTTGCAGTGCTTTTCAAAGAGTAATACACCCCAAAAAGTTTGCTTTGTTTGGCTTGTGACACTAAATTTTACTTGATTTGAAAAAAAAAGAAACAAACAAAAACAATATACCATTGTGTTTATGTGTAGGCCGTGCTTGGCCAATCACTTTGCCACCATGAAACACAGAAGCACAAACTAGTACATGGTAGTCAAGTGGCTATGCTTAATAAGGAACAGCTGCGAACCAATGCAGTTTTTCTTTTCATTCGACTAAGAGTCAGTGACTTGATGTGGTGCGTTGCATTTCAGCTGCAAATGCCTGAACACGACTACCTCAGCACTAAAGTTGTACTCCAGTGTCTACCTCCAGGTGATGGAGGAGCAATCGACGTGAAGTTTTTCAAGAAAGAAAAGTTTGAAAATGAGAGCAGAAGATCAAACCAGAGTTGGAGGGAGTGAAAGAGGAAGGAGTGAGAGAGTGTGTGTGTTGAAAATATAGTTTGTTAACTTGAGAGAGCCTCAGGCCTGACAACATGAGAGAGGAAGCTGAGAGGTGCTGCTATCCCCGCAGCATCCTGCATAGCCACAAGCTAATGCTAACACCTTGGAGTTACACACACACACACACACACACACACACACACACACACTGATGCCTTCACACACACAAAAATAACTTGCAACTTCTTGTGCATCCACTTATTTGCTAACACACACACTCACTCTCCCTCTTACTCATTATCATTATCTTTCATCAGCACAATGAGCATTAATAATGGAGAATATTAAACAATGAATGCTGCTCCGAGACAAATCAAATCAAAGTTTAATAAGCGAAGAGAGAGAGAAAGAAAAGAGTGGTGCATTCTGAATAATTCCCTTTCATGTGTGTGTGTTTGTGTGTTTTGGCCTGCTGTGGAAACTAACCCAATGACTCTCATGCAACTGCTTTTTAGCACCTTGGATTCGTGCAGTGTAGAAAAAACACACACACACACACACAGGTGCTGCATGACAAAGACATCTGCCCTCATAATTGTATCTGTATATGTATGCATTATGTAAGCCTGTGTATGTTTGTGCCTGTATTAACGTGACAGTTGCTGCCGTTCGCTACGGGCTAATTCACTGCAGTGAAAAATCTAATTCAACTGAATTACAGCCATGTTAATTTATGTCTGCTTGAGTTCCCCGAGCTGTTTAAAAACCAACTCCGTCACATGTAGAAAACATATGTTCGTTCTTTGCAAACAGGAACTCCCATAACCGCTGGTACAGTGGTAATGAGCCATTTATTAACAATTCCTGTTTTTGTTGAGACATTAAAATTGGGATTGAAAACGACACAATATTTTCTTCAGATGGAGTATGTCAGCAAAGTGCATTATATGAGGTTATTGTTGTCTTTGGGTGCCGTGTGCAGCTGCAGTATATTAAGCTCAGATCCTCTGGGAGGGAGAGGGAGAGATTTATGAGTTCAAGCTGTATTTCCTGTCAGATGCTCAAGGTGCTGAATCAGTTCCCTCTGACAAATGACTCCTCACGTAGGAATGGCATTTATTGATCAGGTTTGGTATTAAAAAACAAAAAATGTACAGGTATTTGGCACTGTTGTGTGGATATATGAATGGTACGTCAAAGATACAGTGGAGTTTTTTCTAAACATTAGAAATCTGCTATTGAAAGGAAGTTTTAACTTTATTGTATATGATTATTCAGTGTACAGTGATCCAAACAAAGTTTTTATTTTTTTAACTTTAATTAATTGGCCCTCTTATGGTTATTTAGATTCATTAATTCATTTTTAATCTTAAACTGTATCTTTATGTTTTGAGCCCTCGGATTTGTTGGACATTTCGTTCCGCTGTTAGATCCCAATGTTTACAAGGACACCAAAATGGATTTGATGTGCTTCATCTTTGTGAGGGAACACTTTCACAAACCACAGTCATTGAAACCCCTTCACATTTTCATGGGATCTTCCTGACATCCACAATCTTTCCACTGTCAGAGAGAAGAGAGCTGGATGCCCAGAGGATGAATGGATATTTCACTAAACAGATGACTCATGTTTCTTTTCCCGATCGTGGTCTCTTGCAGAAGTCAATAAAGTGTGTGTAGCCAGACGTGAAGCTGTGAGTCACACAGACTGGATGTGCGTACGGCTCGAGAGGCAAAACTTTTCAAATGAGCTCCTGAAACTGGAGTTGTAAGAGACAAAAACACACACATGTGATTTACAGCTCTTTGTTCTTACAGGCTTGAGCTCCTCTCTCCCGCTGTCTCTCTCTCTCATATTGTTTTGACAAGGCCAGTGTCATTATAAGTGCCTGAAAACAGCCAGCACTAAAGTCGCCTCCCTCTCGCTATCTCTGTCAGTTGCCATGGTGAAAGTGTAAGGATGTGTAGGGCAGACAGAAGATGACTGAGTGTGTGGGTATGTTTGAGACAAAGCGACAGAAGTGGAGACCAACAGAGTTGGAGACGGAGAGCGGGGGATCACGAGAGAACGAATAACAGACACAATGCTGTGTGTGTGTGTGTGTGTGTGTGTGTGTGAAAATGAATTGGGAAAAATAATTGGAAATAACAATCTCTGTGATTATCTTAATGCTAGTGTGTGTATTAGGTTAAAGTGAGAGAAACGTAGATGAAATGAAGAAAACGGTGTGAATGGATGTTTGGGGAGGTGCAAAAGGGCCAGTTTGGTTTGATTGTACTAATTACAGTATGTGTGGGTTTTGTAGTTTCACAAAGAACGGAATAAGCGCGAGAGAGTGAAAGAGATATTTAAAGAATAGGAGTCATTGGAAACCTTGGGTGTGTCTAACGCTGCAGCCAAGGCCACGGGCTTGAAAAGCAGAGTGGTTTCTGTGAAAGAAGACCTCACATGTATTTCTCAGCTTTGTCAGGGGGGAATGCAGACCTCAACGGGCTGCACACACACTGCAGTCACACTTAAGTCTATGGAGGGGTCCTTCTATTCAGTGTTGTTAAATTAAAAGGGCCGACCTGAAAGCAGAGCTTGCTTGCTACAGGATGGGAGGTGATTGTGTGTGAATGTGTCTTTGTATGTGTGGCAGAGATCTTTGTTGAAAGTGATCATTGTATGGCCAAAAACGTATTTTCTGGCTCTGCTTTACCACAGTCGATGCACCAAATACCTTCAATCCCGAGAGCTGAGCTGTATTATGAGGATTCAGCATTATTATTTTTAAATATTTCGTAGTCAATATTTCCACGCCAATATGAATGTAATTTATAGGATTTATTGCTTTTATTTCCATTCTAACATTTAAAGTAGAGTCTTGTGTTGTGGGTGTCACATACTATTTGAATCCGACTGTTAAATTCAGGTACATTAAAGGATAAATACACCAATTTAGTCTTTGATGACTTTTTATATTTAAAAGCAGGTCTGGGTGAGAGTCCTTCTTTATTCGTGCTAAATACACCACAAAGTGTGTGTGAAGCACTCTGCTTTAGTCATTAGATTAAAGAGGTGCTTTACGTGGCAGCCTGTATTACCATATAAGAGGCCGGTGTATTTGTGTGAAGTGTCAGGGGATTTTATTGAAGTGAACGACTACTTCACTCACCGTTCGGCACAGCCGTACACTGAAGTGCATTGTGGGAATTTGTGTGTTGTATATTGTTCTATTGAAGTGATTTCTTTGCTTTTACTGAGGCACATTTCTGTGCTATAAGGGTTGAGAAGTTTTTTAATTTTTTTTGTACAATGGTTTGCTTCAACGCCTGCCGTGGCGAGAGGTGTTGCCCGTCCTCTTGATCGCTATATCTCATAACTGCGTAGGAACACATTGAACACATTTCTTCAAAACATCCACTTCACTTGCACACTTGTTTTTGGCCATAACTCAAAAATTCATGTCCCCATAATGACAATTTTACACAAATTTCTAATGAAGTTTAAAACATGTTTGCCACTCAAGAAAAGGTTGCAGGCCTTACATGCTGCTGATGAGCAGAGTCCACTCAACTACCTGGCCCCACTCAAGGATTTTTATCACATTTTCAACAAAAGAATTGCTCTGTGCAATCTTCTTTGCAGCACACCAGTACCTTTGTTCCATATCTCTGCTCTCACCTCCAGCGTCTGTCCTCTAGCAGGCTCCTATTAGGTACAGCTCACCCTCAACCAATTTTAAATAACAAATGACAACCGGTGACTGTGATAAATGACTTCTCTAATTGGTATTATTAGAGAAAATGATAATGATATGGTAAAATGGGTCTAGTCATGTTTTGTTTTTGATTTTCAATGAAACAGCCTATTTATACTCTTTCATCAATTGTAGCAGAAAAGCCTCTTTTTGTGTAAGTCACCGTGATGAGTGTAGTTTTCCTTTAATGCTCAGGCTGTAGTTGTTTGTGTGATTTTTTAAAATATGTCTTGTGGTAGTAATTTTGTTTCAAAGGCAGCGTTGCTTCTTGGTTTATTCTGAGTGGATGACAGCAGTCATTGAGATGCGGCGTGTGGTTGGCCTAGCAGCAGTGAGCCGGGAGAGTCTTGTTTGTGATAATCGCTGTTTGATGTTTGGGACTTGTACTCATGAACTGACAGGTTATTATTGCTGGTACGCGGCTGGGAAATTGAGCTGTGTTCTGCATATTAAGACTTCAATAGTTGTGCTCTCATTTCATGATTGTACATGCAAAGGGGAGTTCTTCTGTGTCATTTTGAATGTCTGTGCCTTTGTCATATTCTCTACGTCTTATTATTTTGATTTTCAAAGAATATCAATCAGATGTACTTATCTGTATTTCTAATACTTTCCAAAACCAACCAAGTTCTTTTAATAGTCTAAAACCAAACAAAACTCTCTGCTGTTGTTGTTTGTCTATCTTCCCTATGACTCCTGTGCATTACAGATATAAGGATGTCACACGACCAGGGTTTTAAAATACTATATATTGCCAGTAAATGTTGTCCATGTAGCAGTAGTAGTCTCCCATAAAAAGAGTTCACTGTTTTCTACTCCAAAGCAATGATGTGTTGCGTGTACAAGATGGTCAACAGGTCCGTTGCTCCAACCATAATGGCCACTTCTTTCTCTCTCTCTCCCCCAGGCTACTATGGGAGAGGCTGCACTGACGCTTGCCATCTGAATCCATGTGAAAACGAGGCTCAGTGCCACAGGAAGCCCAGCTCTTCCCATGGATACATCTGTGACTGTGGAGACAACCACTATGGGCAGTACTGCCAACACAGGTATGCACCAAGTGGGAACCTCCAGTGCTGAGAAATGAAAGCCAGACGTGCCAAAAACTGTAGTTCCTCAAATGGCCACTTGAGTCTGGCACCAAAAATGATTCTATCTGCTTTGCCCATTTATAGAGTTAGGCTGTGTCATCACTGCCAAGATGGTGACAACCGTGATTCATAACAGCTTTTAATAAACCTATCGGTGATGTCATGGAGACTGCTTCCATATTTTATACAGTCTATGTACACACACTTAACACAATTAACTCAACATTTGAACTCCAGTTTACCTGTGAGACATGGTCTAAAAATCTTTGATGCTGAGCTGAGCTGAGCTAAGCTGTGGTTCAGTGTGTCTTTGTCTGTGTGTGTGCGTGTGTGTGTGTGTGTCTGTCTGTTAGTAGCCTTAGTTCTGCCTTGTTGTCCCACATCTCCAGTGTTGCATGTAATCCACAGTGGAATGAGTGTAGACTTAACGAAATAAAACACACACACACACACACACACACACACACACCAAGGTTATCTGTGTGTGTGTGTGTGTGTGTGTGTGTGTGTTATACTGTGTAAAGTGAGCGTGACCCTGACTTCACCCCATGCTCCCTTCCTTCCTGCCTGTGAACTCTACACGGCTTTACATTTATCTCATGATCTGTTCTCTGTCTGTGTCTGTCTGTGTGTGTGTGTGTGTGTGTGTGTGTGTGTGTGTCTCATCTTTGATCTAGTTGATGTATGTTTTTTACAAAGACACACAGCTGCCTGTTGTCAGCTGCTGATGAAATATACGTCTGCTCTTTCCTTTAATTTCCCCTGATTCCCTCTCTCTCTCCCCGCTGCTGTAATTTTCTTTCTTACCTCTTTAATGAAGACGGCGAAAGTAGAAGTTTGGCTCATTTATCATCATCCTACTAACGCATTTTAGTCAAATTAATCAATCAGTCGATTAACAGAAAGATTATCATATTGATGTTTCTATCGTAGTTATTTTGAACATATGAATCATACATTTTGTAAATTTTCATCATATATGTTATTGTTGTTTTTAACTCCTGATCAGACAAAGTAGGTGCTTTAAAGATATCAGTTTGTGCTGCAGAATATATACAGTATGAATAAAAAGTAATTGCTGTAGCAGTGCAGTGTTCAAGTGTGTAAATGAGAACTATCATGTTCGCTCTCTTTAATAACAGTTACAGCTAATGTCTTATTTAAGACAATTTATCAGAGCACAGCACCTGTTAAGAGACGCAGCCTCTGTTTAAATGCGCCACCTTCCCCAGTGATGTTAAATCAAAGCATTTGCCTCTCTGGATGGTTTCCCCTTGCCTTGTGAGCCCTTTAAGCCGCCAAAAAGACACAGCGGGGAGAGACGCTTCATTTGGAACAGTCGGGAGACAGAAACAAACAAATCTCTGGAGAAATACAGTCAATCCTAATGTTCTATTAAGTTCGCTGATATCTGAATTACCTCGTCTAAGCTCCCCGTAAGGAGCAATGAAGACACAAGAATCCTCATTGACTGTGAAACGCATTCATCTCCTCATTGATCCATTAGACATCGAGAACAGACGATTAAAAGAGAGCCGAGCAAAGAGAACGAAAGCTTAGTCACATGTGGAATAAACTACAGTGATCAAGTTTGAAGTTCATTAGTTTAGAAAACACAGATTTTAAAATGAATTAATAGCTCTTTTTGTGTCAACGGGCATTACTTTATATTTTGGATAATAATGGTAAAATCTACAGTATGAAAGGTGTCATATTTGAACTCTGGTCTTTTCTGACCTATCCTCACTCCCTTTACCTCTAGTTTTTTTTGCACATTTCAATATGAATACAGGGCTCCAGAGTGCGACCATTTTTCCATTTGCAATCTATAGGCTAGTGACCTGTAAGATCTTTTTATTGTGCCACAAAGCAAGCATGCTTGCGCTTGGGCATCAGAGTGCAGATTGGCTACAGAAAACGGTTCCTCTGGGTGCTGATGGTGCTGCAGTTAACCTAGGCCATAAGGGGGGTGTCATTATGTAAAAGGAGAGCTATAAAAAGGTGACTTTTTGGCGTTAAAGGCGACGCGATGAAAAATGTGGGTGCACCTAAATTTTGTGCTGGTGCACCTAAAAAAAAAAGTTAGGCGCACCAGTGCAACCAATGCAAAAAGTTAGTCTGGAGCCCTGCAATATCTTCTCATTTTGATCCCTCTCTTTGCTTCCTCCATCTCTCTTTAATCTCTTTGTTTAATTATTCCCATACTGATTCCGCTCACTCGTCTGATTTTACCGGTTTGTCTGTGTGCGTAGGATTGATCACCAGTGTCCCAGGGGTTGGTGGGGAACTCCGACCTGTGGACCGTGTCACTGTGACACTAATAAAGGCTTCGACCCCGACTGCAACAAAACCAGCGGACACTGTCATTGCAAGGTAATCAGGAAAGGCACACACGCATCGTGGCTTTCAGGCGTTTGTGGATAGAATGCTGATGTAGCTATACTTATAAAAATATATTACTTGGCTAATGTAAAGAGTTTGATGCATCTGTATCTACTGTATCAGCTGTAGATTTGTAGCATAATTTTTCACTTTTTTTTAGCTGACTAGAGAGCTTTTCTTCATATCACAGAGCTTTTAGACAGTATCTCCTCAAAGCTCTATTGAATGGTTACAGACCTGCTGGTATAAAGTTGTGTATTTTTACATCATCACAATACTGTTTGGACTACAAGGCTTTTAGTGGTGTAACTCTAAAGCTCACTTTGGTTTAACCCAGACTCACTGTAATCATCTCACAGTCCGATAGCCTGACAGGCTAAGCCAGACAAACTATATCAACCATGACACGATCATGATCCCTACATATTTATATTTCTGGCTTGTCTGAACGTGTGAGTGAGTATATTGATATGTTTGTGTGTGTCCAGCATGTTTAACCCTGTTTTATCCCGCCTTTAATCTGATCTTTTGACCCTAATCTTTAATCTCTGATATTGCCTTTGAACAAAGTACCTAACCTCATGATATCCTGTGCCCTTTGGCTCCTTTTTTTTTAATTTTTTGAAAAACTGAAGCTTGAAATAAAAGCTTAATTCAGCTTTTCATTTTTTAATTTAGCCTTTCAGGTTGAGGCTGACTGACACACACAACTCTGTATTAAGTATATTAAGTACATTGCACATCTTAAGCATTAACAATGAATTTAATTATTTTTAATGCCCCTCAATTAAATTAATTGCGCTGAGCACAAATTTTCCATAAACATGAGTGTTATTCTCTTAAGTGGCAAAAATGATGATCACGTTGAGGGGATTTGACTCTGAAGCAGACTGGCTCTGTCTATGTTTTGGACCATAAGGAAAAAGCAGATTACTTGTTAAATGTAACATAAAGCTGCTACAGGCGGAGATAACAATGTGCGTGGAAATTAAAAACGTTCCTTAAAGGTCCCCTCAAGACATATTGGAAGATGTATAAAAACACTCAGGATGCTTAGAATAATAATTTGGACCTGATAAGTTTGTTTTTTTTCTCTCACAAAAATGTTCAATTTACTAGTTGGATTTAAATAATTAAAATGATAGTCCTCCTTCTCCCATTATACAAAATCCAGAATCTATGAATCTCTAGTCAGGATTTTAACTACTAAATACAACATGTCTCCCACTTCACTGAAAAGTCTATTCCCCTGTGTGTACCACCTCACACTTCTGAAAGTTGTATATTGGAGCATGATTTGCCTGCAAAAATCTTGCTTTTAAGTGAACACTTTATATTTAAATCAGTGGCAAATATAGATGGATATGAAAACAAACTCTGCACATACATTCTGCATAAAACTAAAGTTATAATAAGCAAAACACATTTTTGAATAAAGGAGAACTTTAAAAAATGAAAATAGTGGCGTTGCACCATCATCCTGTTTCTATTCCTCCCTAATGCCTGTGGTGATGTAATCGCTGACACTATTGTGTGTATTCAGGAGTTTCACTATCATCTTCGGGGCTCTGACGCCTGCCTGCCATGTGACTGCTACCCGGTGGGTTCCTTCTCGCGGTCATGTGATCCAGAGTCAGGCCAGTGCCAGTGCAGGCCCGGTGTGATTGGTCGCCAGTGCAATGTATGTGACAGCCCTTTTGCTGAGGTCACAAATTCAGGCTGTGATGGTGAGACTTTTGCATCCTTTTGTTTCAGACTTTTGCATTTCAAAATGACTGGTTCAGCCAACGGGAGGCTACATCATTCATTTATTTGTCCATGTGCTCGGCATCACATGTGAAACACTGCAAACTGTCAGAAATGTAATTCACTGCATTGTGTTCTCATAACAAACAGTAAGTTGCCTTGCTGGAGGTTCTGAGACATCTGAGCTTCTTATTGACTAGAAGGCCGAAGGATTGACAAAAATGATCCACTCCACTTTTGCAGAGCTGGATTTCTTATGAAAGCTTTGTCAGTGTTGTTTTCCAGCAATAGCCACAATAATGTGTTTCCTTCTTTGTTTCTCTCGCAGAATTGTCACAGAGAACTTGTGTTCTCTTTGACAATTATCTTGTGTTATTTAAGGACAGTATATAATTTTCACGATGGCTTTAAAGCCAGTATATTATCTATGGAGACAAAAACACATTAAAGAAAAATAATAAGGCAACTTCGACCATATTTAATCATGACTGTAATAGTCATGTAATCAAAATGGTTGTGTTCATCAGACTTGTGTCCATGTCAAGAATAACAAATTCTAGACAATATTAATCTCCCAGTTAATTCCACATATCTTCCACTTTCCATCTCGTAATGACTTCCTTTCAGTTGAAGCTGGTATTTTATCTTCTCGCATTCTTTTGAATTCTCTTCTCTGCAAGTAAAAAAAAAATCGTCCATAAGTGACTTTTTGTTTTTATTTTAATCAGACTGATAAGGATGATTTTAAATAATGTTCTTTCTCTCTGCAGTCATTTATGATGGTTGTCCAAAGACCATCACTCAGGGGATCTGGTGGCCTCGCACCAAGTTCAACCTGCCTGCTGCAGTGCCCTGCCCCAAAGGCTCCGTCGGTCCGTACACACTCATACACACAAATATAATGCATTTAAACGTGTGCATATACTCACAAACATACTGGTCTTCCTGTTTCTCCTCCTTGCAGGTGCGGCCATCAGACACTGTGATGCAGAGAGAGGGTGGCTGGAGCCAGACCTCTACAACTGCACCTCACCTCCATTTGTGGAGCTCAATATTGCTGTATGTAGAGTAACACCACCCAAAATATGCACCCTTTAAAAATGCCGAATGCAGGCCAAATCTAAGATGTGCTCTTTGTTTGAACGCTTGCTTTTCCTTCTCCAGTTTCAAACCGTTTTGGAAACCCTCCGTTGATTGTTGGTTCTCAACTTGCAAATTCAAAAGAGAGTGATGTTTCCCTTTGAGAACAATAGGATTTATTTGTATGTATTTTGTGGCAGCTATGTGCAAAAGGAGGGCACAACTTAACTTAGAAGTGGACACAGTTGTGTGGACCCTGGAGACTCCTGTTTTCTTTGTAGACATTTTACTGTGCATATTAATATTGTCATATTAAATCCCAGTTTTTTTTAAATGGTTGTAGAAAGTGGATAACCTTTTCATGTTTCCTTGCTGTCTGTTTATTTAGCTTGATTCTCTGGAGCGTAATGAGACCGAATTGAACACCATCATGGAGAAGAAACTTGCCCACCAGCTCCGTGACGTCACCGAGTCAACCGCCAGACTCTACGGCAATGACTTGCAGATCGCTGAAAGGCTGCTGTCCCGCCTCCTGACCTTTGAGACCCAACAGAGTGGCTTCGGACTCACTGCTACTCAGGACGCACACTTCAATGAGGTGAAACGAAGATCGCATAATTCACTTCTCCTTTTCAGGTTCTTTAACCAAACACAGACTCTCTGTGTGTTTTACGCTGACGTTTGTTTATGGAGATAATCGCCAGGTTTTTTGGGGGGTTTGATATTCTACCATCACAACTGGATTAGATTTATGAATACATTTACATTTAGGGCGTTTAGCAGACACTTTTGTCAAAAGCAACTTACAATAAGTACATATGGAAGTCTGAATGAGTTTGAATATGTTATTGAAGATGTTTTAGAACTAAACCAGATTTCCAATCTGAAGTCCATTACTGCCACCAGCCATCACATCTCTGCCAGGAGACATAAAATAACGGGTGTGCATTTTAAAGCTGTAGATATGATTGATATAGAGTACCTTTTATGAGGTGACGAGATAGTACGGCAAGATGTCTTTCCTCTGAAATGAGAGGGAATGTTGCTATGGTGATGCAGTGACAGTACCACATGAAATACTGCAACATGTCATCTTCCCATATTAACTGGCAGTCTCATTTTACCTGATATGGCAGGAGCTGACGCAGGATCATTTTAGCATGTTGGCGTTTTGACATGAGGGCGCTAATAGAGATCTCCATATCATTTTTATGTGGATATTTAGCCTACACAACCAATTTGGCTGACAAGAAATCAGTTTCCCATCCATCATACATAAAGTAAAACCCCCATCTTGCCTGTTAAACTACAGTTTCAATTTACTGTCTCACAGGTCAGTACACATTTCTATGGAAACAGGGATGTGAAATGTGTGACATGTTCATAGTTAATACATTTTTCATTCGCAAAGAGATTTCTTGTATCAAATCTTAAATGAAAAAAAAAGTAAAATCTGTGCAAAAATCTATTTATGAAGCGATCTTTCAGTCGGAGACCTTCTTCAAGGCAAGAAGAGGTAGCAAGTGAATGCATCAGTAAAAAAGATTAAAGGCTCATTGATGAGCATTAACATCAGTTCAACTTGTGTGACTAAACATCAATTGAATTGTAGTACGTTGACTACAAGATAAAGGCACAGTTTCTATAGAGAAAGTCAAGAAACACCAATGACATTAAATTAAATTAGTCCAACTTTTCTCCCTGTCATTTAAACACACTTTGTTACAGTACAAGTAGTAGCAGTAGTAACAGTAGTAGTAGTAGTAATAACATTGATAGTAGTAGCTAGGGCTGTGTATTGGCAAGACGCTGTTGATATATGATGTGGGGTTGTGATTCAATTAATTGCGATGTTTTGTGATGCTATAAGCAAGGCCACAGGTTTTTTTCAATCCAACTAGAAGAAAACTCAAATTATAAAGATTACTCCACCATATGCATAAAATCTGAGTAAAGAAAAGTGTTCTTTTGTATTCATTCAGAACACCAGGATCTGGATTTGCATTCATCACATCATGCACTTTTTCGGCCACAAATCATTGCGTGTAAAGTATCGATTAAAAATGTATAGTGTTTTTTAAAAATGTATACAATATCACAAATATCATTATACTTTAGTGTATCAGTATTTTCTTACACCTTTAATAGTAATAGTATTAGACGTAGCAGTAACAGCTCATTTATGCAGCCCGGGAGGTGATTTATTCTAATAGGGCCCTTGCTGGGCAGATGAAAAGAAGCAGGGAAGCAATTCAATAATTTATAATAGCAGGGCGGATTAAGCCACCTGATGACAACTGTAGCCACAACTTGCGGTGCTAAAATCATTAATTCTGTCATTGTTATACAACTAAGAACATAGAAACTGTGGGTGCGATAGTAGCATCCCATAGTTTTAACCACAGAATGTCATCTCTGTCGTTTTTTTGTAATCATATGAAAACCAATTTGAAGATAGAATGGAGCTTTGTTACAATTTCAGATTTTCCATTTCATTAATGCTTTTTTTTTTCTTTACAAAACTCCCACAATCAAAGGAATTAAAAAAAAAGATTCCAATATTATTGAGCCAGCGACCTTCACTCTGTTTCTCTACAAAAGGAGAAATTCTTATGCTTTATGGCATGATGAGTAGTAGTTACACGTTATATCTTCTATACTGTACATTTTATGGGTTGTAGTGAGGGAGTGAATCTTTTCCCTCTTGGGTGAACAATAACATAACAAGCACTCACATTTATCTGATTTAATGCATACATGTCACACACTGAATTCCCACAGACACACTGCGACTCCAGTTAAGACACTATAAACACAAGACAAAGGTTGGCATCCTGAGTAAGTGTTCCCTTACTGGATCTGTTAGATACTCATTAAATATGATAAAGTTGAATTAATAACCAGTGTTAAATTTGTTTTTGTTTCATACAAACAAATTGCTAACCAAACTTAAAAACATGAACATTTAATTGAGGTACTCAAAAACGTCACAGTCAGAGCAGAACGCTTAATACAGTCCGCCGCTTCACGTAATCAATACATCATCTTTGGCTAACAAGGACAGTTGCCATAGCAACACAGCAGTAGCATTAATGGCATCCTGTGGGGGAGTGAAATGAAAACCTTTTCCTGTTTAACATTTTACCTTTCTGCTTCACCAGGCAGTAAATCAGAAATGTGTGCATTCGGGGTTTTGCACCTGGTTGGCCGGTTTACATCAAAATATAGCAGCTGTATGTCGCCACAGTAGTCTGCACTATAATAATTTTTATCATAATTTTGAGGTTACAATTAACCCTCAAAACGTGTAGGTCACTTGTAACCTCGACCTCATGCTGTAAACCAGTCTTCCTGCCCTGCTTTTCATCATCGAAACTTAATGAGGCAGCTCTGGTTTACCCTGGCACCACTCAAAAGCAGGTGCAGCGCAATTCTCCCCAGTAAAAACATATAATATTTCTGCTAATACATAACACTTAACTGTAAACTGCAGCAATTAGGCCAGACGAACAGGTACTGTGGAACACAGTTACTATAGTAACGGAGCCCGGTGGCTGCAGAAGTAACAAAGGGAGGCAGAGAGGGAGGAAGAGTTTTCCCTCCTGGAATGCAGCGATGTGTGGAGGAAGGAATCTTTCATGTTCAACCTGTGATCAGATCCACCTGGAGACTACAGCACCTCCAGACAGGGAGCATGTCACGTCGAGCAAACTATGCCACGTGTGTTTTTAAATGAGGAGAGAAATATCAGATAATATACAACATCTGACATTCAATGGTCCTAACAGGTTGCTAATAATAATTTATCATGGTGAGATCTTGGCAGCATAAATGAAGAATGAAATTTAATTCATTTTAAAGAGGCTTTTGGAAATCTAGTGTGATATTAAGAAATGATTTGCACACATATATTTGTTGGCCATCCACGTGCTGCGTTTCTCCTTCTCTTCCTGTATTAGTGTATTACTGTCATCTGCTGCCTCTTTAAAACTCTTCACATCGTTGTCCTTTCGTTAGCCTCCATTGTTTTGTTTCCCTTTTTCTTTTCAGCAGATAAATACACGCCATATGAGCTCTTGCAGTGTGCAGCCTGATTGGGTGTGGAGCTTAAGATCCACCATCACATTTTTCATGAATAAATATTGGCTTATTTGCCAATCTTAGTGAGGTATTTGAGTTCCTGTTTTTTTTTTTTTTTTTTTTTTTCACATGATCAGAGGGAGCAGAAACTAGACTGCGCATGTGTGCTTTTAGGAAGCATTGGAGCTTGTTTGTTCTAAAGAATATGGATTCATTGCAGTGTTTTTGACCTTCATTAAGCTGTAACAAATCAGGACTAAAACTTTTTGTTTGGTCTTTAAGCATCTGTTGTGATCATCCATGTTGTCTCTTAATCCGTCTCTCACATTTCCCATCTAATCAATTTGTTTTTCTTGTCCATCTTTCTGTGTTTCACGCATCTCTGAGCCAAGTTTAAACTGCTTTCTAGGGATTTTCATCCCATTGTCTTTCACTGACTCTATAATTCACTACATTCCTCCTTTACTGCATTGTATATTGTTTTCCTTGTTTGTCTGAAGGTTTTCTAGTGTATTTATTCTCCCCAGAGCATTATGTGAGTCTGCAGTGCTTTCAGACTGCAAGGAATCATATCGAATCATCTCTCTCTCTCTCTTTCTCTCTCTCTCTCTCTCTCCCTCCCCTCTTGATTTCCTATATGACTCTTTGTTCAGAACATTTTGCATGACTCTGCAGTTTAGACTATAACAGGCTTCAATCCAGAGTCATAATGAACTCAATGAAAAGTAAGGAAGTGGAGGAAGTAGAGGGTTTTTTTTTTAGCTGCTTCTAAATTTTTTCCTTGTCCTTGTAGTGCCAGTGGATTGATTTCTTGTCTCCTCGACCAGCGTCAACAAAACTAACGTTCCTGGTGAAATGTCAGGATGGTATAACATACCGCCCAACCCTAATGCATATGGCTCCTACTTCTGACCAAACTATGCTGAAGCCTGGTTTATTTGCTCCAAATCAGTTGAATGGAAACACAGCTACTGCATCCTCACAGTCTAGGGATAGTTGTCTTGTCTGCACAGAAAATAGGATCCCCTCTTCATATGCTCTCTTTCTCGTTCCTGATCCAGGACGTTGACACATTTGTTGCTTTTTCTATCTTATAGAAATATGATCAACATCGACACTTGCTGCAAAGCAACCGTCTATTTATTTCCTTGTTTCTTTTACTTATTGTTCATCTTTCCGCTGCTTGCAGAACATTGTGCGGGGCTGCAGTGTGCTGTTGGGTCCAGGTACGTCTGGGCTTTGGCGGGCTCTAGCCCAGAGTCAGAACCACATCCCGGGCGGCGGTCCAGCTGAGCTGACGGAGCTGCTGGAGCAGTACGCCCAGAACCTGGCCCAGAACATGAAGCTCACCTACCTCAACCCTGTGGCGCTGGTTGCTCCAAACATAGGTGAGTTTAGAACGGCTACACACACGCTCAGACATAATACAACAGCTAATCAGAGTCAATAAAAAAGACTAAGACAGTATTAAAATCTTAATCTTCGCAGAAGATTCGCTGTGGTTTTCTCGTAATTCTTTAAATCACTGCTGTGAAATCAGCTAGAATGACTCATTGTGAAGCGGGAGATGAACAGCACTAATGCAAATGATGATGGCACGGCCAGAGTGCTGGCAGCAGGACTGAGAGAATTTCACACTCCCACACAAACACACACAGCAGCGAATGCTGCCAGCACATGAACAAAGACCCTGAAGTGCTGTAGCTCTGGCTGGCATACATCCTTTAGATTGACAGCTGCCAAACACTCAGGATCACACACATAGAGCAACAGACATGAACGCACAGACACAAGTACACACTCTGATAGACTGGAGTTGATGATTAGTCTCAGTCTCTCTCTCAAACTATACGTTTCTGGCACCCTGTCACTTGTACGTTTTGCTCTTTTTTCTGTCACTTTAGCAGTGTTGAAGGTACTGTTAAATAATCCTTCGCCACAGACAACAAGAGGTGTCGAAATGGCAACAGCAGCAGCTCTGGAAAGGATCAAGCCAGACAATGAATTCCACACTTTCAGCGACACAAACACATTTAATTCCTGTAAAATACCATCCAACCAAAACTCATGAAACTCATCAAAGTTACCAACTACTAGAAAATTGCCTCGCCAGCTCCTTCCATTGCAGTTTGGGAAAACAGGTAATCCGTGACCTGTAATGTATAAAATAAATATATAAAAATATAAAATAGGCTTACCTTTTATTTGGCCAACATAAATTGCCTGTTTTTATTTTCTCATCTCTATATTCCTTCACTGTCTGCGCCTCCCCTTTGGAATACTTCCAAAATATCGTTCAATAATCATAAACTGACAGCCAGATCCCCAGACGGAGAGCGTAGAATTAGCAGCCGTGAAAGCAGAAGGAATATGTAATACAGCCGACGCTAACTTTCACACTCCCACATACACAAACACAGACAGTTGATTCTCTCCGCGAATGGGATTGAATGAATAACACGGGGGAAAGAAGTAGGCTGATATACACCCATCTGTTAGCTTCCATTATATGAGTTCCTTTTCAGTTTTTTCTTTTTGTTGTTTTCTCTCATTCAAATGCCAAATCCTTAATATGATTTAACCAATAAACCATCACAATGGTCAATACAAACAGGCTTGCACACACACAAACAGCTCTGTCTGTTATATTGAGTGATCTCTCTCAGTATTGAGTGCCGATCCACTTCTGTTTGCTTGGTCAAGTGTCCGCTCGTTATTAAACACTCCACATTGGCTATGTGCCTCCTGTTCACCACCTCATTTCCCATAATACAACAGTTCCTCTGGTCCTGTGTGTGTGTGTTTATGGATTGTGTATTAGATCATTGATACAGGCAGTTCAGGTTTGCCGTGAAATTGTATGTAAGAATGAGTATTTTTGGGTAAACAATAACAAAATTGCCTGACACCAAATTGAAGTAAAATCAGGTTTTACATTGTTGCCGTGGTTTCCAGCTGTCAGAAAGCTGAAAGGCCACGTTCCAGCTCATGTAGCTTTGGACCCATTTAGAATTGGTTATGGTTATGGTCCAATTTTTCATCAACGGTTGATTTAGGAGGTTTCAATCGTGCTGTTGGAGCTGCAGGTTTAGCAGCAATAAATTCATTTTGAGGCATAAGTCAATTAAAGTCAGACCTGGCAAGAAATCTGCTTCCATGCTTTACAGCAGTGGTTCCCTAGCTTTTTCTGCAGGGCCCCCCTTTGTAGATAAAAATAAAATGTGTTTGTCTCAGCCCCGCCCCTCGGTGAAACAGACAGAGAGAAGCTGGATGAAGCGGTGTGCTCGTTAATTACTAAATTATAAAACACAGTAGAGGACTCGCGGCAACGTGTTTTTTCTTCTTTTCTTTCGGCTTAGGTGCGGTGACAAACACTTATAATGTTCGGGGAAACCCCGTTTTTTTATAAATTAAACGAAATTCCGCGTTTTACATTTTGATTCAATTTCCATTGTCAAATTCTGTGATTTCATATACGTTTTCCGCATCGCGAAAATCATTGGGCCCTGTCATAACTCCGCCCCTAGGGGGCGTGCCCCCCAGTTTGCTGTTCTTCCAGTGTATATTTATCGAATCCATGACAGTTTCACATAATGTCGGATGGTCGTGAAACCTGACTTTAGCATGAATCTAAATCTGATTAATACATCAGCGACAGTACCTGATTCACTATCTTAACCTGGAACTTCAACTAGTTTTTATGAGAATTATGACATGGTCTCATAATTAATCTGTCAACTGTTCAACACTTTCCTGTTTATGTATACAGCACATTAACAAACATCTGCCACCTTTGTTGTGTGTTATGAGGTGTTTATTGCTGCTGGTTTGTTTTTTAGTCATGAACCTGGACCGTGTGGAGAATCAGACCCATGTACGTCGGCGTTTCCCACGTTACCAAACCCCCCTGTTTCGTGGCCAGGCCTTGTGGGATCCCAACACCCATGTGATACTGCCCCCTGCTGCCCTGGTGCCACAGCGACAGCAACAACAGCACAACTGGAAGGAGAGGGAGCGGACAGAGAAAGAGCGTAAGAACACACAGACACTGAGAATTAAAGGCTTCAGTGTGTAAATGGTTGACGCTTAGAGAATATATTCACACAGACTTCTCCATTTCAGCCTTGGCCCCTCAGAACACTGGCCCCGCCCCTGTCAGCATCTCAGCCAATCAGACTGGAGAATACACTTCAGCCAGACGGACTGTTTCAATGCCAGAGCCGCCCATCACCATTGTTATCTTGCTGATCTATCGCAGTCTGGGTGGAGCCCTCCCTCCCAAGTACCACACAGACCGACGAGGAGTGAGGTGGGAAATGAACACACTCGGAACAATAACAATCTGATTACAGCAGAAGTCAAGGAAACATGCTGATATAGAATCTGTAATACCAATATGTCCTTATTCAGTAGCAATAGTAAACCAGTATTGCTTTTATATAACAGGATGATTTTGGTTTCCATTGACCATTTTTTATGTAATTTTCTTCTCAACAAATTAAACAATGTACATCAGTGAATATTTTCAACTTGAATAATTTTTTCAAGATCTGATGTGTGATTAAGGTATTCCCTTATTTTTTTTTTAGCAGTGTGTACTCAATTTACAATGATACAAAATGAAACAGAGAAAAAATATTCAAATTTCAGATGCTGGCATTAGAAGTGTTTGGCATTTTTGCTTGAGGAATACTTTAATTATACAGTGAATGGACCTTTTTCAGTGTTATTTGCCTTGTAAAGCACAGGTGAAATTGATAACTAAAAAGATTGCTCAGTTCCATTAAGTGTCCCACATAGCTAATCCAGGCTCCCTGCTAAGTGGAATGCCTTTTCAGTTTTGTTATTGAATACACTTGTGCTTTTCCTAATATGATTGTCAAAATGTCTGCAATGAAGGTCTATTCATAATCAAAATTGTAGTCCATTATCTTTCTGTCAGTTGATTTTTACGTTAATAAGCTATTTGCTTCAGCATTATTTCCCATGTCACCTTCTTGGCATCTGTCTAGTTGTCTCTCCCCTCATCTCCCATCCCTCTTCCTCACCTCACCTCTGGGCTTAATTACAAATAGTCATTTAAGCCTTGTCTAGTCAACCAGTCTCATTCCTCTCTGCTCACCTTGTCTCCTTCTTATTTACCGCAGGACCTCAAACCCTGCTTTCTGTCTCATCTAGTAGATGTACGGTAACCGTAGCGGCTCTCTCTCTCTCCCTCAGGCTTCCCAGACATCCAGTAATGAACTCCCCAGTGGTCAGTATATCTGTCTACAACAACCAGACGTTTGTGGGCGGACACTTGGACCAGCCCATCCTGCTTGAGTTCAAGCTGCTGGAGACAGCCAATCGCAGCAAGCCACTGTGTGTGCAGTGGAACCACAGCAACCAGTGAGAGCAGATTACATGTGTTTATATATTCCTACGCCCACACATACTGTACATTTGGGCTGGTTATTAAACGTCAAAAATCCTTGCATTACTTTTCAAGTTTATTGTATTGGGAAGCATGTGTTTGTCTTTTTTTCATCGATAAAATGTCTCATGAAATTACATGAAATGTTAGCATCAAAATGTGATTGCTTTTAAGTATGAAATATATATGTATATAAGGATGTCTGGACTTATGGCGGCCACCCTTATTAGACACTTTGTCTCTCCAGACCTGTCATTTTAATTGAAAAGCAGAGGTGTAACCAATAACAATGACAATGGTTCACTTCCATAAATTGTCCAAGTAAGCCATGCCAGTGAGCCAGCATGCATAATATCAGGGACCTCCAACTATAATTGATTACACCTGTGTGTTTCTTGTTTGACTGTCAAAATGTCTGCAAGGAAAAAGGTTTAGTTATTCAGTAGTGCTGTGAAGTGGATATTAAATATGAAGTGAATTGGAAATGAAGTGACACCAAGAAGTGGACACCGTCTCCATAGCGACACCTATAATATAATATAATTTTTGGCACTTCGGGGTTGGGTTCATTTCTCAGTATCGGAGGATGTCGCTTAGATACAGTTAGTCGTTTCATGCCTTTGTATTCGCACATCTGTTAAAATGAGTTCTGAACCGTCTCTCTGTCTCCCTGCAGGTATGAAATAGGAGGCTGTTGGACAGTCAGGGACTGCATGGTGGTGTTCAGGAACACCTCTCATGTCCGCTGTCAGTGCCAGAGACTGGGCACCTTCGGGGTGCTGATGGACAGTTCCCAGAGAGAGGTTAGTTATCTCTCAGTAGACACCAAATACACAGATGTAGGATCCACGTATACATAACCATTTCATTTATACGCCTCATTATAACGAGGCATGTGTTGAATTAATTGTACGTTTGCTCTCAGCAATCCTGCTGTGTAGACATGCATACCTGTTTTTGCCAGCGTGTCAGTTTCCCTTCTTTTTTTTTAACATCTCAGCTGGTAATTACTGGATTTAGCCGGTGTAGAAGTTTGAATTTCAAGATAATTAAATCCCACATGACATTCTGAAGGCTCAAGAAGTCTTGTTACAGCTGTAGAGGTTTGACCCTGACCATCGCAACCAGGCATACTAACTGATGATGAGTCAGATCTTGACGTTTGGGACGGGAAACTTGGGCAATCTGAAACCTTGTGCCTAATGATGCATTTAAAGTTGTACATTTCTCCAGATGTGTAGAGTTTGTATTGAGTTAAGCACTTTAATAAGATGTTGATTCATCATCATTAGTCCTGGCCAATCAGGAGTCTCCCATTTCCATTCGTATTTCCCATTCCATTTGCTGTAGATGTTCCCATTTGGATTTGTGTAATGTTTACTGGCAGTGAATGCCTTCTGTGCATGAATCACTTTCATGCTTTTAATACTCTGGTTTCCCCTGACGGATAGATAGGTCTGCTAGTATGCTTGGTCTGTTTAATTATTCTGCTTTCTTTTATTTTCTCTTTCACTTTCAATGCTTTGAGACTTGCTTATAATAAATTCATATGAAATTACTTTATTTAGCATTATTTAGCCAGTATTTTGTAAGACATTGTTACGTTTCATGATTTGTTGATATAGATTTTTAATCCCAAATGTGCTGTCTTGTGCAGCGTTAGTATCTTAGTCTTATTTACTTGCTTTCCGAATGATTTAACATCTCTGACATAAATATTTTCAGTTCACACTCAGTGAAGCTAGACAGATGTATGTAAACATTAACCCAGGCTGAGAAAGCAGCATCTCAACAAATTCATTATCATCTATCTTATTTAACCTTCTGCTTTTTAAAGAATATTTCCTTTCCTTACCTGTGTCTACCTTGTCATTCCATGTTCCACTTATGTTATTCTACTTATACACCCCCCCTCTCCTCAGCCCTTCCTTTGCCATCTACTCCCACCAAAATAATAGAACTCACTAATACTCTCTTTCCCTTGCCACATCTGTCTACGAGCAGCAGCTGGAGGGGGATCTGGACACGCTGGCCCTTGTCACATACTCCTCTCTGTGCGTCTCCATGCTGGCCCTCCTCCTCACTGTCCTGGTGCTCTCCTGCCTCCGAGGCCTCAAGTCCAACACCAGAAGCATCCACTCAAACACAGCGGCAGCCATGTTTTTGTCGGAGCTGGTGTTTCTGCTCGGGATCAATCACACGGAGCAACAGGTAGATACTGGAGGGGTCTTGTGAGCTTGTGTTTCTTTGGCCCTATTTGTTCTGTTATGTCTTTGGCTCCCTTGCCTTCCTCCTTCTCCATCACTGTTCTGTATCTCTCCTTCCTGCTCATTTTCTGTCTCTACATCACTTGTGTTTTTTGCTGCTTCTTTTACTGTTAGTCCTCTTCCTATTGTTTTCCTCCTCCTTTACCCCTGACAACTTTCTCCTTCTGTTTTGTTACATCACAAGTGTGTGTGTTGTGTGTGTGTGTGTGTGTTTAAAGAGCAGCGAGTCTTGTACAGAGGGTTCTGCAAATATGTGCTCACTCAGCATGAAATCCAATTAATTAAGCTGTAACCCCCGCACGGTCGACAGTACGGCTCTTATAGAGGGACTGGTTACTTCGAGCTGAACAATATGTTCTCTAATTCATGTGCATCACGCTTGGGAGGGCATGTTAGTTCTTGCAGGGGTCGTGCATGTTTTAGTGCACACTTGTTTTTACGTGATTGTGCACATTTTAACCTTGCTTTCTTTTGCCGTGTAACTTGGAGTGTTTGGATTTGTGTGTGTGTGTGTGTGTGTGTGTGTGTGTGTGGGAGTGTGAAATTCATCGTCTGGCTGTGTTTCTGCCAAGGCTTCTGCTATAGGAATTTATTCTGAGCTTTGTTCGCCCTCAGATGTAGTATTTCTTAAGCGTTTCTCCTTTGCCTCTCCTTCAACCTTCATGATTGTATTAAGATATTTACATTAACATTTAAGTTGTTAAACCACTTTCATCCAATTTATGATTGCAACAGTGAAGTTATGAAATCGTTTTTTTCTTTTGGCACAAACTTTTTGATCCCTTTCCATATATATTTTGTCATCATGTCAGCAGCATGGCCCTGTTAGTGAACATTATCAATATTAGGTGACTGCGTTGTTGTCGGTCTGCCGTCAGACCCCGGGGAACCAGTCGATACAGTAAAAACTCACAAGGAGCTTGTTCATTAGACAGTATTTTGTCAACCGTAAACGCCAAAGGTTTTGATGGCCAAGGATAGTGAATCAGATTGCAGTCGTTGCAATTTAAGGCAAAACTGGATGGACAGCTTGAGGCTTTTAAGCCGTAATCTTTGCTTGTCTAGTGCTTATATTAGTGAAGAACACACAAACAGATCACACCAGGCTGTTTGTTTTCATTTCCTTACACTGGGTATTCAAAGCATGGCTATGAAAGCCGGCTGTCGGTTGCCAGCAGCCATCTATTTTAACTTGTCGTCGTGGTTGGCTAGATTTACATTTTACTTCTGCCAAACGGCACAACAGCTGCCTCAGAAGGCGGCGACTTGGACTTTCAGATGTGTAGGTGCAGTAATTCAGAGCCACTTGAGTTTGAATGGCATCGTTCTCATCTGGTTAAGCAAACAAAACAGAACAAAGGCACCAGAGTTCAAATAAACTACTTTAGACATACTTGAATGGAGCCTAGAGGGTAAATTCCCCGACATTATTCATGGAGAAATTCGGCATTACTGCCAAATCGAACAGCAGGACATAAGTTACAAAAGTGATTTGGAAGTTTATCTCCTGCCGTGACAAAGCGAAGCGCGATTCATTCCTGATGACGTTCATTCTAAACCATGGCATTGCACACATTCCACATTCCATATTTGTGTTATAGCTTCTGTTAGCACTGAATTCCTCTCAGCATTCATGCAGCATCACCAAGCCAATTAAGACAAAGTTTTACATGTCGATCGATACTGTTTCATTGATGTTCCAAATGATGAAGAGAAATAAATCCAGCATGCACCAAGCTGACATTCTGTGCAAAGTGTATGGTATAATTCAATGTATTGCTAATGCAGAAATCCAATTTGTAGCCGTTCATTACCTTAAAAGCTGATCAAAGCTTGAAATGTAAGACTTGAAATGAATGATTCCAACATTTTAATTAAATATGTTTCAACTGAGCTGATAATTCCCATTAAAACCAGGGAACAGGTTAGAATTAACTGCTGTTTTATTGCAAACATATTATGTTACAGGGACACTTTCAGACTTTTCAGAATTCCCCTGCTTTGACAACCACATTACCTGCGAGGGCCTTTTTTACTAACTGTACTTTCCTCTACTGATGGTGCTTAATGTCGTACCCATAACCCTAATTTAACTTGCACCCTTGGGTGTAATTACTATAATTCAGTACATTAACAACATTTATTCATATTCATATCAGTTATTTTTGAACATTTACTGGAAACTTGCTGCCATTAACTCAGTTCATTAGTCACGTTGGTAACAAAATCATGAATGTCTTTTATTTCAACGCTGGCACGTGCTGTGTTGTAATAAAGACTTGTTGGTTGTTTGCCAATATATGTCCGCTCTGCAACTGTCACAAAATCAATACAAATGATTATAAATAGTTTTTCCCCCATCTTTTCTTCCCTTTTTCATCCCTGCTTCCCCCCTTGCTCTTTTCTCCTTCCTTCCTTCCTTCCTTCCTTTAATTATTCTCCCTCTCTCCCCCTCCAGTTCCTGTGTACGGTCGTGGCCATTCTCCTGCATTACTTCTTCATGTCCACATTTGCCTGGATGTTCGTGGAGGGCCTTCATATCTACCGCATGCAGACAGAGCAACGCAACATCAACTACGGCGCCATGAGGTTCTACTACGCCATCGGCTGGGGCGTGCCCGCCATTATCACGGGTAACGCACACGTACACATTCTGTGTGATTTTTGTCAGAGACGTGTCTTTGCATTCATGTCCTTACCACATTTATTCATGGCAACACACTGTCATATATGTGCACACACATTGACAACGAGTCTGACTGTCTAGATAAGATGTCCTATTGACGCTTGTACTAAACAGGTTTCTATATTCTATAATAAAATAGAGGTAGTAAAGCACACACACACACACACACACAGACACACATTTACAATTTCCACCTGGACTCATACATGCTGTCAACTCCTCTTTTATCTGTTGCTGTTTCTGTCACACACACACATTGAATGACCGCATTCTCACCTTGCCTCTCAAGAATAAATGTGTCTCCCACTACACGCACACACACACACACACACACACACACACACACTTAATGGCTGCATGTCTCTTTCCTCCGGCTCAGAGGTGTGTTCAATCTGTCTGTCCGTCTTTATTCAGGCTCTTCCTGTCTCTCTCAGTTTGGCAAACCAATTTACAAATTCTTCATGCCCACAACTGTCAAAACGTTGACAGTTGTCCAAATAGAGAAATACAGACTTCACAGTTCATGTCACACATTACCCAGCGACCCATTTTGGCGGCATCATGAAAGTGCACTCTGGTCGTGCAGAACGGATGAATAAAAAAAGAACTTGCCTCGATTGAACGAGTGGATGCACACGAGTTCAGGGACGAGATCCTAAATGTGGATTCAATCTTTACTGTTTTGCCTTAAACACCCATCTCCCTCAAAAGACTTACAATCAGGTGGATATTAGAATACAATACAAAATTGTTGGAAGGTATTCTGTCAGTAGAATAAATAATTAAGTCCCTGTACAAATCAATATTCTGCAAACGTTTATTGACGTATGTGAAGGCACCATCATTATACATGTACACTGTTTCCAATGAGCTGATTTCCTTCAACATGATTTTTGTCACCTAAAATTAATATTTAAAAAAAACCCCGGTGATTAAAATGATTAATATGATTAATGCCATTAATTTGGATGCTCTCTGTCATGTGTCTGACCTTCCATGACACTGTCATTGTATAATTGCATACTTCGTCTCTCTCCCTGTCTGATGTGAATGTCTCTTGGCTGCAGGCCTGGCGGTGGGGCTGGACCCCGAGGGTTACGGGAACCCAGACTTCTGTTGGATCTCCATCTATGACAAACTCATCTGGAGCTTTGCTGGTCCCATAGCCATCGTCATACTGGTAATGGTCTCCCTGCCTGTCTGATATACTTGTTGTAATGCTCATGTATGCACAGAAACCTGAATGAAAATGATCGTGTAAACTGTGGATTGATTAGCCTTCAGCTAGCATTTAGCTTCTATTTTTCAGAGGAACATTAATTCCAGTTTTGTTGCCCCTTTATTCCTGCTTGTATTTAGTTATTTATTTATTTATTTTCTTCCCTTTATTGTGCTTTTTCTGTACTTATTTATTTATCTGTCATTTATTTTCTTATACTGTTGCAGCAAAGGAACCGAAACAGAATTAAGGAGCAATTCATTGGCTTTAAAGTCTTTGTCCAACTTGACCTTTTTTCCCCTTTAGATGCCGTTTTTATCCACATTGATTTTGTTTCTCCCCATCACTGATGTTGCTGACGGCAGTATTGGATTAGCTGGAATGCATCAAAACCGTTGCCTTACCATTTGCATTGATTTCCCCCTATCCAGATGAATGGAGGGATTTTCATGATTGTCGCCAAGATGTCCTGCAATCCCTCTCAGAAGGAGACCAAGAAGCTTCCTGTCATGTGAGTACTTATCCACCATGTTTAAATGACTATTTTCACGACCCGAAAGTGACTTTGTAGGCTATTTTTCATAATTGTATCTAACTCTTGTTTATTTCTCATGTTTTGAGGGTGAAAATCAAGTTTTTCCTTTTATTTCATGGTTCAGAGGTTATTTTTATAGACATGGTCTGCTGACTGTAGGCACAATAATTCTGTCTTCAAAGAAGCCTTTGTTGAACACAGTAGCCTTGGTCCCACTTTAGCAGTATTTTTCATGAGGTTTCTCTTCTACACCTTTTCATGCTGATTTTCACATCCTGTCACTCTTGCCTCTGTTGTTATCTGTCTCTATATTATACTGTTATGTGTCCAAAGAACTGCACAACTGTCATCTTTTTCATTCTGTTGTGTAAGCAGTCTTTTATTACTGTACTTCTCATCTTTTGTCAAATCTTCTCCACCACTGACCTCTGTTTCTCTCTCCAGTGCTACTATCCGCAATGCCTTCCTGTTGTTGCTGCTCGCCACCTCCACCTGGCTGTGTGGTCTGATGGCTGTGAACAACAGCATCCTGGCTTTCTACTACATATTTGATGTCCTCTGTTTAGTGCAGGTATGAACAAAGTGTGCGTTTTTATATGTGTTTCTATTATTATCGAATAAAAAGAACAAGAACAAGGAGGCAAACTATGTCCAAAGGAAAATACATCATAAAATAACCTTAACGTGTCCTTCTACCGCTCTCTCCCAGGGCCTGTCGGTGATGCTGGTCTTCACTGTGTTCAACTCAGAGGTCAAGGAGGCCTGGAGCGTAGCCTGTTTGGGCAAGAAGAGCCCTGGAGAAGACCCACCGAGAACACAACAGAACACCGTGAGTGACACACAAACAGCCTGCCATTGGGTTTTTGTGCTGCTGCAGCTCGTCTCTGCTGAACTGGAAGTTCAGTTGTCACCTGATATGTTGGTCTAATTCAACATTACTTGCAAAGCACATTGTGTAAATTCAAGATTTAAACATGTTCATAATTTACATGTGCTCTAATATAATGCGGTGGTACTTATTGCACAATAAAGACATGAGGGTGAATCAAAACCATATACGTTTTATGTTGTTTTGCAGTATTCACTTTTCTGGATGCTCATCCTCTCTGTGTCCATTATTAGACCAGTGCAAAAGCCCTCCTGCCTTCCTTTCTTTTTCTGCCTTCCATTTCTCCTTCCCTCCATCCATCCATCCATCTTTCCTGTTCTTCCTCTCTCCTCCTTCTGCCTTCAGGGCTTGTCTCTGACCCAGATAAAACAATATACCGACCAGTGGTGGCCTGCCCGCTCTTAAGCCCACTTCTACAAAAGCACAGTGCAGAGCCTATTTAGAGAGTGTGTACGTGCATGTCTGACTTCACATCTTTTCATCTCTCTCTCTCTTCTATCTCATGTGTGGTTTTAGTTCATAGCTCACTGGAGTGTGTGTGTGTGTGTGTGTGTTCCAACCAGTGAACTTCATATGTAGCCTGTGTGTGTGTGTGTGTATGTGTGTGTGTGTGTGTGTGTGTGTGTGTGTGTGTGTGTGTGTGTGTGTGTGTGTGTAGTCCATTTCAACCTTTTAACCCCTGCAGCTCTCCCTATCCGTCACTGAGCCATCTGGGGCAAAATAACTGATCCTTTCCAAACCTATTATTAGATACAAATTGCCGCTTTTTCAAATCGTTTCACCTACCTGACTCTACTTCCAGTATGTGATATGTTATTTATGACTACAGTGGCCTGTTACAGTATAGAAAGCTGAAATTGTGCCCCGTTTCCAGGCTAGTAGCTTCTGCTCCATTAGCTTAGCCACTTTTAAATTGTTCTTCCCGCTTAGCATTCAGTTACTATAATAGCTCCCACAAGTCTCAGGAAGCTATAGTAAATTATCACATTTGAATGCTAACACAAAAACAAAGATGTCTTGAAAAGGTTCTTAAATTTGACCCGTTTTTATTAAGTATTCATTATCTTATGATAGTTATTTTTCATTAAAAACGATGTTTTTGTACCATTCATCGTTCAACTCTCAGTGTGTTTTTATGTGTTCAGGCTCAGAACCCGTATCACAACGCATCTCTGTTGGAGCAGAGCGGGCTACACCGCATCACCCTGGGAACCTCCACCGTCTCCTCTGTCAGCTCCGCCAGGTACAAAAATATATAACAAACCAAAGATTAATGTGGAGGAAAACTTCCACACCATGACTAGTAGAGTAGATTAAGACTAGAGAAAATGGTTTGATCAATTCCTTGTGACTCTGATTTGGGAGAAAGTGCTTCAGGGTGGAAACTCCCTCGCTAGCAAAACCCCTGTCGTGTGTTTTGTGGGTCAGTGGGATACAGATGAAAATGATTGGATGGAACAATGCACTGTAGTGTATATAGAGCAACACTAATGTACTCTGAGAGTGGCTGTTGGTGTCTTTATGGCTCAGTGAGTGTCTTGTCTGTGTACAGTACATGGTGTTTGTATGTGGATGCTAGTTATACACTGGATCAGCCTGCATGAGTGCATATGCAGTATACTGTGTGTGTGTGTGTGTGTGTGTGTGTGTGTGGTGTGTGTCCTCACTTCTTTCCTCTTTCCCTGTTAGAGAAAATCTTTTGGCTCGTCAGACTCTGGAACAGAACATCGTCCACACCGGAGCGACAGACCTGGACGTAGCCATGTTCCACAGAGACGGAGGTGAACGCACGAACATGACCATGGACATAAACGCTCTTAACGAGCACTAGTGACACATTCTCCATTTCTTCGCCCTCGTTTTTCTTTCTTTTTTTTTTCTTACTCATGACTTCATATGAATTTAAAGATTAAGCTCACATCACAGCTGAGACTAACATCCTGTCAAACCTAGCTTTTCCTTCCTCGTTATTCTGTTTCTCCGTCCCTCCTCTCATTTGTTTTCTCTCTCCTTCTCCTCTCAGGTGAGGATTCGGACTCAGACTCGGACCTCTCCATGGAGGAGGAGCGCAGTCTCTCCATCCCTTCCTCTGAGAGTGAAGACAACGTCAGACTCCGTGGGCGCATCCAGCGGCGATTCAAACGCTCCAATCACAGTGAGCGTCTGCTCACAGAGCCTACCCACAACGGCACCAAAGGTAGGCAAGCAATGGAGCCAGATCTCTGTCAAAATGTGGGCTGGGTTTGGACTGGGTTTGCCTGAAGCCTTATTTTATCCTTTTTATTTTCCTGTAAAATCACATAAGACAGCTAGGAGTAGGCTAGGGCGCGTTGGTCCGGCTGGTCTGGCTGTGTGGTCAGAAGATGCCGTGGGTGGTGATCGTCTGTAGGGCCGCTGCACTTTATCCGGCTCCCACGCTTCCTTCTGTGATATTGATGAATTTATCTCTGTCAAATGCCATAAGTGCTCCAGTAATAAACACAAAGAGACAACAAGTTCATGGCAGCCAACGGCCGTTGCATCTTCCTGCGCTTCTGATTAGTCTGGTGGACGAAACCCACTTAAGTCTGGGGGACCAGAGACGGGTCTCTCCTGTAGAAAGAAATCCACTCACACATCATGTGTAGCCACAAATACACACACACATACAATGAGAGTGCCTTTACTCATGAATCAATACCATCTTTTTCTAAAAGGTATTGAGCTATCATGCAAAATATATGAGCTTATATGCACTTCAAAGTATGTGATATAAATGTCAGGCATATGCTCTGTGAAAGGTTTCATTGTGAGGAAAGGCCAGACATGTGCAAATCTGTAAATCCATGTAAGTAATCAATTCTTAGCTTAAAAAGCCATCTGGATCACATGAACTCTAGTCAGGGTAAAAAGTGGGAATAAGTGAATGTAAAAGGACGGCATCCAGATGGCCGGTACAGTCCAATCAATTCATCAGTGCAGTCAAAGTGAAGGGCCAGAGCCTTTTTAGTGAAGGTCACAGATTCAAGATGGCAGCCTGTTTGACTTGACACAGCATTAAAGCCCTCATTGATTCCGTTGAGCCGTCGACTGGCCAGAGTTGGCAAATCGACAGCTGAAACCTTCAGTTGTTGCATTATTTAACATGTTACAGAGAATAATAAGGGCTTAATGAGCTCTGACAATTACAACAAGACGTGGTTGTCAAAGTAAGCACTTAATGGTGCAATGACATCATGTGTTAGAGCTGCAATGAATAATCATTATTTATCATCTATCTGTCTCTTATCATGTTGATAATGGATTCATTCTCATTTGAATTTGAGATTGAGATTTCTTCCACTAATTTTGGAATTTACTGATTGACCTTAATGGAAATAAAAAACATGATGGATGAATTGATAATGAAAGGAATCTTCAGTTCCGGCCCTATTGACACCACTTGACATGTTGACAATGCGTGAGTGACCTACCCCTTTGTGTTGGGATTTTCCAAATAATACCGATTGGCCTCAATGGTTGATATTCGTCACAGAATAATCTAACATTTCTAATGGCCAGAACATTTTGACAGCTTTTCCTAACTTGTGATAACTGGCTTTAATAGTATATTGTTGTGTGTGTGTGTGTGTGTGTGTGTGTGTGTGTGTGTGTGTAAAGTTGTCTGTATTTGGAAAAACACATTTCATGAGTAACCATAAAGTGTTTGTTCTTTTTTCTTGTGAAAGATCTGGATGGCAATGACCTTCTGTCCTACTGGCCAGCTTTGGAAGAGTGCGAGACACACAGCCTTCAGAAGTGGGGCTCAGAGCGCCCCCTGGGGGGTGATTACAGCAAGGACGCTGCCAACAACAACCAAGCAGACGCAGCGCTAACCAGCGGGGACGAGAACGGCCTCACGCAGCCACACAGGCACCGCAAGGGTGAGAGAAACACAACAAGGACAACCCTGACATTTTGGATTTTCTTTGAATATTCTTATTTTTAGTTTGTCCTTCCGTAATGTACGATACATAAAAGCATGGCACACAAATTAAATCTTAAGTTAAGACAATGGCACATGAATACCGAATATACTAAAATGAGATACTAAACTAACAAAATTATGTGAATGAATTCTGACATAATGCATTTAACATTGATTAAGAGATTTGTGGTCCGTTTAAATATATCAGTATCTAGCCCGTTTATTATAAATATATAATTGTCTTCATCGTATTCTTTAACAAACATCTCTGGACATCCTGTCTGACTGATGCAGACCAGGATCAGGATGAAGAAAGGATCATTTTGCCACGAGGAAGATGGAGGAGCTGAATCAGTTTTTCATTTAAAATAAAGCTCCATCACTGACATCATATCTGCTGTATGTGCAGCTGGTCTGCTATACATATGCATTATTTCAGTAACGCTCTCCATGTGACCTGTGATCATGTGATGTGAAGAAGCCACAAATATCAGCGGACCCTCGTCTTAAATCAGAGTCAGAACTTATGAGTGACGCAGACCCACAACACACCAGACGCTGGAATCAGCTTCATGGCCCCAATGCATGCAGAACTTAAACAACACAATGAAGTCTATAGCTTCAGTCTAAATGTGGCTCTAAAAGCATGGGTGACACTTCTATGTACAGGTCAGTGTATGCAAGGACTCACTGAGAGTTAGTGAGTATGAAATGCAGGCAAGGTTAAATCCCTCATGTTGTCTGAAAGCATGAGTGAACTTATCTATAGAAGAAGCACATGAACACACTTCTCTTCCTCCTGTAACTTCTTTCTCTTCTCATCCCTCTTCCTCCCTCTGCACCTTTTACTCTCTTGTCCTGTCTCCCCCTTTAATGGACTCTCACCTTCTTATTTTCTTGTCTCAGGTATCCTGAAGAATCGTATCGGCTGCCCCCCAGCACTCCAGGGCCTTTCCAGCATGGGCCGGGTCCCCAGTGAGCTCAACTGGTACCGAACCTCTACCCTGGGCCACCGAGGGGTTCCTGCAGCCTCGTACGGTCGCATGTACTCTGCCACGGCTGGTGCCAGTGGAGGTTCTGGTTCTCTCTCTCAACCTGCTTCCCGCTACTCCTCCAGGGAACACCTGGACTCGCTGTCACGGAGGCAGCTGTCCAGGGATCCACTAGGCAGGCAGACAGTTGGGGGGTCAAGGGACCGACTGGACTCCCGTGGTTCCAGGGACAACCTGGATCTCTTACCCAGGAGGAGGGAGCTAGGGCAGGGAGCAGGGCTCGGGGGCCTGGGCCTGGATCACCAGCGAGTCTCATCATCCAGGGAGAACTTGACGGGATCCAGGGACAGACTGGACAACCACCACGCAGGTAGCGTCCACGCCTCAAGGGAGGACTTGAGCGGCATCGGGGGAGCGGGAATGGACGGATACCTCAGCGGATCGAGGTCGCAGCTGAACTCGCTCACTCGGCGGCATGCCTCATCCCGAGAACACCTAGGAGGGGCGCTAATGAGCAGTAGGTCACGGGAGCAGCTGGAGACCAACGGCGGCGGGGCCCAGGCTCAGCCTTGTCGGGAGTGGCTCCGCACTCTGCCTCCCCGCCAGCCCTCACACCCCGACCAGCCTCCCTCCTCCTCCCCTCCTCCTCCTATCTCTGAGGAGCCCCAGCAGGAGCAGCTCCCAGCTCACGTCAGAGGACGCCTGGACTCCGCACCTCCATGTAGGTATCCAAGTCAGACTGTCCCCCAGGTCGCAGGTTCAAATCCAAACCCTCTGGGTCGACAGCCGTCCAGTGAACACCTGGATATCCTGTCCTCCATTCTGGCATCCTTCAGTTCCTCCGTCCTCACTCCTCCCCCCGCTGCCTCGAACCCTGGGCCTAATGGCTCCGGCCATGGGCCCTCACCCTCCCCGCCCCAGTCAGCCACCTCCCACAGCATATCTGAAGTCTCCCCTGACTCCGAGTAAGTCCTTCTGTCTTCATTTATCCGCCTCCACTGACCCTCCTGTTCCTTTTCTATTTTTCCTGGACCTCCTCCCTTTTCTCCTCTTGACTCATTTCTTCTTCCTCAGCAGCATCGTTTCCACTCTTTGACCCTTTTCTTCACCTCTCTTATTGTTCCTTTTCTCACTTCCCTGACCTTTTATCTCAGCCTTCCTCCGCTCCTTCTGTTCCACTTCCTAATTTTCAGTGTCTGTATTTTCTCATCTGTTTTGTTCTGTCACCCTCCTCTCTCTTTGTCCTTTCGCCTCTAACAGCTCATTTCCATCTTGTGCGTGTATTTACTGCATTTCTTCACCATTACAATTTACAAATCATTAGTGAAGTTGCTTTATGAACATATTGATGACTCATTTTCCTTTCCTTCACCTTAGAGCCCACAGAAGTGAAGGACAGTCTTGATGACAACCTCCATATCCCTTTATGCATTCAACAGTGCTTGGAACACAAGAGACAAGTTCAAAGGTCACAGATGGGCCTGAACCTCTGGGGCCCCCTGGGACATCGGAGGACTAGAAACTGGCTTGGGACAGAGACACAACCAACAGAGTTGGAAAGAAAGTATGACAGAGATAGCGTCCATGAGGATAAAGAGGGCTTATGGTCGGTTTGTACTGTATAAATTGAGTTTTTCCAAGTCCCACCGCCTACAACGATCTATGGCGCTTCTTTGGATGATTAGTCAACCACCTCTACTACCTAAAAACTGTTTAAGACGAACTCCTCAGATTTCACAGTCAAGTCAACTTGATCCAGACAACATCCACCTAAAAGAGAAAAAAATGAAAAGACTGTAAATAACATTTTTATACATTTTGTATCTTTTTCATTGGAGATGAAGAAGAAATCTTTTGTGATGTTTTCTTTTTTCTTTTTTTTTAAATGATTGTGTCCGTGTGAGGTTGTGAGCGAGGTTGGTGCGAGTGCAGTCTTGTTCGTTGCCGAGGGAGACGTTTCCCCTCCGAAGAAAAAAATAGTCCCCCAAATCTCTCCCTGAATACAGTTTTCCTCAGAAACTTTTCCTCACGCTCATCAACTCTGTGTACAGCGACGACAGGGGTCCTGCAATAGTATCTGACGAGATTATCGAAGCCGCGACACGTGGTTGAAGGGAAACTATCAAAGTAGCGAGAAGTGATTGTAAATAGAGGGAAGGGATAATTATAAGAGAATAGATTTGATGGAAGATGATTGTGAAGAGGAAGATGGCCAACGTTAAGCTAAAACACCACGTGAAGGTTCAGAGATGGTGATTCAACTGTTATAGTCACAAGCGAGGTATCAGCTCTTTCAGGAGATTGTGCTGTGTTGTGATCCACTGTATATGAATGTGACCTTGTCATCTGTCTGTGTATCTTTGTGCCTGGTGCTGTCTGAACCAGACCATATCGGTCGATTGATTCACCGGAGGTTGGGTGGGTGACGGTAGATCTCTCTCTGCTTCTCTGTCTGAGGCTGTATCATGTAACAACCGTTTAAAGACCCTCAAGGTGTTTTTTGCTCTTTGATGCATCACGACTCGACCTGCCTCAAGAGATGCCACAGGAGCAGCCGAATCTTTCCGGCAGCATCCAGGAGACTCGTATGTAGAAGCTCCTCATGCAGCAAATCTGTGCAAATCCAAGCCAAAGGGACAACTGCTTCAAGTCAGTCCGATGCATTGTTGTTCTCCAGTTTCCTGTGATGAAAATGACTCGTGCAGGGTGTGAACGCTCTCGATGTAACTCACTGTTTCTTTGTTTTTTTATTGTGATTATTATTTTTTTATGATTGTGCCATGGGAAAAAAAGAGGTGGTATTTCATTTGGCTGCGAGTGGATTTTGGTTTTAGAGTGCTCCGATATTGAAAGCAGACCTGCAGTACATATCCAGCATGGTATCTACCAGATTATATTAGCTCATATCTGTAGCACCTGAATCCCACGCCAGATTCTTTTGTTTGTTTTGTTTTTTTTACTTGCTTGGCTGCACACAGTTGCTCATAAATGACTTCAGAATATTACTAGAGAAATGTCCTGACATCGCTAACGGGCTCGGAACCCATTCACACATGAGACGCCATTGATGAAGCGCTTCACACCAGACCACATTAGAACAGATTTGCTGTCATTGTTTAGACCTCTCTTCAAAGACAAGGTCTCTTGCGTGATCTGGCGAAGCTTCTGCAACGGCGTGCCTGTTTGCTGAGGAGATGTCAGTCGTGTTGGCGCTAAAAGCCTCTAAGTGGTTCTGAGATGCAGCTCTTTCCATCAGCGGCTGTCCCTTTCTCACAGCTGTTTGAGCGAGAGCTGATGTCAGGCCTTAAGGTGACAACACACTGGCGTTAAACAACGGAGACAGGAGAGCAGTCTCCATCAGCTTTCAGAGGGATTAGAGGGACTCTGTCTTGCCAAAATGTGTAGTCTGTGTGTCCTGGAGCAGAGAGCACTGTGTCAGTCAAGCACAATGAGCAGAAGAATAAATCAAGTGGTACCAAACCAGACCGGCTGGAAGAAATTGGGTCATGAACTGATTGTGTGCAAAATGTAACTGGAAGGAGGATGTTTTGTCCGTTGCTCATTGCAGAGAGAAAAAGCATGGAAGTGCAGGCAGTAGAGATTTGAGAAGAAACACACAAATGCATGTCTCCCTGCTCTGACTGCTGTCCTGTCTTCCCCGTGTTCCTGGGAGGTGACAAGCGAACCTTTTTGTTACAGTAGTATTGCCAAAAAATGCCCCGGGAACACTACCCACTAGTCCATTAAAGGGGTAGTACACCTGGTTTCTCCTTACTCCTTTCATTCAGCTGCTCCACTTATTTATTTTCATAGATCCGTTTATCTTCAACTGACAGTATGAACTTGTACAGATATGAGATTTATTTTATTTAGCTATAATTTATTAACATTGTATTGATAATTTATTTTTGCCTTTGTATGAGGTTGATTTTCTTTATGGGTCCACATGTTTTTTTGTTTGTTTTGTTTTCTAATGATCTCTGGTCTGGTGAGTCTCACTGCAAACAAATCCATAGATGGAGGGCAAGAAGAGAAAGGGATGTCGAGGTCTGTTTACAATGTGATGCAGGAAACGTTGCTTTTCAGCATTTAAGTTGGTTTCTTTATCCAATCAGGGAGGGAAAATGGGACAAAACAAACCTGAATTTCAATCCTTTATAAGCGTATTCATCCTCTCCTGAGGATGTCAACATATCTAAATTAAAAGTTGAATACTGGGTGTAAATAGTGCAGATATATGTCCCAAACCAAACCTTTTTCCTGCCTGCTCATTGTTACAGATCCAAGGCTGAAGCTTCATTGCCTAAGAGTGAAATGACAGAATTCAAGTTTAAGTTAATCTGGTGCGGACCAATAGGAGACGAGACAAAAAGACAAGATTTGAGACTAAAACGTGATGCACTCTTGAAAGAAAAAAAAAAATGGGGAAGTGACCGAAGTAAAGAAACAGAGTGAGAGATAGTCGAGTAGGAGGAGGGATGGGAGATTGTCTTGGTTAGCTTGTGTGTTCATTATGGGATGCCTTCTATCCCGTCGCCGGCAAGGGGATGGCAGCATGGAAACAGTTGTTCCCCCCGTTGCCACGGAAACGAGAAATGTTCGACATTAAAAACAAAAAAAGACTTATTCCTACACGGCTGTGTTTACATTTATTGTGTGCCACTTTGTGTTTGTGAGAACAGACGTTTTCAGGTGTGAAAACCCGAGCAGAGGAACCATCCTGACAGGGACATGTTTTTCTGGAGGGCTCTGTCTCCGAGTTGTTTTGACTCTCAAAGGTATCCTGTCACATTCAGAGACATCAGAGAAGTTCAGCCGCCACCTTGATTCCCAGCAAAAACAAGCACCCAGCTGAGACAGAATATAACCAGTCCTCGAATAAACCTTTTATTTTGACCTATAGGGGCTGAAACAAAAAATGTTGGCTCTGTAATCGTACTTTTATATTTATAACACACAAAATAAATACTTGCTTTAACACATACAGATGATTGACAAATTACAGGGATATTATTTTTAAGATGCGTTAGCTTAGCATAACGGGAAACAGCTAGCCTCCGCCCAGTCCACATCCTGGACTTTTGGCCACGTCGTGTATTTCCTCCACTCGTTCATTCAGTTTTTTTCTTTTATCAAGTTCTCTGGTGATTTTGTGCCAAATGCTTATTTATTTACAAAGCAAGGACTAAAGTTGAAGCAAACATTACGCATTTGAACATGCAAGAGACGCTATGAATGTAAAATCATGATACATGATTGTCCATTTAGGAACATCATTTCAATTCTACATCTGCTGCCATTAAATTTAATCTCATATGATGTAGGTTCTCCCTAGAAAAAGGCTATAACCTTTACGGACACCGTCAACATCAATGAACGCCTCATTTTGAATACCGAAGACACGTGATGAACGATGAAACAAAAACTAATATTGGAATTGAGATTTATACACATACATACTCGGATGTCTTTCTAGAAGATGTGCAAAGCGCCACAGCATTTCCTCTTGTAGATCAACGAGTACCACGTCTTCCACTTGGGTTGATGCAAAATGAAGTGTCGTTTACTTTTGAATGTTTTTGAGAAAGCTGGCGTAGATGGAGAAGGCTGTATGGATTCATGTAACTGTTACTACTTTAAAAGAGCTGCCTTTGTACTTCCAAGTACTCAACCCAAGTTATCTCACCTGTGCTTTTAAGTAACAGTACTTCTACTCAAGTAGGATGTTAAACGCTTTTCCAAAATGCAGTCTGACTCTTTAGAGGAGAAAGTAATTCTCTCCTCAACTGAAAATCCTTCGTTTGCATTAAAATACAGAACAATGTATACAAATAGTAACAGTTCTAAGGCATGTAAACAAAAACATACAAGAACTAATACAACAGCGACAATTAAAACAGTTCATCCTGTCGGATTATACGCTTTGGCCTCTTCGTCGCTGCTGCTGGAGGAAGATGGCGGCACTTCCTCGCCCATCCTCTTTAGCTTGGCTTTGTAGTAAGCTGCCTTCATCCTGAAGGCCTTCTCCTTCTGCCGCGCCGCTTTCCTCTTCTCCCTCACCAGCTCCTGCTCCCACGCCAGCACCTTCATCCTGTTCTCCCACTCCAGGATCTTCATCTGCTGCTGCTGCTCCAGAGCGTCCTTTCTCTGCTGGTGCTCCAGTCTTGACAGGTCCGTGGTGTCATGCGGAGTCGAGCAGCGGGTCGCCTCCTCCGCCTCGCTGCCTGTCTGGTGCAGACGCTGGCTAATAACCTTGGAGGTGCCTACGAGGTGAAAGTGGAAAAAAAAGTGTCCCTGAGTGCTTTGGTCTAAATATAGCTGCTGTTCAAGGTCTGAAAAAGGGACTTTCACAGAGGAGTCCGCAGGGCTGACTGGCTGCGTCAACTCGGGCAAGTGCTGACACACACTCCTCCACATCTACAGTTAAAGTCACCTACAGCAACATCGCTTTATACACGACAGTTTCTCAATTCATAGTCAGGTTAATACTGGAACATCTCATGTAAATATATTCATTTAAAGTCACCGAGCAAGTGTCTCTAGGCAAGAAGGACTGGCAGCTTGCAAAGAGTTCTCTGCAGGTACCTGGGGCCGTCAGGTAGGCAGCAGGAAATGTCGCATCATGTAGCTCGGCATTGTGGGAGGTAGAGTTTGCAGTTGGGCTTTGTTGCAGATTGGACCAGTCGCTGCCTGTTACTCTGTCCAAGACGTCACGCTGGAGGCAGATGGCCACTCGCTCCTTGCTGTCTTCAGTCTGAGGCGGCGGGAACAAAGTGTGTTTTAAGTCAGCGACTCCCCAAACTTTTCCCACATCAAAGACCCCTAAAGTGACACAAATGTGTGTTTTCTAGCATGAATTTTTTACGATCACTTAAAAATATTTACCGGACTCACGCCGTCAGTGGTCTGCCCAGCAGCGTTTATCAGCATCACATTGTCTGCTAATAGGAAAAAAGGAGAGACAGACAGGGAGGGACTGCAGGTAAATGTTTCAGGAAAATGAGCACCGAGCGCCCCCCTGTGGTGAAGACAGATACAACACCACCATCACATATAAACACACATCTTTCTCAGCATACTTTCTACACGAATCTTTTAGTATGGTTTAAATCTGCACTTAATGAGTAAAGTAGTTTGAGTTTTGAGTGCTGTAATGACAATTTTCTAACATGTAAGCATTACATGTAGGAATTATTCAATCGGCTTTCAGTCGGAGTTCCTTCTAACTTTAACTGTTTGACATATTTAAATTTAAATTGAGGATTTGTGTTCCAACTCTCATTGCTGTGAGGATCCACCTCCCCGAAGTCCTTGAGCACAATTATTCCACACAACAATGACAAACGAGATTTCTACCTTGATGAGAAAGGTTGAACTCATATTTTCTACATTTTCTTTGTGAGGTAAAGAAAGAACACAAATAATTATCAACAAAATAATGCTTTAAATTTGATTTTCAAAACTAAAAACCTCAGTTTTGAGGCTTTGGGAACATTTGAGGAGCTCTACAGATGTCAGGTCACCCAAATTCCATGTGCAAATGGTCATTATTGTTGTAATTTCTCAACACCATGTCAGATAGTCTCCTCAGCCTGCACCAAATAATAATAACTACCATACAGGGTTTTAATGGGACCTTAAATTAAACCTTAACACCGAGATTGTTCAACAGGCTGCAGATGTTCAACAGCTGCTCATCATCTACTGCAGGTAGGTGTTGCCTATTGTGTTTTTAAAGCTCATATACTACAGTCTTAAATGTACGAGGACGTTTCTGAAAACCACGAGTGTCTGACGGACTGTACAATAATACGCGGCCAGAGATGAGAGCGGCTGTTGGTGACCTGGGACGGACACACACCTCCAAATACACCAACAACGACACACCTGCAACACCACAACAAGCCGCATTTACACCGGCTGAACAAACGGGTAGGTTGGCTCGTTCATACATGTTCTCAACGTCTCTCGTCATGCTTCCGCCGGTGTATAGCGTCAACTGAAGCTAAGATACCTTCCAATAGCTTGCGGACCGCCGCTTTGTGGCCAGCTCCCCCTGCGTGGCTAGTGAGAGCAGCCTCGCCCATGGTCTGAAGTTTGATTGATTTACAACAGGCCCTACATCGGGCGAAGTGAATGTCCTGGAGTTCCTTAACCAGCCAGTCCTTGTAAATCCCCTTTAAGAGCCAGGAGTCCTGGAATTTACATTTGCCTGGCATAGTTAACGGCGAAGTTTAGCCAGACCGCTACGTACCTAACGGCTAGGAGCAACCTCGTCCCCCACTGCCTCCTGGTGCGTTCGCGGTCTGCTCGGACAACTCCCCACAGATGTCGGTATCATTGCGCATAAGAATTGAAATGACTCGTGTGTGTTGTTGACACGAATATACCCGATACATGTAAAGCAGCGTACTTAATGTGATATTCACGTTGCGCTATGGAACAACTTAAAGATTAGAAAGAAAGTGCAGAAAAGCTACTTCTATCTGCCGGTGTCGTAAAGCAAAACATTAAGCATTTAAATGAAAGTCAAAGACAGAAAGAAAAACAAATTAATTTGTTACTATTTGTTTAAGTATTAATGATAAATACCAGTCGTTTTTACTGGCTTTACCTTTGAATTCGCTGAATAACATCGTTTCCATAAAACACCGAAACGCAGCAGAGCGCAACGGTGGTCGGTCACATGTCTTGTCGTCTCCAATACGAATACGGCTAACTATTTTCCAACCAATCAGCGTTCAGGAAGCCAGTAGAATATCCTGATTGGTTTAATCGCTACGCGGAAGTCACGACGGAACACATGGGTACTTGTTTGTTGACTGTGGACGCAAATAAAGAGGTTTTAATTTAGATTTGCAACGTATTTATGTTGCATTTCAGCCTCTTTGTAAGAGGCATTGGTATTGACGTAGAAAAGTTACTTTTCTTAATTCGCATACAGCAAATAAACTGGAGCGCTTTTGTTGTTAGCTTGTTTTGCTAACTGTAGGCTCATGTTGACGTCAACATATGCTTTTTAAGGTTTAAGATACTGGTCAGCCACACGGCTTGTTTGCCACCTTTTCTGACTACCGTCTTTAACACCTGCGTTTTGTCACTTTCTGTCTTTCAGACACTATTGATTATGAGTCTTCAATTAAAGTTATTAATCACAAAGAGATGGAGACAGCAGCCCTTGTAGCTCCAATCACAGCGTTGGACTTCCTTCACGATGCTTTTCTACTGACAGGTACGAAACGGTGTTGGAAGTCAAAATAGAAGTGATATTTCCAGTGATGCACAAATAAGGATTTGAAAAAAAAAAAAAAAAAATCATGACTTACTACGCATACGTAGGTAGAAAAGGTTTAATGTGGTCACGTGTTTACACAGTTATGATGAGGGGTGTGTCACTTAACTTACAGAACGCTAAAGGATCAACAACACCCATAATGAAATCTCCTGTCACCCTTTCCTGACAGGTGAGGGTCCGGTCTTGACGGTGTACCGTGTCCAACCTCTCCCCAAAGCCTGGGCCTCACTTAGTGTGCTCCAGCACCACAGAATCCATGGGATAAGGCTGAGAAGTCTGGCGAAAAAAGGTTAATAATAACTCTAGTTATTATTATTTTTTACAGATGATGTTTTTCTATTCAATTGTTCTCATACATTCACAAAAACCCATATCATCTGTCAATCCTCAGAACTGAGTTCCACTTCGGAGCCCAAGTTCTACGACCTTGCAGTGTTTGGAGGCAAGGCTGTGAGGCTGGTGAGGCTCCATGTGGATCTCCAGGATGGGGAGCGTCTGCACTTGGAGACTCTGGGTCCCCTCACTGAGCTACAGGACTGGACCCTGGATGCCCGTTGGCTCTCTGGAGACAAACACACACAACTCTGTGTGGCTGTAGCCCACAATAGTGCACTTCTTCTGGACATCATCACAGGAAATACACTGGTTCGGAGCTCCTGTCTGGAGGGGTGTCTGCTGTACTCTGCCCTCCTTCTGGTACATGAATCCTGGGCAGATACCATCTTAGTAGGAGGGACTGTTTTCAACCAACTGGTTCTCTGGAAGCCTGGAGGAGGAGGAGGAGACAAAAGTAGTGATTCTGAGCACAAAGCTCCAGTTGAGAGACGTCTGCTGGGCCACAGCGGGGTCATCTTCAGCATCACTTACCTCCAGGAGAAAGGATGGCTGGCCTCAGCCTCTGATGACCGCAGTGTAAGGATTTGGGGTGTTGGTGCTTTAGGGGGCTGTGAGGGCAAATGTGGGGACTTGAACCCGGCTTGTTTGATGGTCCTCTATGGACACCAGGCGAGGGTATTCTCAGTGCGCCTCACCCCAGGGAAAGTGTTCAGTGCTGGTGAAGATGGGGCCTGTTTAGTCTGGGACTGGGCTGGTGGTGGCAAGGTGGTTCGGACATTGAAGGGACACCGAGCAGGGGGGGTTCGCGCACTGGCAGTCAGCGAGGGAACAGGAGATGAAGAGAGATGGGTGGCTACAGGGGGGGCAGATGGAGGGCTGAGGTTGTGGAGGGTGGAAGGGTGTGAGGAGAGGAAGGAGATAATGGAGGAAACAGTGACAGAGAAGCTAACTGACCTGAAATTTCCAGGTCACGGCTTGCCTAAAGTGATTTGTATGGCAGGGGACGAGGATGAAAATGCAAGTTGGAGTCAGAGTAAGTTTGTGGTTTGCACTGACCAAGGACGAAGTTTACCAATACACCGCTGGGCAGTGGGAGATAGTATGGCAAGGGACTCCTGAGTTTCAATCTTATTGTATCATGGAAACAATAACTGTACACATGAAAGACTCCACAGCAAAAGTAAATCTGTGTGCTGTAGGAAACCTCAGCGGGTCCATACAGGTCTTCCCCATCTCTCACCCTCAGAGTGGGATTCATCTCACTGGTGGATCAGGGAAGATCCATAGTCTTATTTGGCAAGAGGCAAAAGAAAGCATGTGTTTACTGGCATCAGGCGCTGAAGGACTTGTCCATCGCTGGTGTATAGACTGTAGAATTGGGTGAAAACTCTTCCTTGGCTCTCAAAATAAATCCCCTTCCTCCTTTCCTCCTCCCCCCCTGTGCCAAACGCTGGCTGACAGCCGCAGTTCGCCTCCACTCCACGTCACGGGGGTTGCTGTGGGTGTGTGGGGACCGGAGAGGGTCCCTGCTTTTGTTTCAGGAATCAGGAAACCTGGAGGTAAAGATGGGAGATGACGAAAGGATGGATGATGAGTTTCTGACAGGCAGGAAACAAACTGATGATGGAGGGGTGGAGGAAGTGGTTGACCTAATGCTCCACCCGTTGAGCTGCCTGTTTGGACTGCATGGAAAACAGGGTGTAACTTCAGTTTCTGAATACCAGGGACTGCTCTACAGCACTGGCAGGGACGGCTGTGTGAGGGTCTTCAGAGTGCAACCAACGCCACCAGAAAAACTTGAAGAAGAGAGTATCAGAAATGGGGTGAAGAAGGCAGGAGGGCTTCAGCTTGAGGTTCTCAGAGTCCAGCGGGCCTGCAAGGGTATGGAGTGGCTCGAGGGGGTTCTGATTCTTGAATCTGGCATTCCCGCAGAAGATGAGGAGGAGCTCGGAGAGGAATATGAGAACCACTACAAGACAGAGAAACTAACTCTTACAGAAAAGCTTGAGGTTACAGAGGAGATAAAAGAAGAGGGGATCTATAGAGGAGAAGAAGAAAAGTCAGAGAACAAGGGAAGAGAAGCCAGGTTTGCCATCATTGGCTTTCATGCTGTTCATTTTGTGGTTTGGGACCCGGTGAAGCAGGAGAGGCTGTTAGCGGTGCCTTGTGGTGGGGGGCATCGCTCTTGGAGTCTCTGGCCGTCCCACAAAGGGGTTTGGCGTGGATATGGAGCTCTGGTCTTCATTAAGCAGGGGGCTGTCCTGGCTTCACTACCGCCGGGAGTTGCACCGAGCTGGGGTGGGAAGGCAGGAAGGACTGGAGGTTGGGGCCTGAGAGAGGGGGTCCATGGGAGGGGGATCGGGTGTGTGTGCAGGCTGGGGACGATAAGGGGAATTGGGATTCAAACGAACAGGAATGGAGATGAAGAAGATGAAGAAAAGGAGGCAGGGAGAGAGGAAGGCCATTGGGAGATAGTGGTGACGGGAGGAGAGGACACTAGCTTAACCGTCCTGGCGCTACATCCCAACTCTGGCAGCATCAAAGTTCTCTCAGTTATTACCGACCACATCTCAAGCATTCGGACGGTGACGGCAGTCACACGTCCAGACGGGGGACCTGAAAACCAGACACGGTCTTTCTCTGCCCTGCTCGTGTCAGCCGGTGGAAGAGCTCAGATGCAGTGTTACCGGCTGTTGATAGGCTGGGACAGGCACAGACTGGTTCCCTCCTGCCAGGTGATCCAGGTGGCCAGTCACCGATTGGACGAACAGTGGGAGAGGAGGCGTGACCGACACAAGACGGTGAAAATGGACCCAGAAACAAGGCAAGGTTTTCTGCACACATTTAATTCATAAAGAAATAGAATTTCACTTTATGACTTAATCGTGCTTTTGCTCTCCTTCCTTTGTTTCATTTTTTTCCCCTTTCTTCATCAAGATATCTATATATTAGGGGCGGCGCAGTGGTTACGGCAGCTGCCCCATGTACAGAGGCTTAACCTCCTCGATGCAGTGGTTTTTCCGTTAAATAATAATGCTATTGTCCTTGAAATCTACTTCTGATGCCGTCTTACCAGCTGTGTCTGTGTTTTCAGGTACATGTCTGTAGTGGTCGTGGATGAGAAGACGGACTGTGGTCTTCTAGCTCTGGCCTGCAGCGATGGAGCGCTCAGGTTGGCGTCTGTCACAGAAACTATTTAAGTTTTCCACAAATCTGAAACCTCTTTCTCAAGAGTTGGAGGAAAGTGTTGTATTTTGTGTATTTTCTTCTTCTTCTTCATTTTATTTACACTATTTGTCATGTAACGCTGCCATCGTTCTCTCAGATTTCTACTCACCTCTATTACTGTCTTTTCCAGATTGTTCTCAGTCAGTGAAGTTAAGCATCAAATACATTTGTTGTGGGAGACGTTTTACCATAAGCGCTGTGTGCTCAGTGTTGCCACCTGCAGTCTGGAGGATGGAAGAGGCAACAGGTGAGCAGATGCTTGATCATGTCTTATTGTTTTGTTTTTCAATTAACCTGAATGGGGTGAATGTTGGCACCTTTATTACAAGTTATATGTATCGTGTTTTGTAAGAACCAATCAGGACCAGACCAGTAATAGTTTTTTTGTGTTTTTAATTAAATGTGTCTCATTTTAATGTAAACCATTTTGGAAAAGAGTATTGACTGTCAGATCAAATATAGGAATACAATATTAAGAGTTCAGAGAATTTAGATTCACTTTCAATTTTCTCTCTCTCTCTCTCTGTCAGGTATACGCTGCTGTTCAGTGCTGCAACAGATGGCAAAATTGCAGTGTGGGATTTGACCGATGTCTCTTCTTTGTCGACCGGTACTCCGAGCCATGCTCCGACTGCAGCAGTCCCCTGCCTTGTCATTCACGCCCACCAGAGCGGCATCAACTCATTGGCTGTTTGGGCAAAGGAACTGGGACAACAAGAGGGCGGTTGCCTGGTAACTGTTGCTAGCGGAGGGGATGATGGGCAGCTGACAGTGTCTATGATCAAGGTGCAGTACCCGGAGGACGAAAAGATCGGGGGCAGCAGAAGGTTTTCTCAGATGTCTGAGCCCCTGATTTCTCCCGAAACCCAGTTCCAAGCCCCAAACCACTTTCAACTTCATCTCCACTCCCAGTCCCACATCACACTGGCCCACGCTGCCCCTCTGACTGCCCTGAATCTCCTGAGTCCAGGCCTCGTCGTCTCCACTTCTTCAGATCAGAGGGTTTGCCTGTGGAGGGTTAGCAGTACCGGTATCCGCCACATCGCGGCACTGTGCTCCCATGTAGCAGATGCTGCAGCACTGGCAGTGTGGGAGGGGAAGGGAGATAAAAATAGGAAAACAAGGTTTAAGTCTGAGCAGGAGATTGTAATTCACAGAGGGAAAGAGAGACAGACAGGATTCAAAACGATAAGTAAGACAGCCGCACAGTTCAATGAGGATAAGAAAACAGCTGATGAGGCCGAGGATGGAGAACCTGTTGAAGCCGTGAGAGAGACGGGCGACCCAGTTTATCAAAGCAGCGATGAGGCGGGAGGTGAATTTAGAAATCAAACAGAGACTGACAGCGTGGGTAAGGCAGAGAGGCAGGTAAACACTGAGACAGGTTCCAAGACTTCCTGTGAGAGCAAGGAGAAGAGAGGAAAGACGGGATGGGTGCTGGTCTGCGGTCAGGGGTTCCAGCTTCTACGAGTCCCACATACACAGATGGAGGCAGAGATGTGGACCGGGGGAAGAGAGGAGAAGACGGATCACAGTTGAAAAGACTTTCTGTGTAATCTAAAGCAATGGTCCAAACAATACCTTTATCAATGGTGCATTTATTCATCGTTCAAATTAATTTAACGTTGATTTTAAATTATAACTTTTAATAAAGTTTGTTTATCCTCCAGGTTTCTCATTATTTACTGGCTACATTGCAGGTATGGAAGGCGTTTAATAAATGTATATAATACAAAAATATAAATTATATTTCAAAATGAATACCACCAACAAACCTTTATGAAGGGAAGTAAACCTGTTTCCTCTCATGGAGCTTTAGACGTATTCAAGCTTTTCTTCTCTGAAACTAAAGTCATTAATTTCTGCTAGCCTCTAAATGTGGAATCGGGAATCTCTAATGCTTTATTTCCAGATGTAACAAAGCACCAAAAGCAAATGTTAATCTCCGTGGCTATTTGAAGGGAACATTAAAACCATCCTGTCCCATGTGTTTGGGCCATCTGTGGCCTCCTTCAGGGAGGAGTGTAACACTGCACAAAGATGGCTGAAGGGACTGGAGTTATTTTTAATACAGCATGTTGCATCCCGACCAGCCAGGAAATAAAACTGTACTTGCAGAGAGCCCTGAGACCACATTTCTGTGATAACGAGGCCAAACCAAATGTGTTCATGTGTCGTCGAAGCAGAATGTGTTGTGATATGAAATGCTAATACTGCTTAAGTGGCAGGTTGACATGGGACTGTGTGCACAACTATTTGCATATTTGGTGTGTGTGTGTGCGAGTGAGTGTCTGCCTGATATGCAAATGTAGCTGTGTTAGATGAAGTGTGAGACGGCTAGCAGCATGTACACCTGTGCCATGTTAAATGTCATACACAGTGTGTTGATTCACAATCATCTGCTTGGAATTTAAATGTAGCTATCAGATGAAGTGTGCACCTTTTATCTGTGTGTGTGACTGAAGACAGTGGCTAAATGAGGTGTGTGTATGCATGCGCTTTTGTCAATCTCTGTGTGTGTGTGTGGGGGGGGGGGGGGGGCAACGTTAGGGTCAGAGCCCACAAACAGGCTGACTGCAAGTATCCATGAATATTTTAATATTTTAGCCTCGTCTCACGTTGCCTTTTGTCGAGCACCCGTCTCACCCCCTGCCCTCACAATGGAGAGAAAGAAGGAAGGAGAGAGGGAGACAGAAACCTAATGTCACCCTAGAAATGATCAGTGAAGGTGGAGAAAGAGAGAGGAGAGAATATGGGATGGAGGATGAAAGCTCCCATGTTTGTTACCCCTGACACCCTTTGTCTTTTTCCCCAAGGGATAGAAAGAGAGGGAGAAGGAGAGGACGCAAGTGTGTAACCACCACTATCACTTACAAGGGGATGAAAGGGTGAGAGAAAAGAGAGGAGGGAGAGTGAAAGTGTAAAGGTGAGGAGGGGGGGGCGGAAACAGAGCGTTGCTGCTGATATTTGTTGGGTCACGGGAGAGAAAGTGGGGGAAGACAGACAGGTAGAGAGGAGAGAAGACTGACTGATGAGTGAGGGGATGTAAGATGAGACACAGAGAGGAAAACACTCTCACGGGCGAGCATGTGAGTCTGGGATTGACTTTATGTTTAAAGGGAGGACTTTGTCGTTAATTCGTTATTTTCAGTCTTGAAACGTGGAGGGAGATTCAGAGCCAGTTTGAGAAATCATCAGCGTCTGTCATGATGAAGGACTGGTAGGGGAACTGTCCCTGCAGGCTCCTGACGACCGCTGTGTGCAAAGTGTGAGTATGTATCTGCAAGGCTGGCTTTCATGACCCAGGAGAACGAGGAAAAAGTTCGGCTGTCAGAGTACAGAAGGAGTGACGATTCCATCGAAGAGGTATACACACTCTCTCTCTCTGCTTCCTATTTTGTGCTTATTTCCCGTCTTTTAACTTAACCTTCGTCTTCATGTCTGAAATGCTAGTTTTTTTTTTTACAGAGCACAGCAGCAAAGACATCATCATCTTCACAAATGGACACCGCTTTAATGATGAAGCTCTCTATGAAGCTAGATGACGTTTAGTTGTCTCCTTCAGCTTTTTGTTAGTAACCACCTTTAGACACATGAAAGCTTGATTGGGAATCGTGGGACAAGACGTTACTATATCTTAAGCTAATATTAAGCCCATTGGAGAAGCCCACTGACTTCGAGACGAGGGAACCGTCATGGCAAATATGTTGGATGATGAAACTTTGACCCAGAGCCACGCTGACATTTGCCTTCTAAAATGAATGCATGTTTGAGCTGCAAGGTGTAGTAACTGTTCGTGCTTTTTGTGTGGGCATTTCAGGTGTGAAATAGTCATCCTTATTCAGGCTCCTGGATCGATGATGTCACATGAACGGCTACCTCTCATTGGTTCGACTGGGACTAAAACAACAGGTGATCCACTCGTGACCCACACAAGTTTTTTTTAATGAAAAGCATTAGGTACAAAGTGTTGTTTTTGAGCCACTCAAACATTCAAATACTAGAGATAAGGGCTTAAATGTTACATAACTCAAATTTCTTAAGCACTTTAAATATTAAGTATTGGTTATAACTGTCCCACAGCAAAATGGACATGTTTTCACATTTTTATAAATATAAATATAATATAATTATAATTATATTCAGATTATAATGTTGTTATAATAGTTTGTTCGTCTCATTTTAATTTAATATTTTACAGCACTATTTTAGAGAAGGGGATTGCCTAATAACTTTGGTACAACAGGCCTTCATGAAAAGCCAGTATATTACTTTCTGGTTGAACGATCTGTTTATTTGACATTTGATATAAACATTATTATTTCATCACATTTTCCACATCTGAAGCAGCTGTTCCGTAAAAAAAGGTATTATTATTATGTCAACATAAACCTGAATCAGAGAAGCACTCAGCTGCAATAATGCTCAAAATACACTACCTTTTATTTTTGTCTAATCTCCCGTTTTCTCAGCCAAACCACCTGTCGCCTCCTCGGCTCTCCAGCGCCCCCATCAGGTTAACCATCGAAAACGCAGCCATCAACCGACATCGTCATCCTCCTCTCACCCTCATCCGGGGCCTTCCTCCATCCTCGTCTCGGACACCACCATAACACCTTGGGGAGGCTTGGCTTTCCCCGAATCCTCCTTTGCCTCGCTCCCCCCGCCTCCGCCTCCACCAACTCCCCCCTCCCCTCAGCCCTCACCGTCCACTCCTTATCGCGGGAGAACCAGCGAAGACGAAGATGTCTCCAGCTCCAGTTTTACCTCTGAGGCTCCATCTCCACCTGGTGCCGTCCTTCAGCACAGTGCAGGTGTTACGTCCCAACTGGTTTCCCAACTAACTGGTCTCCCTCCGCCGGTGCGTGTCGTGTTTACCCGACAGCAGCAGCAGTAAGTGGTCTGCGTCTGTCGCCAGTTTCTATTCCTCAAAAAGTCACAAAAATGCGCCTGTATATATAAATAAAGCATATACATATTACTATTGATCTATTGATTTGGTATACGCAGGTATACGGGGTATACCCACCTCTTTTTCTGGCAGTTTGCAGTATACCCGCCTAGCAGCCAGAAAGCCATTGGACTATATAGGAGAGTATAGAGTGCCGAAGCGGAAGCAGGAAGTAACGGCGCCATGGGTCCTTTCGGAGCGAAAAAAATGAATGGTGTTCAATGGACGGAAAATAATTATTATCTGATCCCCCGGTCGTTATGCCTTGGATTACACAAATGTTGTTTATAGGCTTAAATTATAATTTTCCATGTCAAGAGTTTGACCGTTTATTGTGCAATTCTTCAGTTAAAATTCATTGAGAAAACACAATGATAAAGACTACATGTTGTGTCGCGTATGTGACGTCACGTCATCGCCCTTTTCCCTCCCTCGGCTCTCCACATGACCCGACTTATAGTGGTTCTCCCCCCTTTCGATACTTTTATTCTGCCCTTGGAAAAAAGCGGTGAAGTGGAGCAGAGAAACAGCCATCTCGGCGGACTTCGGACTCGGCGGGTGGTGACGTATATCATTCGCGACGAGAACAGCGAGGAGCTGTAGTTCACAAAGCGGCTCACACAAAACCTAACTTTATCAAAACTCTTCGCGCTTAATTGTCGTCTTCTTTGCGTGAAAAAAATTCTTTAAATATCACAAAGAACATATGTGAAATCCATGGCACAATTCAAACGGGACCAGAAAATAATTTGTATCTACCCATTGAATCGCATTGATATTTTTTTGCTTTTGAGGACCCATGTCCCGGAAATGGAGGGGCGGGACTTCACCACTCTATATACACTTCCTCCTCTGTAACCTCCCATCTACCTAGCAGTACACCCACCTCATCGGCTACCACTACACCACTGAGTTGTCAGCTGTAGCAAAATATACTTTCTTAAATTTATTTTTTTGGATGTATTATTCAAGTATGCGATCACATTTCCATAAGAATATATATACTTATATATATTTTGAATTAGTGATGAATCTGGCGACAGAGACAGATCACTACTGGGCGTCCTACAGACCCTATAGAAAAAGCGTCTATAGTGATTTATATCAATAAAGTCAATGTGAATACAGTGGAAAAGAGACTAGTGCTACGACAATAATATTGAATGAAACAACTAGAAGAGGAAAACTGAGACTGATATCGATACTCGAATCCATCTTCAGAAACGAGACGTAGCATCAGTAGTATCGATCATCGGGGATCGATTGTTTACACCGAGCTGTGACGTAAACACAACGCGTACACGCAGAGGGAAGTCGGGACGTAAAAAAACAACAGTCGGGACGTAACACAGGTATGTCCGAAACAAGGACCAGCTTTCTTACTGCATAAGTGTGTTCAGGTTCACATGAAAATCATCGATAAGAGGCAGAACACCGTTTTCACCGTGTCCCGACGTAATGACGTAATGACACAAACCGGACATTAGCTACGATAACGTTAGCATAAAGCTAATTTTGGGGTTGTTTCATGGACGACTTTGGACATGTTGGAAATAATAGGAAAGGCAGAGGTGTGAATAATGAAGTTAACGGTGAGCTGTTGCTGACTAAATGTCACTTTTAACACATTAAACCTGCTTTGACCAGAATACATGGGCTGTTTGAGTTGAGCCTTTGGGTTCATGGAACTTAATATGGCGGACCATATGGAGAGGTTACACCTCGTTTTAGATGAAACAGGTGCTGTTAGAAAGAAGTCACCAAATCAATACATTAAGACATATGATAAAGGTATAAGATGTAAGAGGAGGTGTATATCAAACACATTCTGTTGGACCTCTCAGTCCTCAGATTAAGTCTAATCTAAAAAGTAGGCCTTTTGATGATTCTCTTTCCAGCCATTTGTTTTGTGACCAATTTAGTTTCACTTGGTCAATGTTGGTCCCTCTGTGTCTCTGCAGGTGGAGAGGCTACAGGGTTACGTGCGAGGCGGAGGTTGTTGCCCCAGCGACGGGTGCCTTGTCCTCCCCGGCTGCCACCGCTGCGTCCCGTCACCAACCTCAGCTTCTCTCGGAGCTTCACCTTCTCTTTCTTCGAGCTGCCGCAGCACCAGTCACCTCGCTGCCGTGCCGAACGCATCAGAAACCTCATGCTGCTTCTGAGACAGATACACTACTGAAGAGTCCAACAGATTGTTCATAGGACATAGGAATATTATTTTTAGTGCAACATTTTATAATTAGAATAATACATCATCAAACCAAGAGTGATGTAGATAGGTGAGAGTGGAATTGGTGAATTTAAATGCTTCATATGTCTATTGGTAAAAATGAGTGTTTGACACACTTACGCCCTGCTGAAATGTGTCGTCACCATAACAACTAACGACAATCTTTTAGTGGAGTGAAGAACCCCTGAAGCAGCACCAGGAATCTATGACGGCTGTTGCCAGTAAGGGGTGAATTTGATTGTTTATTCTTACATTTTGGCTCCCATGAAGTTTAATTGGAGATGCTCGTTACCTGGACAATGATATTATTGGAAACTACAGAATTAGTTCCACTCTCTTGGCTTCTACTGCTGCATCCCGCCCTCTTAAAAATCTCTCAAATGCCAAACCAGGAGATACTCTTCATTCTCTAAGAGAATTACAACTTCTTTGATCTCCCCACTTCAAGAACACAGAGCTGTCCCATATTAACCCCGCTGTTGGACATCCACTTTTTCCCAGCCTTGATCCTCCTCTCTCTTTAACACGACCCTTCAGTCTCATCAACGTGAAACTCACACAAAACCAGGAGTTACATCTGTAACTTACTTTTGGGGACATTTTGACAATTGACACCGTTTTAAGAGACTGATATAACTGAGTTATGAGTAATGTAATTCATTGTTTTGATGAAATGTTTTTCTTTTGAAATGTGAATTAACTAAAGTGTGTATGAAAGTTATTTTTTTTTAGATTAGATTAATTTCGTCTTAAAGGTGTTCGCAAGAGAATTAAATGAGAACTACATTTGACCTGGTTATTATCATATCATTTGGTGAGCTTCTTCTCTTTTTGATGTTCAACCTCTGACATATTGTTTGAGTGACTTCTGATTGACATATTTGTCCCTTACGCCATAGTGTTTTTCTGGAACGCCATGTTCCGCAACAAAGTAGGTGTGCCACTCAGATTTCTGATCTGACAGGAAGAGCATCTAATTAAGGCGTTTGTGTTTGGTCCGGGCTGTCATGCTACTGCAGGGTGTGCCGTAGACAATTTTCATTGTGTCTGCAATCTGTTAATAAATAACTAGCTTTTTGACGGAGCAAGCAACTAGAAGATATACTGTAACATCAGTAAATGTAGGGGCATACTGGTGATAAAGAGGGCATTCTTTACTTTTAATGACCTGAGGTTCTGCAGCATTCCCTTTGTATAATCCTGGGGTAAGTCTTTCATGTTTTTTAATACTTTGATATTCCAATTTGTTGTTGTGGTGAGATAAAAGGACAATAAAAACTGTTGAAATAGATTTCACTCTTCTGTTTGTCCCTGACTTCTATCTTTCTACATGTCTGTCACTGTTCATTTCATAAAGCTTTTAATTGATTTCACATTCAGTTGGAATGGAGAGTGGAATACGTTAAGGTAGATAAAAACAGAGAAAATGTTTTCTCTTTCTCATTTACTCTCTTTCTCACTCACTTTCACACACACACACACACACACACACACACACACACACACACACACACACTCGCTCACATTCAGACCGTGAGTGCCTGAAAGCTGAGCTGTGATAATGGAGGCATTTAGACAAACTGCACGGGGGTGAAAGGGAGGAGAAAAGAGGCCGTAAACTCGCTGTAATGTGCAGAGTTCAAGGCTGTTCTCAACCTTCCCCGACTCACGTGTGAGAGGTTGTGAAGCTGCATGTGTTTTGTCTTATCGTCATACATGGCGCGCGATCGCACGTGTGAACGCTTCGTACTCGTGCAGCTTCGTGGTAAGCCGCTCTTTTCTCACAACTGATTCGTTTTGATTATCGATACAGCTCCTACTGCTTCTCTTCTTCGTTACGTTACGTCATACACATATGAAAGAATAGTGCAGAAGACATAAAACACACACCCAGTGTGGGGAAACTTCACTGTACTGCCAATAATCTTTGACGTTGATTTCAGATGGACAGCGTGGTGCAAACAGGCCTCCTTCACTGCAGGCAGCCCTATGACACTGTTGCCCTGGACGAAGCACAGCTCCATGTCCTTGGGCAGCGGGTAGAAAAGAAGTCCCTGTCCTTTTTGGAGAGGGTGAAGGCCCAATGTTGGTAAGTCATTTTTCCCCCTCCTTTCTGAGGGCCTTAAACCACGTGTGTGTGTGTTCATGTTTGTTTGTGTTCCTGCAGGTTTTCTAATCACAGGTTGAAGAGCTTCCTGCTGGGCATTTTTCCAATCCTGTCATGGCTGCCTTGCTACTCCATCAGAGAATACGCCATTGGGGACCTGGTGTCTGGAGTCACCGTCGGGATCATGCACCTGCCACTGGGTGAGGATGCTGCGCAAGTTGAGAATCACGTTAAGCCTGTTAACAGGTCTTTAATAACTACGAAGTCAACAACTTCATGCCGATTCAATTGTAACCGCAGGCTAGAAGGGAAAGTTGAGACTGCAGTTATATATGAAAGTGTAGCGGCTCCAGCTACACTTGAACAATTTGCAAATCTCTGAGTTTAAATCATGCATTTAAGCAATGAACAGCTGTGTGTTATTACACTAAGCGTTAAGTATTAGACTGTGTTGAAGCTTTCTTGTAAATGTATTCATTTACCCTTTATTTTCCCACTTCCTGTATTTGTGTGACTGTGGACGTTGGTTAGAAAGAGAGCCCCAAAAACCCTTAAAAAAAATACACAGTCAGCTCTCTGACAAGAGAGTTGTATTTTAATGATACAGTGCTTTTCCATGCATTTAGTATAATACACACTAGTTGCCCATTCAAGGCACACTTCTAACCTCCACCGGCCTTCTTCTCTCTCAGGTATGGCCAATGCCATGTTGGTGGGAATTCCTTCAGCTTTCGGTCTCTACACATCTCTCTATCCTCTGATCATCTACTTCATCTTCGGCACCTCCAAACACCTCTCCATCGGTGACTGTCAACCTTTATTGTTCTGGAAGACAAACATCTTATCGCATCTAGAAAACTGCCGTCTGCCACACTTTCAGTGCCTTGCTCATGAGCGCTTACTGAAAAATATGTAATATGTGTGGCAGTTTAATCACAGTGTAGGTCGATGTGATCGCCAGATCCTCTTGAGTAAGGGTTAAGGGGTTCTGTATACAGATTGTGTGTGTCTTGTTTATGTGTAACAGGTACTTTTGCCATCCTGGCCATCATGATCGGCTCTGTGACGGCAAACACCAAGTTGCTTAGCAATGTTGTTGAAGAAAGTCACATTGATGTGGAAGCAGCTAAAGTGAATGTGGCTATGCAAGTCACCTTCCTCTGTGGTCTCATACAGGTACACACACACACACACACACACACACACACACACACACACACACACTTATCACTGTGAAGCTGATGTTCACCTCTGACCTCTGAGCCCATTATGGAGACAAGTAGGCGAAAATAATTTCCCTGCAGACATCCACAGTATTGAATTTGTTTTAATTGCTTCACCTCCACTCGTACATACAACAACCTGCCATGTTGTCTGAAAATCTCATGACTTGAGCTATTAAAATAAATGATCTGCACCAAAGCTTTTAATTGTAAAAAAAAAAAAAGTAAGAAAAAGGGAGTACAATAGTATTGCCGATTGCTGACTTTTCCTTTTTTGCTCACTGGGTTTCCACGCTGCTGTGAATTTAAAACTGCTCTGTGGAGGTGCTACCCATGCACTTCAAATGTAGCCAGATGTTTTCGCTGGCTAAAGTGGAGTTTGATAGCAAAACATTTCAGTGACGGAAAGCATTAATTGTCATGTTCTATCCCTCAGAATCAAAAAAGCAGCATTCGTCACAGATATTCATGAAGAAAAACTCAACTAAAACTGTGTGTGTGTGTGTGTGTGTGTGTGTGTGTGTGTGTGTGTCCTCAGCTCGTATTGTACCTGCTGCGTGGAGGCGGTGTGTGTCGCTGGCTGTCTGATCCTGTCATCAGAGGCTACACCACAGCAGCAGGTGTGCATGTGATGATCCTGCAGCTGCCGCTGATGACGGGGATACCGGTCCAGAGACACACTGGGCTGCTGGCTTCAGCTTGGGTCAGTTGACACACGGTGTCGGCAAGAATCAGCAATCAAGTACCCTCGGGCAAGACTAGCCTCACAAGCTCCCGTAGTGCTGTTATGTGATGATCTCTGACGTCGCTGTCGCTCTCTCTATAGGAGCAGTTTACACCAAATCTCACCATCAACAATTAAGTGTTCTGTGTGTGTGTCCTCTTCCAGACTTTGAGGGATCTTCTGCATGGAGTGACCAGTGCTTCACCGGGAGCGCTGTCAGTGTCTCTGGTTTCCATGGTGATACTCATCGGAGGCAAGGTGCTGAACCAGTGCTTTAAGAACAAGCTGCCTGTCGCCATACCATGGGAACTTATACTGGTGGGGGGATGCACACACACACACACACACACACACACACACACAAACAAACACACACACATTTGCATAACGCGATGTCACGGATCCGTCGGCACCTAAAAAGCTGAACTTTTCTCAACTTTTCTCTCTTTTTTTTCCACGCAAGTGAAGCAAGCGATGCAATGGAGCGGATCCACAATTCATCTGATTATGATCATGTGTGTGTGCTTGTGTACTTCCATTTGCATTGATTGCAACATATAAACACTGATTGAGGATATTGTTTTCCAAACATTCTGTGCAGAAAATGTCATGTCCATTGTTTTTGTCCCGCAGGTTGTCCTGGGCACCGTCCTGTCAGCGCAGATGGATCTAGTTGGAAAGCACAGTGTCCAGGTGGTGGGACACATTCCCAGTGGGTCAGTGAATCTCCGTCATCATCTGCTTTTCCTTGTCATTCACGTTATTATTTTAAAAATATATTTTCCTAGTCATATAGAGTGTGATGTAGAAATGCGTTTAAAGGAATAACTCAATTCAAAACCTTAAACAAATCACTGATCATTGAAATGAAAAAGAATATATGATGCAAGATTGATTTTCTTACTACTTGCAATTTACATATTTACTAATAAGCTGTATATGCGCTAACCAATATTATTCTTGTTAGTTAATATGCCTCATCCATATAATTCTCTATACCTCTTTTCTCTTCATCTTTCTGACAGACCTACTTCTAACCTCCCATTCTTCACACTTGTGTTCTCATCATATAAAATAAGCCAGTAGGCTTTATTGTGTTATCCTTGATGGCTTTAAGAGAGTTATAGTAATTCATGGGGTCATAGTTCTTTATATTACGGTGGGTTTCATTTATTTTCTCTGAATAAACAATTCATTCAGTTGATTAAGCTGCCATCTCTTTTATTTTCCTCCTCCTCTGCTCCAGCCTGTCTCCCCCAGTCCTCCCCTCTCTCTCTCAGGCCAGAGAGCTCTTCCTTCCAGCTCTGTCTGTGGCTCTGGTCAGCTTCAGTTTCCTCTCAGCCGTGGGCTCCATGTTCGCCCAAAAACACGGCTACCAAATCCACACCAGTCAGGTACTTTCATGGCAGTTGTAACTCGCATGTCTTGGTTTTTGGCCATAACTCTCATAATGAAGTCACAACATTTTTGAACAGACATGGATGTACACTGCGACATGACAGGTTGGCATACAACCATGGGGCAGAAATTCTATTTTGAAAGATTACCCTCACCTCAACATTTCAGGGCCTAGATGTAACCGACAGGCCAATCAGTTGGGAACACTTCAGCAGTATCCCTGAGATGGGCTGCAGCCTCGATGCATGCTATTCAAATAGACCTCTGTCTCTCTCCAGGACCTGCTGGCTCTGGGTCTGTGCAACACCATCGGAGGAATGTTCCAGTGCTTCGCTGTCAGCTGCTCCTTCTCTCGCACTATGGTCCAGGATAGCCTCGGCGTCAAAACACAGGCATTGTATTCTATTCCAAAAGACATAAAAATCCAAACCCCCCCTTTGTCTTTGCACTTATCAGCTATCTAATCTTTTTGATAAAGTTTGTTATATAACTTTTAAATTACGTTCTTTTCCCCTAACTTACAGTCCTTCTGTTCTATTTTAATCTCACGTCTTAGATGGCCGGTTTGGTATCAGCTCTGTTGATTCTAACCATCCTGCTGAAGATCGGTCAACTCTTCGAGCAGCTGCCAAAGGTGAAGTACATATGAGGTATCAAGCATGATTTATATTTGTCATATATGTTGTTAAACAAGTGTTTGTGGTGCAAGTTCTAGAGCCAGTACGGCTTGCCACAAAACCCCAAAGAATGATGGTAGAATACTAGATGGTAATATTGGTGGAGATGTTTTAAGAAGTGCCAAGTCGTCTTCTGTGTGGATGAGACTCGCTGTCAGGAGGATTCACCGGTCTTACTTCAGTAATGCCTTGCTTTGTGTTCCAGGCAGTGTTGGCGGTGATCATCCTGGTCAACCTGGAAGGGTTACTGGCTCAGTTCAAGGATGTGTGTGTGCTCTGGAAATCTGACAGACTAGACCTGGTGGGCCACACACACACACACACACACACACACACACACACACACACACACCTACATTACTCAACCTCATAGCATAGAACCGTTGTTACAAACTGATCCTGCTCCTGTCTTTTTCCTCCTCTCCCTCAGCTGGTGTGGGTAGCCTCACTGATTTCCACGCTGATCTTCAACCTGGATCTGGGTCTGGCTGTGGCTATTGTCTTCTCATTGCTGACACTCATCTACAGGACTCAGAAGTCAGTAAAGATTGTTTGACAGCCCCTACATGGAGCATTTACATGCCATTTCAAGTCATATTTTGCCATGCATCTTAAAAGTTTAGTATTCCCTTCTTTCCTCTCACTTGTCTCCCAGGCAGACGTGCATTCTCATTAATATTCCCCCGTCTATGTCTTTAATCTTTCCTCCAGCTCCTCCACTGTTGCTTTGGGTCATATTCCTGGTACAGACTGTTACAGAGATGTGGGACTCTACACAGAGGTAAGCTCAATCTGTCTCAGAGGTCTCAAGACAATCATTTCCTGCTACCTCCCTGTGAACGTCTACGGTTTCACCATAAAATTGCCTTGCAATATTTATCTAACCTTCTTCCATACCTTATTCCATAACACCAGCTGGTGTCCTCATTTTTCATGTAAAGCACTGATAGGACATTGATTGCAATGTCTGTCTGTGTATCTTATTTAACCACAACACAATGTTTCTCTGCGTGGATTTAATAATGTAACTGTTCTCAGCATAATCAGCCTTCTGCATGCCAAGGCCTGACTCCTAATGATGCTTTACTGATAGGAAGATGAGTCACACTGACCTTACATGACCCCTGATAAGCTGATTGCAGGCTGTGGAAAATCTAAAATGTCATTAGATTGTGACATATCTGCACATGAAAAACACTCCTATTTAGATTATTTCCACAGGATGGAAAGGCATTTGTAAATTGTATCTTTAATATATATTATAATGAGTATTTATGTAGCAGGCCCTTAAATAGTCCTCAACATGTAAACTGACGCCAGATGACACACCAAATTCTCAGGCGAGGTCAGTCTTTTGTAAAAGGTACAACCATCACAACATACTAAAAATACATCCCTGGCTGAAAACCACCATCTGTCACACATCGAACCACCAAACTCAACAAAGGCAATCTGTTTGGGCTCTGAGCATCAGTGGATTCCTGTCAGCTTCTCGCTCTCAGTTCCCTCCTCTTGATTGTCTCCTCAATCTGTTACACTGCTGGCTGCTGAGCTGCACCGCTCCCCTCTGTGTGCTTTGTCAAGTATCTATCAGCCATTAGTGGTGGTGCATGCGCTGGCTTTCTTTGTAGAAGTCCCCCCTCATGAATTAATTCTATGTACTGTGTATTCTTTCTTTTTTTATTGTCTTTAGTCCCACACTGTAGAGCCAGACAATTTAACTTAAAGGTCCCATATTATGAAAAACACATTCTCTGGTCTCTACACCTATAAACTGCCAACTCCCAGGATGAGGAAAACACGCGAATCCTGCATGGTCTCTGCAGCCCCCCCCACTGGTAAAACAGTGCTCCTACAGGCTGTTCAGATTCAGCTCCTGTTCTTACGTTACTAAAGGAGTCATTTGCATAGGCCGAACTCGTTTTGAAACACAGCGGGGAGAGCGCAGATCGACTTACCGGTTGTGGCTCTCTTGCGTTTCATTTTTAATGACAACGTGCCGGCTACGGTTCGTCTTAGCTTGTGTGTGTGTGCTAACCACTTCACATCGGACTGCTTCAGTAATGAGGGTCAGTACAAATCTGGCTTTGCCTCGACACTGACCCTCGTAAAAGGATCTGTCCCATCCATACGGGACCAGCAACTTCACCTGAGACGAGGCGAGCCATAGCGATACATCCACATAAACATTGGCCATGCTGCAACTAGCGTGAGTGGCATCGTCTCCATGACTCTCCAAGAAGGCGTTGACAGACGGAGCTCATTAGCACAGAACCAGCCTGTTCTCAGCAGAGCTCATTTGAGCAACTTTTAGACAGCTGAAATTCAGGACCACGGATGGGTTTGGGGCAATGCATATCGAAAACAGTGTTGTTGGACCTCTGACAGCGGTGTGGAATTGATGAAAAACACTATAATATGGGATCTTTAAAGTGGCAGTCAGTAAGATTTGAGATATGTTGCTTCTAGCGGCCTCTTTGGCGGTAGATGGAACTGCAGGCGAGCCTCCGCTTTCCCTCGTTCGCGGTCACTTTGCTTCTTGATGACTTTCACTCTTCACTTTCATTAGTTTTGTGTTTCTTTTTCTTGGGACTGGAAGTTGAATGGATTTCTTTCTCTGCCTGTTGATCCTCCATTGTGAGTCAGCAGTAATGAAATGTACGCCGTCAAACACTTCAGACTAGAGGGAGCCTGACTCAGCACTTGGAGCAGTTACCGATTTCCGATTCCAATGAAACGCAGCATACTTCCGTGAGTAGCTCCACCTGGGCAGACCAACCGCTGCTGTCTGACAGAAAAAGCCTCACTAATTTTGAATTTTGCGTGGGAATGTTGCCACAGACACGGAGATCCTATTTCTGGGCAAAGCAGCAAGAACAAGCACTTTCATTAGTGGGTGACATGATCATTCACCATTGTTTAACTCACTCTTTCATAGATAGTAACTTAAAAGACAATTACATGAAAATGTTACAGACTGCCACTTTAAATATCTGTTTTCCCTGAAGTAGAGGTTTATCAAACTGGTTTATTGTATCTTCCAGTCATAAAACCTTATTTTTGCCAATTTTATGCTAGTAAATGCACCACACTGTAAATTCTGATCTTCTGTCCAAGGTGTGATATTCTGCCAAAACGGAGGTTCTGCACAATGTTAAATGCATATAATGTGTTGTGGGTCATTGTTGTCTGTGTTTGTCTAACAGGTGAAGCGAGTTCCAGGGGTCACTATACTCTCCTTTTCCAGTCCTATTTACTTTGCCAACTCTGAGATGGTCTTCACACAGATCAGAGAGGTGCACAACACACACACACACACACACACACACACACACACACACAGAGGATGTAATGACTATGAATGAGGGGATGGAGAGAAACAAGCATTAGCAATATTAAACACCTATGCTAGGCAGTATATGAGGTGTGTTTCTAACACATTTTCTATGGCTAACTTTTCCACACCACATCCAGACAGTGAATTGTTGTCAGGTGGAGAGCCCAGCTGGAGTCCACACATCTACCTCCTCTTTCTCCTCCTCCTCCTCCTCCTCGGCCCAGACATCCACACACACTCATTGCTTGGTTCTGGATCTCAGCTCGGTCACCTTCATGGACTCTGTAGCCATGGATGCACTTTGCAAGGTGAGCAAAGAGAACTGGATGTGTGAACTTCTTTCAGTCGGTATTTTGCTGCGTGGTGATTGTGCACCAAACTTTTTGTTTCTCATACCAGGAATTTAACACACTCCTCATGCAAGACATTTCCTAGAAAAGACCTGCGATAGAAACCCTTTGTACTAGCAAATCAAGATGAGTTATGTATGTAAAAAGTAAAAAAAAAATAACCTACCGTTATTTTATTGTGCCTACATTTTTCTGTATGTTTTCTTTTCTTTGTGATATGTGCTACGAATGACGATGTATCGTTTGACACTGGAAAGCAGCGAAGCAGTTTATTTATTGGATGTAGTAGTTTATTACTTTGTGTGCTGGATGTCGTACATGTGGAGATGCTGAAGATTTAAAGTTCTATATAAAATATGTTCTTTGGTAATGTTAAATGTAATCTGTACAACAAAACAAATGGATGTCAGTTTACCTCTGGTAGTGGTTGGCTGTCCTCACACTGACTCCTTCCACACACCCTCTTCATCACTACCTCTTCATCACACCCACTCACACACACCCTCCCAGCTTTGGACAATAGACGAGTTACAGGCGGCACTGATAGACGTTATCTCCTCTTTGACCTTATTGATAAAAGATGAAGATTCATCCACCAGCCACACACAGTCAACACATGCTTGAACGTGTGTGTGAAGAAAAGGTTTTCATGTGTGTGTGTGTGTGTGTGTGTGTGTGTGTGTGTGTGTGTATGTGTGTGTATTTTTGCTAGGTTGTAAAAGACTGTGAAGTCCAGGGTGTCAGTGTTTTTCTGGCAGCTTGCCAAGGTGAGTTTTTCATATTCACATAGACATCTCCTTTAGAGTGACTCTTCTGTGGCTCTCTCTCTCACTCATTCACTAACTCACTTAGTCACACACACACACACACACACACACACTTTGTCTAGTGTTGGGCTGGTGTTGTTTTCAGAGGTCAGTTTCACACCACCCCTCCCATACTGTAGCTCTGCTTGAAACTGTTTTCCTTTCTGAACTTCCTGTAGCTACAGTAAATGTTATTTATATACTTAAAACCATCAAACCAACACATGTGATCAGACAGGTTGAATGGAACAAACAGTCTCCTCTAACTGTTCACTTCATTGTAAAACAGCTTAATGTGTGGTGTGCAAGAAATGAACTCTTGAAACTTTAAAATGAAAACATGATATATCTCAACAGAGGGAATCGTAAACCAGCTCCAGATTCAGGGTTGTATACCAGACATCCTGCCCATGTCCTGTCTCTTCCCATCGGTTCATCATGCGGTCCAGCGTTGCCTCGGCAATCTGCCCAGGTCTCTGGAGGTACATGTTGCCTCGCGTTCCAAGTTAATCTATTAGATATAAGGAGAAAGAAAAATGTCACCCGAGTCGGAGTCGATTTTGGGCTGAAGACCACAAGCTTGAGTTGTGAGTTAAACGTGATCTTACCTGACCTCTGTATCCTGCTCATCTCTGCTTGAGGCTACATTAGCTGTTGTAGCATTACACACCCAAATCTCTGACCGGACTTGTGCCAGCCAAGTGGCATTGTGGGTGATGTAGGCAGTGGGTTTTGTCAAGGAAGAAGAACCCGTGGAATACAGTAAATAGACGATATCTGAGGTTCATTGATTTTGATCGTACTTTTAAACTATCTGTTACTGGAGTGCCATCAGTGGAGTACACCTTTACTTAAAGGGACTTGTGCATTTTTTATATGTTCAGTAGTCTGTTGTATAATATTTTAATGCCCAAATAAAGAAACACAAAGATAAGTGTGTGATGTGTTCTACATACAGAACAAAAAATATGTATAAGAAACACATTCTTTCACAGTTGTTCACAGTACTATGGTCCACTTGCAATACTGTACTACAGTAATCGTTGTGTACTGTATTGACATGCAGCACTAGAATACTGTATGTATAAACAATGTTTTAGTCTTTTTAGGCTGTACTTTTCAACAGTATACCAGTAAAACTCACACAAGGTAGGTGTTCATGCTTTTTCTCTTACAATTACAATGCATGTTAAAACAAACAGTGGCCACTGGTGGAACTTACATTTTAAATTGTTCGAGACCTCAAAGGTCCCTGAATCAGTTCATCAATTTGTGGAAATTAATCCAAATGATTTAGCAGTCATGTAGAATATCAGGTGAAATTATGCATAACAACAACATCAAAAGAAATGCAACACAGTGGAGCAGCAGTGAGGATTGCGATACCCTCATACTGTCAGTGTCAGAGGGGGATGAATTGTCAGAGGGGATGAATTGTCAACTGCTCACTTCCTGCCATGTTTAGATAAGCATATCATCCATGGTGTTTTTTTTCACTGGCTGGGAAACTCAGACTGGCCTCAAACCAGATAAAACATGAACACAAAAAGCACTGTGAAGAATTTTAGAGGTCATCTATATATGTTTATCCATAAAGCACAAAGGTCATATTTATAGATCCTCAATGAAAAGACACATTTGTCTCCTGAGGAGCAAACATCACAAGACGCCTTTCCACAAACAAGTGACCATCTCAATTAAAAAAAAAAAAAAAAAGGAAAATATGAAAAGTAAGAAGTTTTCTTTGAAATCCGGAAATCCATTAGACAGTGTATGATCATATCATGTAAGCATAGTACAAGTACAGGAACTGTTACCATGAACAACAAGGTCACACTCTGTTGGGCACTGTTTCACATGTAAACACCCAACTGGGATGCCACGGACTGCTGGACAACAGCCTCGAGCTGTTCTGCCTCTACCCCGCCTCTCACTCATTATAATTTTATTTTTGTCATCTTAATAATGTGAACTACAATACTACACATATATAGGGCTGGCTCTACACATTCAGTTGATGAGTGAAACAACGTCCATCGACTTCAACGTGTCAGTTAGAAGAAAAAAAAAACAGTGAAAGAGACTGAACAGCTGCCAGCAGAAAAGGAAACACCTTTAGCAGAGGATGGTTTCGATCCATCGACCTCTGGGTTATGGGCCCAGCACGCTTCCGCTGCGCCACTCTGCTTGTGTTTAAATCAAGTAGGACTCGGAGCTACAAATTGATCTCACAGTTTCATAGACTGTACCTCATTCACGATTCTAACGTCGTTGCGACTGTAACTCTTTTCTGTAACCCCAATTTACTGATGTCCCTAAACGCCTCGCAAGCCCAGCAACAGCCTACCGGCCAGCAGGCAACCCACTCAGGTGTCTGTGCCCGAACTTCCGAAGCTCTGTTAACGTCTGCCTGAAGCTCGGTTAACGTGTGCCTTGAGAGTTAAATAAGAAGTTTGTAATGTAACGTAAAGGTTTTGCGAGAGGTTTAAACAACAACTGACAGCCGGTGAGAGAAACCCGCTGAACTGGCCGTTGAGAGGGAAATTTGCATCAGGATGTACATCCGGGGTTTCCTTCCAATTAACGCTCAGTGGATTACCCTGGTGAGTTAGCTAACATACATTTAGCCAGTTAGCATGAATATTTCCTTCCAATAAATGTGGACTCTGTTATTTAAATTAGTAAAATATGTTAAAACCAGCTAGAATTTAACACTTTGTATGATGTGAAGTACATGCGGTTGATTGTAATGAGCTGTTTATCGTAGCTAGCCGTAACATGCTAAGTGCAACGTGTTAACTGCTGATCTAGCTGTGGTGTGGTTTGCTATATGTGCTGCAAACATGTATAAAATGTCAATGTTTTATTATTTTGAAAATAAGTTAAAATTTAAAAAAGACATTTAGTTTTTTATAGTCATAGTAATAATAATTTACAATAGTGAAATGGGAAGAAATCTGACTATGGTATCTGTTCTGCACACTTTTTAGGAAGGAATCTTTCCATTGAGTGGAGCTGTTTCATCTGCCATTTGGGTCACTGGTTGTGGATGTCCTCTTGTCTGGACCCTGACATCTGGATGCTGTGTCATCCTAAAGGCCCGGAGGTAGGAACCAAATCAAAGCTCAGGTTAAGTGTTTTACATTATCCACGGCCATAAAAGGTCTCTGTGTCTCTGTGAAAAATCCAAGGTTACACTTCTACAGACATCCAGATTAATTTACATGTTTTAGTTCTAAACAAAAAGAAAGAAGTGTACCAAAGAAGTGAAGCTTAAGACCAAGCTAAATAGGGTCGTTTTTTTCTCCCCTTCTGCCCTTTTCCTGTCTCTTTCCCAGCAAAAAAAATGTATGGGAAATCATAAATTAATGTTTTGACAGCGTTTTGGGTGCAAATTTTGAAAAAATTAATCTCGCTACACAGCATGGAGAGTCATATACATATATACATATACATAATGCAGTCATTTATGTTCATTGTTGGCACGTTGTTATTTAGTTCACAAACATTTAGCAGAGTGATTTTGAACACATGGTGGCGGTCATTCGGAGCACAGGGTTGTATAAGTAAGGGCATAGGTGACAGGAAATGATAGGCACGGAGAGAGGGAGCACAAAGTTCTCTCCAGACCAGCAACAGAACAACACACTACGGCTGCAGAGTCAAAAACCCTGGTACGTTAAATTTGTACTCAGCTACCTAAATAAAACACAAACTGAACGGTATAGAACCTCTGGACATTCTGTTTTATTGCATCTGCGTATGATCACTACATCACCGGTGTAATAATGGCATGGGACAAGAAACTGGATAAATTGCCATCATAAGAGGGACCAACAAACAAAAAACATTTATAATAAAGGGATAAATAAAGAGCAATATTATCCAACACAGTAAAACACTGTAGGTAGAGGGTGGTTTTGGTCCATCGATCAACAATCCCTAGTTTAGGAAGCCAGTGCCTTATTTATTAGGCCATTGAGGCTCCAGGCACCACAAGTTCATCAGTTCTATGGATGAACAGAAACTTTTATGCAACAACATGAGAAAGCACTGTGGGATTTGAATTAAAATAATGGATATGGAAGAGTCACAACCTGTCTTTTTGTACTCGCACAGTTTCTTCAACATCTGGGTAAAACATCCATCATATATTAGGAAATCCAAGGAGATGTATCTTGGGTATCTTGGAGTTTTCGTACTCACTGGAAGGAATGAAACGGGAGCCAAAAGTGTTACGAAGAAATTAGGAGATTAACGCCTGTTGATAATCCCACAAAACGCAGTCTACTTACGAAAAGCATTTAGTTTGTCCTGCTTAGTTAACCAGTATCTGGACTTCCAATGATTAAGCAGACCCTCCCATTCAGTCTCATGTGGCGTGATAATAAATTAACAAGAACAACCCTGACTGAACTGAAATGGCTGACTAATCTAATCACACACAGATAAGACCTATCTCATCATTTATGTACATACTGTATTCATCCAAACTCTCATTTGTGTAGTTTCCTGTGTCTATGTATAGCAGGGTATATACCTGCCAGTCAAACACACATTTGAATTGGTTTCAATATGAACACATTTCTCATAAGGCAAATAGGTGGTTAACACAATAAATTAAAGTGATGACAATCACTACATAAACAATGACCTAACTTGCTCTGTAAATGAACAAACCTGCGTGGTCATCTCTGAATTCTGCCACAACAAAGTTCCAGCTGCATGCTGGAACTTTGCCCTCTTCCCTCCACAACAATGTCAAATTTCTAGATTTCTCTTCAAGGTCTCAAGGCGCAGCAGTGGAGCCACAACAAAGACAGAGACCGCCTCACCCTCTGACACCCACGGGAGAGAGGACACGGAGAAGAAGGAGGATTTTAAAAATAAGACCTTACTTTATCTGTTGGCTGCGACAAAAAGCAATCACGACTTGTCGTTTGGTACCACTTGGATCTGATGGGAAACTCTACAGCAGATTCAATTTGAAGCCTGGCGACCGCCGCACTCGGAAAGGATTAATTCTTCATGAAGAGGGATGTGCCATCTTATGATTGAAAGAACTATTTTTTATTTAAATTTTAACTTTTCATTATAACCTTGAACTGAAATAGACTCAGAGTTGATTCTATTTCCTCTGAACTGGAAAACGGATAAAAGACATCAGCATCGAAGACGAACCATTATATCTCTCACCTGAAAACCTCCACTAAGTGTGCATGGTTCATCTCAGGGCTTCAAAAAATAAACCTCTTCATCATAATAAAACCTTTTTCTAAAAAGCTGGTACACGGAAGGTAATTATTATCAAAAGTTTTAGTCCCTGAGCTATCATGATCGGGACTTGATTGAACACGAAACAAATTAAATTGTTTTAAAGCTAAACCAATATTTAGTTTATAAAGTGATGAGTGGTTATGCTTTTTGAAAAATATATTTGAGGTCTTTGGAAACAAAATGGAAACAATGGCAGAGAGGAGACGGATGGGCTACAGCGTACACAGGGAGATCCTGGACGAGGAAACGGTGGATGAGATGGCAAAAAAGTCTGACTCTAAAACGTCTCTGTCTGAGAAGGTCAAAAAGTCAATAAGGTAAAGTTCCTCACATCTAATCTACAGGGCACTAGTTTCTCTCGACATATTCAGACATTTCCTATCTTGTATAGTTTGACACAGTTGCACTCAAAATATATTAGTTTTCATCCTCCAGATTAAAAAAAAAAAGTAGATAATTGTGTATTAATTGTAGATTTTAGCTCTGGCCCTTGGTTTCATAAACCCAATCAAAAGAACAGAACACTCAGTACATCAACATACTGTGCAAGAAGTCCTGCTTTATCTATCTACGTGTTATTATCTTCTTGGAAAAGTCAAAATGTCTTTGGCTTGGTAAATAAATCACACATGAACGAGGATACATGAAATGTTGCATTTAAAATCCCTGGAAATAATCACATAGGCAGATGTGTTTTTATGTGCTTCTTTTCACATTAGTTTTATTTCTGAGTTCCCTGTTAATTAACACAAGCGTGCATATGTATGCAGTCACTAGACATATTTTAAGTACTTTAATAATGTCTATAAATACTGAAATGTATAGAAATGAAAAGCTATACAAACAGGATCAAGACCACCTCCATTGTCTGACAAAAGGAAATCATGTCTTTCTTAATGTAAGAATGCTGTTTGGTGAGTTTGTTAATGATTATATGAGGAAACGGTAAACAATTTACAAAATGTGATGCACCCCTCCCTCTGTCTATCTGACACAATCTCAGCTGTTCTGGTCCCAGGTTGAAGAGCTGCCTGCTGGGCAGCGTCCCTGTTGTGTCATGGCTGCCTCGTTACTCCATCAGGGAAAATGCGCTGGGCGACCTCATTTCTGGAATCAGTGTGGGGATCATGCATCTGCCGCAGGGTGAGGATGGAGGTTCAGGAGATCAGTTCAGTATAGGCCGGTAACGAGTGGCCATCAGATCGGAAATCCATGATTAAAGATAGTTTTTTTCCTGATATCAAGACGAATTTAACTTTCTATCAGTTGTAAGATATTATAAAAATATCTAGAATCTGAGCCCAACATTTAGAGATGTTTCCCACTGAGCCACCAGTTTACACCCTGCATCTCGGTTCTCCATATGGCTGCTCAAAAAAAACATCAAGGACATTGCTATTTTTATTTTAATATTTTAAATGTTCACTCTCTTTTATAAATCTTTATTCACACAATAGAAGGGATAAATATAGAAATATGAATCTGCAGGTTGTACATTACCTTATTAGTCAATATCTTCCTTGTAATAGCTGTCTTCTAATTATTGGTGTAATGTAGGAAATCATATTTATCCTCTGCAGGTATGGCCTATGCCCTGCTAGCATCGGTTCCTCCAGTCTTTGGCCTTTACTCCTCCTTCTACCCGGTCCTCATCTACTTCATCTTTGGCACGTCCAAGCACATCTCAATCGGTTTGTACTTTAACACTTTATCGGCCCGTCAGTCATTTTGATGAGGGCTTGGGTTATTATTATTAAGTTGTGTGAAGAAACAATACAGGATTACTAACAACGACACATTTTTCCTTCTATCTTATGTAAAAGGTTCAGGTTTTAAGGAGACATATAGTATATGATGTTTTTTAAACACCTGAAACTCTGGTCTTTCATTATATGTTTTATATTCAGGAGTAAATTAGTATGGAAATAACGTCATTATTTAATAAAAGGTTAAACATTAAAAAACACCTCAGCTAAACTGCTCTTAATCGAGCGTATGCTATATTAATTTCTCTAGTTTTCTAAACATGGGAACCTTCAGCTTCATCACGCATGTAACAAAAGTTTTAATGTACAAAGGCGTGAACAGATATTTTCAAAAACAGTGGTTAATCTTTTGTACCGAGGACTAATCCAGCAGAGTCATGCTGATCCAAGCCAAAGAAATGCTCCAACTGTGAGTCATGTAACATTGTCTATGGGACATTTATTTATTTATTTATGGAACCAAAATAGCTCATCCAACTTCACCACTCCCACACCACATTTCAGCAGATGTCAAACCATTGAAAAGGGCACAGACGAAACAAAAATTTGAAGTAACCAAAATGCCCATACAAGTAATCGCTTTGGCAGAAGACAGTGTATCACATAGGACCTCTTCAAATGTGGCAAGAAGCTGATGGAAAATCTTGGGTTTCAGGACCAAGTTGGTGTTGAGAAGAATGTCTCTAAAAATATCATATATGTTACAATGCCAGCAAAAATGTGTGTTTGTGTCTCGGTCTCCCTTCTGTAGGAACATATGCAGTGATGAGTGTGATGATAGGAGGGGTGATCGAGCGATTAGCCCCCGACTCCAACTTTATGATATGGACAATGTGACCAACTCCAGTGTGGTCGACACCTTTTCCCGGGATGCAGAGAGGGTCCGAGTGGCTGCAGCTGTCACCTTCATGTCTGGATTATTTCAGGTAAATTACAGTTTCTCTGGTCTAGAAGTCAAATTATAGACACGTGCTGCTAGCAAGGAATAAATCAGTGCATTAAATAAAATTCTGTACAAATACTAAGAGCATCCCTCTTCGAAGACGGCCACTACACCTCAACAAAGGCTTTTAGGCTTTGGATCAATTTAAAAATAAATATTGATACATTTAAAACCATGAAGTAGGGCTTCTTCTTCTAACCTTGACCTTGGAATTCCATATAAGCATATATGAACTCTATGACCTTCATCTTGAAAACTCTTGGCTCCTCCTCCCCCCTTGTTAACGTGAAGCTCAGCGTGTCTTCCTTTCTGCGTTTTGCATTCAGATTCTGCTGGGTCTAGTCCACTTTGGTTTCGTTGTGACCTATCTGTCTGAGCCGCTGGTCCGAGGTTACACCACGGGAGCTGCCATCCACGTCATCGTGTCCCAGCTCAAATACACCTTTGGCATCAGCCCTGTGAGATACAGCGGTCTCTGCTCATTGATATATGTGAGTATGTTGGACAGTCCTGAGTCATTGGCTTCCGCCTGCTTTCAGTCTGAATCTAAAATTCATATTTGTACTGCTCATTTCTCTCCTGTTTCACCATAATTATATCATTTCTTTCTTTCCAGACTGTGTTGGAGATATGCTCTCTCATTCCACAAACAAACATCGGCACTCTTGTGGTTAGCATCGTCTCTATAATTGGCCTCATCCTCGCCAAGGAGCTCAACTCATACTTGGGTAAAAAACTCCCCGTTCCTATACCCGTGGAGCTGCTTGGTGTGAGTATACAGAGAAACATAATGCACTTATTATAGACTCCATTCACTTACACCTACTAAAAACATCTATTATCTTGTGTTTCTCTAGATTGTTATTGCCACTGTGGTCTCCTGGCAAGTTAACTTGGAGGATAAATATGGAGTTGATGTTGTGGGACTGATTCCCTCAGGGTGAGAAACACACACACACACACACACACACACACACACACACACACACACACACCACATCTACAGGAATGAGCTCATGTGAAAAGTGAAGTCTCAGTATCTGGCAATGCATTCTGATCTGCCTAATGTTTACCAGCCTCCAGCCACCTGTTCTGCCAGCTGCCTCTCTGTTTGGTCAGGTGATCGGCGATGCCTTTGCTCTGTCTGTGGTTGGCTACGGCATTGCCATCTCGCTGGGACGCATCTTTGCCCTAAAATATGGATACAAGGTGGACAGCAACCAGGTAGGGAGGTGATGGATGCGGGTCAAGAATGAACTGATATTTTTAAGGTTGATATCTTGTATATAAATAGTGTCTTTTTCCTGGTTTAGGAACTAATCGCCCTGGGTCTGAGTAACTCGGTCGGAGGAATTTTCCAGTGTTTCGCAATAAGCTGCTCCATGTCTCGCACCATGGTTCAGGAGAGCACAGGAGGGAAGACTCAGGTTGGTATGAGTGGACTTTATCCTGCTGAAGTTCCCTTCATGAATACATTGTGAGTTATCGCTTTTAGTATTTAGCATTGAGTATGATTTTTAGAAATCAGTGAGCAATATAGGTCTAGTTTGAAACTATTAAAGTTTACAAAATGAACCAGACGTTTGACTTTTAAAGGGTCAGTACACATGAAAACACACGTGTAGCCTTCTGTTTGGCCATTAGTCCTGATACTGATGCACCCCTATAAAGCTGGGACAACTGGTTTCATTATTCAGCTGCTTCTCCTGTGTTAATTCTGCAAAGCTGAAAACAATTTCAACAACATTTATAAAAATGCTTATTTTTTTAAACTTGCCAAGGACATTTCATGAGCTCATCTTCAGATCAACATTTTCCTCCCGACCCTTCACTCTGCCCACAGCTGCAAAACTGGGCCATCTTAAAGGTCAAAACGGAGTGAAAAAACCATCCATAATTAACGCCACGCAGATAAGTGGCATCGTTAAAAAACTCTTAGGCGATCGATTTTCGCTCACATCGTCGAGGTCCGCCTACACAAACAGATCCAAGAGAGCTAAACTGATTTAGCCTCGACACCAGCTGAGGCCCATAACAGAGGAGAGGAGAGGCTTTAACTGATGATGCCGTGACTCCTCTCATAATCATGTACCAATTCACTCTAATAAGCATTACATCATTCGTCTTTTCTTCTTCTGCCTCCATCTTCCCTCTCACACTGCAGGTTGCTGGGGCTCTGTCAGCCATAGTTATCCTTTTCATCACACTTTGGATTGGAACTCTTTTTGAAGAATTGCCGAAGGTACTGAGTGGGCGTGTCAATCATGAGTTCACACATGTGTCCAAGTCTGAGATTGAATGCAAAATTTCTAAAACCTCCTCCTCAAAATACAGCTCAGGTTGTGACGCTATGAGGCCACCGATACTTCTTCCGCTTCGGGCTAATGCCACGGGCTGCTTTTTTAAAACAAATGAGGCAATAAATGATCAGATATCTATCATCCATCTGAAAATGAGAAGATAAGAGGCTGTAAAGTTATGGTGTGAATATTATGACTATAAACACTGCCGTTGCGGTCTTACGACTCTCAGATGTTTGTTTACAGCCTATTTAACAAAAGCACTTAAAACAACTTAATGTTTTAGGCCTCAAAACTGGAGCTCTACATATCAATGTATTTCATTTGACTCACTTTGCAGGCAGTGCTGGCCGCCATCATCTTTGTCAACCTCCACGGCATGATGAAGCAATTCATGGACATCCCTGCACTGTGGAGGACCAACAAAATAGACATGGTGAGTGTACTAAAAGCTACAGGGAAGGAAGTGTTTGGGGAAGATATTTTCATTAAAAGTTTGGTTTGTACTGCGCTGATGTCCATATCTTCTCTAATCTTATCTTATCTTCAATCCCAGTGCTTCACACCCCATTTGTGACATTGTCTGTTCAGATAAGCAAGCTTTCTGCATGAAAACCCTTGGAGCACAGGAAACCCATAAAACTCATTATTATTTCCTATCAGACTTGCATATCATTGAAAGTGATTGTTAACAAGCTGTGGTATTCTGAATTAGCTAATGTGAGCATGTTAACATGACAGAAATTTAGCATGCTACATATCTTACATGCTCAAGTTTGTAAGATTGTTGAGCATGTAAACTCTGACATGACATTTGCTTTAATTTGATCGGGCTGCATTGAACATTTAGGTCACAATACCTTCCTGTGGTGCCACTGCTGAAAAGCATCAAACAATGACAAATTTGCATTTTACTTCCATCCAACACTTCAGCTTCTGTAATGAGCCGAGCCCGTTTAAAGGGTGGTTGGGCTTGTTTTCATCCCTCTCTTGCTCATATCTCCAGGTGATCTGGGTGGTCACCTTCATCCTCACCCTACTATTAAACCCTGACCTGGGACTGGCTGCTGCCATCGGTTTCTCCATGCTCACAGTCATCTTCAGGACACAGCTGTAGGAATACATCTCTTGCAGAACATACCAAAATAGCAAATATTGCAAATTGTTCATACCCTTCTTTGTTGTGTGTGTATTCCAGACCTAAATATTCCCTGTTAGGGAAGGTTCCAGGCACTGACATTTACAGGCCATTGGAGGACTACAATCAGGTATGGAAAGCAAGGGTGAAGGTGGGCACCTGCCCAGAGATGAATAAAATAGACAGAGAAAATGTTTATGACAAATGCAAAGTGAATAACATCAGTTGGTGAGGAGGCGAGCGTTTTATAAAGCACACTCCAGCTTCTTTTGTCCCTGACATTATAGCCGGTCAACTATAGAGACAATGGGCCTCATTTATCAAACGAACGTACGACCGAAAACCGTGCGTACGACCATTTCCACGCAAACTTCGGCATTTATCAATTTGGACGTAAGCGGAAGCTGCGATCAGATCTCACGTCAGGTCTGAGCTCGTGTACGCAAATTCGAGTCTGTGGATTTGCGGTGCAGCACAGCAAAATCTGGCGTAAAATAATGAACAAACCTCAGCTGTCATTAAGCATAAGCAGTCACATATTTAGAACAGATCAAAACGGATTATTAAAACGAAAACATTTCTTTTAAAGCCCATGTTTTTACTGATACCACTTTCAAAAAATTAAACAATGGGATAAATAGCCTAAGATGACAACTAATTATTACACATTAAAATGTGAAAGAATCATAAATACAAGCAGAAATGTGTGTTTGCAAATTAACTAATAGCAACAATGTGTAATTGTTTTTGTTTTTGTCCGATGGGTGTGACAGAACTGGAACAAAAATTGAAAGCACCTGTTGAGATAATCATCGTTCCACTGTGGTTGGTCAGATGTTTATTCATTCCCCTATTTAAACAGATGGTTTGACAGTTATCAAGTCTTGATGATGGCAGACTTGCTTATTTTGGAGGAACAATACGCGCGTGTCAGACGTGAGCGCGTTTTCAGGGACCGCAGGGATCTCTGTGTCACCTCCACCACTTATGCCACAGATCGACTCCGACCCAATTAAGGAGGCAATTTTTTCCTCCGTCCCCGTCAAGATCAGGCTGGAGTCTGTTTGGCCTCCTCCAGTCTGCCTGATGCTGCGTTTAAACGCAGCAATGCGTTTCTTGGTGGCCAGCTTCATATCCGACCATTTTTTCTTGACCTAAATGTAAAGAATTGTTTTGATCAGTTAGCAGACATAAGCTTTTAGGCTGCGGATGAAAAGATTCATTTAAGTCGTTAGGCATGGGTTAAGTTATTGAGAATTATATTCAAACCTCAGCTGGAGTCCATTCCTCTACGGCAACGCTGTTGACTGCCTCCGTTATCTTTTTCCAGACAGCGTTTTTGTGAGCCCCTTTTATGCCACCCTTCAGGCTGCCAAAAAGCACTGTCTTGTTGTGTTCCACCATCTCCGTGTCAGAAAAGTTTCTTTTCTTACCCATGTTTCGTCTCTCCATGTTTGACCTCAGTGGGCGAGGCCTCCGAAACAGGAATATTTATGGGCGTAACATGTTAATGACGATCGAATTCAGCCGCCGCATTTATCAAGGCCCGCTCATTCGTACGCTGAGATTGGTCAGATACGAACGTTTCATAAATCGCACGTGTGTCCTGTCGTAAGACCAAATCTGCGCTCAGATCTGCGCCCGTTTTCACGCAAGATTGATAAATGAGGCCCAATGTGTCAAAGCCAACATCTGGATATTTCAGCCAGTTGAAACCTGTCAATTGAATGAGTGATTAACTCATTCAATTAGTGATTAACTCATTCAGTTACCAATATATTGTAGGTCACGCCGGTGCCAGGGATTTTGATCTTCCGTTCCTCCGCCACCCTCTACTTCGCCAATGCTGAGATGTACCAAGAAGCCCTCGGAGAGAAGGTGAGGACACAGATATCGTACATGCGCCAGAACACAAACGAGCTCAGGAATATTAACGTGTATCGATATTAATCCAGACACCTCCAAAAAACAGTATCCGATTATACAAAAACAGGCCTAAATTTATATGAATGTACAGATAAACACACCACAGCTTCACACGCATGGAGAAAACCCCCCAGCAACAATCCCCCTTTCACTATTTCCGTGCAATTAACTCCTCTTTTACAAACATTATTTCTGACACACTAATAACTGACCCGCCATCTCACCGATTCACACATCACGACCGTGACAGACATTGTTCAAAATGTCATCCCACCATTTTCTCCTCTCCTTTCTTCCATTGAACTTTTGTTTTCAAGACCCCTCTCCCTCTCCTTCCTCCCCCCCTTCTTTCCTCCTCCTCCTCTGTGACATCTCTTTGCGGGAAATAGGAAGACAGATTGAGAGAAGGTATAAAAAAAAGATGACAAAAGATGGAGCGAGGCTGAGGAGCAGAGATTGAATGAGGGAGGGAGATAATGGAGCGTCTCATTCATTAAAATGTCAGCGTGTCAAAGTCACAGGGTTGCTCTTTTCTGTCGTATCTCTGATGAACAAATAGGCTTTCACAGAGCTGTTGTTGACTAGCGGAGGCTGCACATCTGTTTACAGGGGTGAGAAGTTGCCATCTCAGATGAATTGTGTTCATTTTTCCATCTAGATGATGAGCGTTTCTACCCCACCAGTCACTGCGGCCTGCAGGCGACTCACATTTGGTCATTTGTTTTCCAAGGAAAAGTGAAAGATGCCGAAGAGATTTGGAATCACTTACTAGAGCTAATTCTCACTGCTAGCGTCTGAGCTGATGGGTTGCATGTGTGTAAGGGGATACTAATGCCGTAAATACTGAACTAGTGATGTCATGCAGGAACTGTTTTTAAGGTTAAATCATACAATGTTTTTGCATGAGTTCTCTTTCCCATCACACTATTAAATTGTCTCAATGAGTCAAAATGTGGAGAAGTAGGAAGACTTGAATGGCTGTTTCGGATTCTGATCCACTGATCAACAATTTCCTTGCAGATATTGTATTGATGGGATAAAATTCACCAAACTAGCTTCAACAAAAGTTAGGGAGTCCTGAACGCTTGTGTTCTTTAGTTGTGGAATGCAAGAAAACTTTCATCATTAATTTCATAACTTTATGCAAGAGCCCTCAACTGAAAGAATCAAGCTTCCTGAGTAAGTAAGACGTTCCTTCAGGTGGCGTTCCTGCAACGCCCTGTGGCTGTGTCTCATACACTTGTATGCACAAAACCTGCTGCTCTGGTTTATGGTTTTTGTTTTGTTTTTGATGAATAAGTTTACTTTGGCTGACTGAACTGGCCAAACTGGCTGAGATAAACCTGAGATAAATCCTCCCTGGAGTTTACTAACTCCTACTTCAAAGCGTTCCAGAACATTGAAGTAGAATGTAAAAATGGACGACTGCGCGCTAAGCTGATATTTGCCCCATTTTTTTACAGTGTGCATAAATGAGGAAAGGAACTCTAACATTCTTTATATCAAGGCAACCATAAAAAGCTCTTTGGGAAATAACATATTGAAAATAATCCCCACTGCAGGATGTTTGTTGAAAGGGATCTATAGTTCACATTGGTTTTGAATAAGATTTGATATAGTTTTCTTGCAAAGTGCAGTACATGTATGCTATAAATGATCCAAATCATGCCTTCTAAGTAACTTGTGCAGAAATGTGGAAGAGTTCTTCTGCTTAAGATAAAAATAATCACCAGAATAAAATAAGTAGTGGAGCACTGCAGTTTGACTGGCTGTAGAAAATGTGTGTGAACTTCACTATATTAACGTTTTTCTGTTTCTTTCAGTCTGGCATTGACATTACCAAAATCCTGTCGGCAAAAAAGAAACTCGAGGCTAAAAGAAAGAGGCACGAGAAGAAAATCGCCAAGAAAGCCAAGAGAGCTGCCAAGAAGAACACGGTGGACACGGTGAGTATGTCCAGAGGCATTTTTACTGGAAATTATTTTTTAAACTTTCTGAACACCTGCAGAGCTGAATTTAAAACTTGTCTTAATCCAAGTGTCTTCGAATACTAATGTTTTTTTATTAGTTAGAAATAGACAGAAATAAGCAGTCAAACTTTTCTCACAATTATCCTTGATTGTGACTCAATCAAGCATTTGAAGCATTTTACTTTTATTATCCCCTCATTAGTCTCTCTGCGCCATGTCATGTCTCCTCCTTTGCAGGAGTGGGCGCCAGAGAGTGAGGAGCAAAAGGACATCGCTATCTATATTGACATTGATGCTGAGCCCGATCCCTCGCTACCCAGAGCCGTCGTCCTCGACCTCAGCCCCGTCAACTTCCTGGATACTGTGGGAGTCAAGGCGCTACGCAGCGTACGTATACGGCATACACACATTTACACAAAGCGTGGGAGGGAAATCACCAAGATTTATAAGTATCTTAATATTAAGAATTCAATTCAATCATATGTCCATTATTATATATAAGTTAGCTGTTGAACAAACCTACAGGAGAATAAGGCTAATATGAGATTAACAATTCTGTTCCTTTTATTTTGCTGCCTTTCTTTTCTCTTCCTACATCAACTACAACTTTCCTCCATTCATCTATCCCTTTCCTTATCATTTAGCTCCTCGGGCGTTCAATTAGTGTAAATTGAATTGTCGCACTAATTAAATGATCCCCAGTCTGACTGTGCTTCTGTGCTTGTTTCAGATCCAGAGAGACTATGGGGAAATTGGTATAGAGGTGGTTCTCGCTGGCTGCCAACGTAAGTCCCTCCACATCACGAGGAAATAATAAAATAGTGGGGTTTTTTTTCCAGAAAATACCTTTTTGTTTTTTTCTTAATGAAATGAGTCAGAAAAGTTGAGAATCCGGCACCAGAGCTGCTCTACTCCTGTTAACAGCTGTCTGTATGACTATAGATCTGCTATCTGTATGTATCAGTGTCAATAGATAGCGTTGTTTCTTAAATCTGCTGCTTCATTCTCTTATATTTGCCTTTCTATTATAAAATGATCTATAAATTCCTTCTGTTGTTTAATGTGGGAACAGTTACAGGTGGTTTGCATATTTGAAAGGTCAATAGGCCAGTGGCCTCAAACCAAACTAAGATAAGTGTGTTGCAGGTCTGTCCTTTATGGAGAGGGCTTGTTTGTATTAGAAGGTTGGAGGATGTAGGAAAATCTCCTTCAAGGAAGGGACACTCCTAAGGATGTCCCCAGTTATGTCCCAACCCTCACAGTTTGTTTGTGACCGGGTAAGTCAGTGTGGCTGCACCGTCTGCTAGCTACCAACGACACGATGTTGTTTGTTTCTTCAATTTAGGTTGTTGCGATGTTGGTCTTAAATGTCATTCAAGGTTGCATTTAACAACTCCAATATCCAACTTGCCCTGGAGGAGATCCTTGTCATAGATGTTACTGATCGCCTGATAGTTTGTCACAAAAATACCCAAATCCCACTGGGATTTCTTTGTCCCACATACTGTCACACACTCATGGATGTATTTTTACATTCACTTTCCAGACAACGCCTAACCACACACAATTGGAATTCATTCAACAACACTAGTTGTTATTTCAGCTGTTTGCTGATGTTGTTGTAACATTTCTGTAAAGCAAGTAGTTCAGTCAAAACCTGGTATGTTTTCCAGAAAATTCTGTTCCAGGTTCTCCAAGTTTGGTGTGATTATAGTGAGTCCTAAGGAAAGCTAAAAAAGAAAATATCTAATTCTGGCATAGGCGGTTATGTTTTTAATGTAATAAAGCATCTAGTCAGCAAAGTGCTGAGAGCCGTCCAGCTCATTTCAGAGGAGCAGCAGCTCTAATTAGACTGCACAGAGTTAATAGCCTGTAATGACAAAAATAGTGTATTGTGAGGGTTTTGGGCTCGCAAAGAAAAGAAAACTATAATGACGTTCAATTAACGCCACCCCTCCCACTCACCACCCCCTCTCTCTTTCTAGTATGTGTTGTGGACAACCTGCAGACTGGAGGGTTTTTCAACGACAAAGTGACAAAGTCCTGTCTCTTCTCCACCATCCATGACGCTGTTTTGCACCTTCAGTCTCCCAGAACACTCAGCCAGGATAAGGTGATGAACGGTCCCCGCATGCACACGTGCACTCAAGCAGACCCGTTGTCATACAGTGAAAATAGAGTACTAAAGCGGGTTGTGTTTTTTTTGATTAATCTCGTTGCGTAGCTTCAGACTGTGGTCAGCGGGAGGTTTCTGTTATTTTACCTGCCGTCGAAATAAATAGCGACAGAACTCAAACAAAAACAGTAGAAATAGCAGTTAAACCAAGACAATGAGGTGAAAGATGCTTTGAAGCTCCATAAAGCTGAGGGGAACTGCAGAGTCAGGTAATTCTGTCAGTACGAGCAACCGCTTTCACATTATACAGTGATATACAAATATTGCTCAGAGCAGCTTTAAGTACTTTTGTACAAAGTCTTGATCAATCGATCGTTTTATTTATCAATCATTTTCATCTCATTGTACACATTATTTAGCCAGCCTTCAATCACATAATATTGCAAATGCAAAGAGTTGTATATTCTGAATCTTGGCTGCATGATATAACACCCTATAAGAAGTAAACATCACATTTGTAATAAACCCACTTCGCCCACTGCCATGAGAGTAGAGTGTGGGTTCACTCAGCAGCCTGGAGTGTTTGAATGATGCATTAAGCTCTTAATATCTTAATGTACAATGACTCAAATGGTGGTTCTGGATTGGTCCATTGATCCTTACTCTGCAGCGTGTGGACTGCACATTAATTACAATGGTTGGATGGTGGGTGGAAAATTGTATTTAAAGAATTACAGTAGAATACAAAATTCTAGTATATTTTGATTGATTTTAATGTGTTTTGATGCATTTTGTTTTTCATGCACAGCTCAACACATACAGCAGCATTCTGTATTTCTGATATTAGAAGAGCTGCTCATCCCAGCAAACACCATCAATCTCTTTAACATACGGGCACTGTGTGTGTGTGTGTGTGTGTGTGTGTGTGTGTGTGTGTTTATGTAATTTATAGGTCCAAGCTTTCACGGATGTCTGCACATTGTTCAGTGCATGTGCTTTTGTTTCTGCCTTATCTGTTTGAATATTTAGTCAGGTGCGTGACTTTTTGTTTTGACCACCATAGGATAAATCTTACAGAGAACAAAGATGTGGCACTGGTCCATGAAATAGTTTACAGGAGCACACACACACACACACACACACACACAATCACAATCATTGGCACACACACGAAGCGATACAAAAATACAGAGGTTGTAACCTAGTGGATGTAAAAGGAGCATGAGGTTGGTCAGGAGAAATGTATGCCTTGCATGCAGGCATGTGTGAATGAATACATGCATAGACATTAATATGCAGCCCATACTGTATGAATACATTCACATGGAAATGGTTTTATAGGAGAGAAGCGAGAGGTTGGTTTGGTAATCCATCTGGCCTGCAGCGCATCTCCAGTTCACTAGATTCCACAGAAACATTTCAGAAAGTGTAGCCTTACATTCAACCCCGAGGCCCATGAGAAGTACAACACGTCACATTTAACACAACGGAGTGAATGCTGGGATCCACATGGTGCAAAATGAATCAGATGTAAAATAGTTGGACTCGGAAGCATTATTATTATTTCTGAGATTGCGGCATGGTGAGCCAAAGTTTCAGGCAACATCATCACTCTCTGTTCCTCTTCATTAACCTCCACTGAGCATCCATTGCCTCCGCAGAAGAAAGAACAACAACCTTCCGTCCTCCGTCCCACTCTGTACTTGTCTTCCTCTCTCTCCGGCATTTCTCTTTGGTTTTGATCTCACCTGTTCTTCTGCTTCACAGGAGATCATGGCGACACATTTGTGAGTCCTGAGAGGAACAACGGAGGATGTTATGAAGAAGAGGCAGATGCTCTTGTGATGATTTTATCCAGCGAGCTGCAGATTTCTGGGATTTCCATCCGTCACAAACACAGACACTCAAACATGCAGACACACACACACACACACACACACACACACACACACTGTAACAAACACATTGCATGAAGACAAATCAACAGAAAGCGAATAAAGTACACACCCAGTATCGAACAATAATAGAGAGAATGTTATTTTTTATTCATGTATTGTTGCCTGCAATTTCAAAAATGAAGGTATTAGATTGTCTTTATCGTAACAAACACAAAAATAATCTACCTGCATATGGTTCATTTATGAAAATCTGAAAATCAGCCAAAGTTAATGTATTTACGTGAAAAATAAATATTATTTTACTTAGTCAAAAGCTTCTCATTGAGTGGGATTGTTCTTTTTCTTTCCAAACACAGACAGTTTTGATTTGAATTTCCCCAATGAAGACATTTTGATTTAGTGATGCAACAACAGGAAATACGTCTGAAAAGACCAGCAGGGATGAAAGTGATGCCTTAAATGTGGATGCAGGTTGTTCTCCTTCCCTGTCTCACTAGCTGCTTCATTCACACTTGCAATAGTCTACAACTTGTTTATCTAGACATGTTCATTAGGAGTTGTTCTGGAAATCGCCAAGTTCTTCCGCCAGATGTTGCAGATGTTCATTATAGCAGCTCAAGCACAGAGGAAAGCAGCAAGGACAGTGGAAATCAAACCCATAACCAGATGTTCCCATATTGTAACAATCAAGCCGTCATTTTGTTCACCTGTCTTAGCCCCGAGTCACTTGTGAGAATGCATATGCGCGGATATAGTCCGGCATGTTTTGATCAGTTTAAAGTGACACATGGACCGTGGAACAAAAATGAATTCCAGTTGGTCATTTCTATGTCCTCGGTTTCATCTTTAGAGAAAAGGACATGTCTGTAAGCAGTTAGAGGTGGTAAGAGACTCATTTCCACCACAATTATTTGCAACCACATCAGTCATCTGATAACTACAACCAGATAGAATGAGTCATTGTTTATTGTAATTCTGAGTCATATATTTATTATTTCACTTTTCCCGAGCACCGAACTGAACTCTTTTTCTCGATGGATTCACTTATGGAATCCAAAAAAATAAATATTTGACAGCAAGTTGTTTGCTCAAACACTAAAATCAACCACTTACATTTTCTGGTATCAGACTGAACAGCCTCTTCCTTTCACTTCATTATTCAGTCCGAGATCGTTGGCTTTTTATTTATTATCTCAGGAAACATTGCAAACATGAGTTTATTGTCTCAATCGACATCCATCCATACATGACATGCTTTAGGGCATGGCTCCTATAGTTTAGTGAATGGTTACTGAATGTAGAAGTTGCATTAGTCACATTTTTCATCACCACAATATTTTGTTATTATTCCTAATATCTGTGTTGGTACAACTTGTGCAGGAGGCTTACTGAATATTCTGTGTTCCCAAGGACTTCACGTCCAGAGATACACAGACCATCTGCAGAGATGTTGACTTCTGGAACTATTGAGAGAGCTTTGCTGCAGTAAACTAAGCTACCAATTGGACTACATCTGGAAGCACTGGTCCTTTGGGAAGACAATTAAATTGACCTACATGTTGTCTCACAACCCAATCTCACAGCAGGTCCAATTTTGCCAAAAGCTTGTGTTGTCACATCAGGTAGCAGCTCTACAGCAGGTTAGAGAAAGAGAGAGAGAGAGAGAGAGAGAGAGAGAGGAGAGAGAGAGAGAGAGAGAGAGAGAGAGGAGAGAGAGAGAGAGAGAGAGAGGAGAGAGAGAGGAGAGAGGGAGAGAGGGAGAGAGAGAGAGTATCGGTGTGTCTGGTATGTGAACCATGTGGACTCAACCATGGCGAGTTTTTAAATGAGGCAAAACAGAAGGAGTGTGAGAAGAGCTGTATCTCCGCCTCTGGGGGGAATGTGCAGTGTGTGTGTGTGTGTGTGTGTGTGTGAGAGAGAGAGAGAGACAGACAGAGACAGACAGACACATACAGAGAGAGAGAGAGAGAGAGAGAGAGAGAGAGAGAGAGAGAGAGAGAGAGAGAGAGAGAGAGAGAGAGAGAGAGAGAGAGAGGGTTTTGTGTGAATACTTATTTAGTTTCAACCCAAACGTCGGCTGACTGCATTCTTCTCTTGGCGGGTGGCGAGAGCGGACCATCGGAGAGAGAGAGAGACATAGTCTACATACAGAGAGAGAGAGAGAGAGGAGGGATTAGAGAGTCCGAGAAGAGGCTGAAACTTCACTGCAGACGCTCCTGCACAGGTTGGTTTTCCTCTCTATAATATTCGTATTAATGCCGTTATTGTGATATTTCTGCGCCTATGGATTTAACGGCGCGTCCGCGGGACTCGGGTTGACCTCGTTGTGGACACTATAGTGCATCTAATCTCCAGCATCTCCACAGTATTCGTTTACCCGTTGGTTCAAACCAATGCAACTTGTAGTTTTGTAGTCACATCCGCGCATTCCGCATCTCCTCTGGCTTCCCCCATTCATCCTGTCAGCGCCGAACCTGCAGACGATAATATTGACGCTGAAGCGCGTTTTTGGCGCACTGGCATCGACATCAGCAGATGGATCGATTCTTTATTGTGCCATGCTGTTTATGGTAAATGTTTTCTTTTTTTCCCCTGAAAGCATGCAGACAATTACCCCCCCCCCCCCCCCCCCCCCCCCCTTCTGTCCAGTAGTAGATCTCTCCCATGTGCACGAACTGGATGATTGCAGCAGGGATGACAACAAAAGGGAGGTTTTGCGCGCACGTCATGAGAGCAGTTTCAAATAACGATCCACTCAACGCGTACAGTTACACAGGTGTAATGCTTCCCCCCCACAGAAAGCAGAAATGTTGCCTGTTATGAGGAGTAAACTACCCGCATTTTCAAACAAGACAATCTGTAGCTCAACATAAAGGCAGCTTTACGCGTTTATCGACCGCTTCCCACTAGACCTGAAAGACGACACCCGATCGGGAAATAGCTTCACACCGGGGCTATTTTTACCTCCCGCTGTGTACCGGGCGGTAACTGTCCTGCTCATTGTAATGCGGGCAGGCATGCCATTAACATGATGTCCTTCCAGCTGAACCTGCCAGGGAAGAAGCCTCTGTGTCTGCTACTGCCAGTGTGTGTGTGTGTGTGTGTGTGTGTGTGTGTGTGTGTGTATGTGCAGCCTATATATAGAAATATATCTTCATTTCAGTTCAATTTGATTGACATAGTGATGACACACTAATTGAAAGGAACAGGTGTTCTTTAACACTGACAGAAATAGCAAATGAAAACGAGATATAAAAATCAAATTAAAAAAAAAAAAATAATCTAATACAAATCTTTCTGGTATTTGTGTTTTTTTAATACATGGTTTTGTTCCTAAATAAAGACCAATTGTTTAACTATATTGCATCTCACCATAGGTCATTATGTTGGTGTTTCATAGTTATATTGTAGTCTTTAGCTTTTAGGATTTATTGATGTCCTTTCAGAAGCCTATAGGAATGCAGTTTTATTGTTATTATTACAATTATCATGTAAATTATTGTTGTTTTGGTGAAACTGCACTTTTAAGTGTCATTATTGGAATCATGGCCATAACAATAAAGCTAATTTGAATATTTAAATGAGAGAAAGAGAGAGAGAGAGAGAGAGAGAGAGAGAGAGAGAGAGAGAGAGAGAGAGAGAGAGACGTTAGCAGAGCATACGGTCTCGTGACGTTACGCCAGTAGAAGCGCCGACAACATTGCCTCTCCGTATGTGTGTGCGCGTGCGTGCGTGCGCGTGCGTTCTGCTCAGGATTACATCCCAACATATCCGAGCCCACGAACCGCTTCATCTCCGTCGTCGGCGAAAACAACAAACGAACGATGAACGCCGTGACCGCAGCCACCTGCCTGCTCGTCGCCGGCTTCAGCTGCTTCCTCTACGGCAGCGAGGTGTTGTCATCGCTGCTCCGCGTCTCTCTTCCAGAAACCTCCATGCCGGAGCCGGGAGCCGCTCCGCGCCGGAGCCCCCAGGGAGTCCCCTACGCCGACCTGCCGCACCTCGTCAACGCCGACGGACTGCACCTGTTCTGCCGCTACTGGGAGCCCGCCGGCCCGCCGAGGTGAGTGAAGAACGGGGGCATGGTCGACCCTGTGTGTGTGTGTGTGTGTGTGTGTGCGTGTGTGTGTGTGTGTGTGTGTGCGTGCGTGTGTGTATACCACGCTCCTTTAAGTGTTGTTTGAAACGTTTATCCTGTCTTGTGAGGGAAGGGACTCTATCCACATGGTCTCTTTCAGACCTGCAGTCACATGAGGACTTCAACTTCCTGCACGCAACTGAAGTGCGTGCGCGTGCGTGTGTGCGCGCGCGCGTACAGTCAAGGACCCAGCAGTGTAAAAGTTAGGTATAGTCTATAACCATGCTATGGCTCGGTGTCTCTTCTTCTGTTTGATTGAGGTTTTGTGTTTCATGCAGCAGCTCTGTAACCAGTCAAACAACTCTGCAATCAGATCTCCCAGCTATCACCTTAAAACCAACACCACACCATGTATCCTTCTACGTTTACATTCTCTTTGAATCGTCACATAGTAACGCTGCTGTGTTGAGCTGTAAGTCGGTCAAAGTGTTGAATGTAGACAATCAGCCCGGGTCCATGTTTATATCAACACGTCTTTGTTGTAGGTCATGTTAAAGTCATGGGCCAACTCCTTATTTATGTAATCAATGTTCCTCTTCACTAATGCAACAAAGGTCAATATAGGTCAACATGAGACAATAAAATGGCATTAGTAAGATAAGTGACATGAAATAACATGAATATGTCGTATATGTGGACAGTTGAGCCTTATTCTGTGACCCAAGCTCGTTAAAAGGACATTATAATTATGTAAATCTCCTCAACATGGTGACTAGCAGATGCATCAGTGACTCATACTGGGTCATGACCCCATTCATGCTTTCTCTACCAGTTAGAAGGACAACAACATGCAGAAAGTTACAGATTTCAGTGGAAAGGAATAATAATATTATATAAATAATAAATCATAAATAATTTATTGCATTTCTAAATGCAATAAAATGTGTTAAAAGTTTGAGAAAGTGATCCGGGTGTCATAGAAAGCGGTTAATAATTGAATGCACTTTCACAAAAGAGTTGGTATTTTTTTCTGCTTCCCGTCTGACCCCAAGTTAGCATCAAAGTACAGTCTCTCGAGGTGAGAGAAGGAAGTCACACCCGTTTACAGTCTAGTCTCTTCCTGCCTGAGTTATGTGTATAAATATATATATATATATATATATATATATATATATATATATATATATATATGTATATATATATATATATATATATATGTATATAGTTGAGATTCACAAATACGTCCATATTCAAACTTGATGTCGGCTTGTGCGTTGTGTTTCGCACACATGTAGCATTTGTTTGTGAATCCCTATGAGACTGTTGTGACCCCCTATTTGATGTTGCACCCTAGTTGGTACGATTGGGATTCCCAACCCTCTTGATCAGCATCGCGGTTGATTTGCAACAGACCTGAGACCCTGAATCAGCGGGCATTCTGCTGTGTGAAAGAATGTAAACGGAAACGTTGTCTCTTAGCCAAAAAGACACCAAATATACAACTATATAGCTCAAGGGTCCAGTTTATATAAAAAAAAAAACATACTTGGTACTAGTGGTATGTAGTCTGCTGCAGGTCGTGGCCAGGGCATGAAACAGAACACAGATGTCACACTTTAGCTCGCTTACAAATCACACAGAAGGAAAGGGATGAGACAGAAAGGCCCACAAAACATCTGGAGTCACGATATTCTCTCTCTCTCTCTCTCTCTCTCTCTGTCACACACACACACACACACACACACACACACACATCTCAATAGAGCAGTGACTCATTAACTGACACTGTTTCGATGCCTCTGCCTCTGCAAAGTTGCTCCACGCAGAGTTGCTCATAGTTAACAACAGCACGTGTGTTTACTCTGCAGTCGTCTGTGATTTGTAGATGCTTGTGTAGATATCTGTGTATGCAAGTAGCAGTACACTGCTACTGTTTTTGTAGTTGGATCGAACTTCTCTGCACTCCGGCTGTTTGGGTAAAAAATTAAACGTAAAAGATTCTTGGATGTGGATGACCAAATTGATACTCTACTCCTACTCCTGTAAAAAGCATCTATCGACCAAATAAGACATTTGATTGGCACACCCTTACAGCTTTATTTTCCTTCTGCAATGCAACATGTGGGTTTTTTTTTTTAGAAATAAAAAAGCTGAATCACTGCACGCTGAAAATAGCTGCAGATCCGTCTCTGTTGAAACTGTTTCCGAGCCAAGGCTTCGGATAGATTATATAAGAGTGTTCTCTCTGGAGGCCAGCTAGTGCATGCTACATACGCATGCAGTCACTGTACAGAGAGACATGCACGGCCTGTTGTGTATCGTATGTGATGTGTGGTTTCCATCAACCAAATATGTGCTTTAAATAGCATGTCATGTGCACTGTACTCCGATTCTACACATCACAACCAAAAAGCTTTAGAAGCTGCATGAAGACTTTCACAGGACACTTCCATTCTTCACTGAAGCCCAGACTAATTTAATTACTTGAGCTGAGCTGGCAGCTATAGAAGCTGTGTGTGGTAGCTTTACTGCACGTTTAACAAGCTGACATAAGAGAAGTTATTCACCCCCATCATCACCCAACACTGATGTTGTGTGTCTTTATCAGCGTAAATGAGTTGGTCGGCAGTTTAGCCAGAAGCCTATAGCAATATAAAGTATTCAAGCCAAGAAAAGTGGTTATAGCCATTGACATGAATGTGAAATATGTGAGAAAATCACTGTGATGTTTTTAAAATTCAAGCTCCACTCGAGAAGATACTTTATAAAAGGATGGAGACATTTGAGGTTATACAAGTCGTTTGACTTTGACTTCTGATCATTGTGTTGTTGCCAACATGTTGTATATTCTGTATGAATTACATGACAAATAGATGATGGGAAAGTGAACAATCTTTAAATCTTTATTTGAAACATTTCTTGTCTGAATAAGAATGAGACGGGGATCAAAGTTCATGAGCTGCAGGAAAGCTCATTCACTCGAAGCAGGAAGTAGGTGAAAGGTGGAGGGGCGGGCCATGGACAATGATTGACAGATCCACCAATAGACATGTAACTGGGGCTTTGAACCCTTGAGGTAACACATGCGTCGGCTACCTGTATTTTCACATAACAACACTGAGGTTTGCATCTGGCTGGCAGACGTGAAGGCACACGGTTTGAGTTTAGAGGTCACGCTGCCATAGATCATTTCTCTGATGGTATCTGGAGGGTTTGTCTACTATTTCATGTCTCATTTCATAGCAGTTTGCCAGTGGAGAACAAAGATAAAAGCCTTATAATGGCTCCCTCTGTGTTTGCACTTTATTTTTTTTGAGTAATGCAATAAAACTAATTGAGTGCCAGCTGTGGTCATTCAACGTAAATCAATTTGGCTTTCATTCCACTGTTGATCATATTCACAGCCACTTAGCAATTTTATTGCTACCGTAACAGAAAGTGGGAATTACTGCATCATCAACATGACAAGCAGCAGCCCGAACATGAACATATACTGAGACGTGGATTTGTCCAACTGTGTGAATAATTATCAAAGTGTTCATTAATCTTTGTGCTGTGTGTTGGGTGACAACATGCAAGTCGCACAGGGATGCTCTTGTTTGTTTGCAGTGTACGTTAGCTTCATGAATGTCCACGATGTTGAGCTGATCAAAGGTGTCTGAAAGCTTTGGCTGTGCCGTGGATTATTTATATGCTTCTCTTTCATTTTCCTCCGCTCCGCTTCTGTGTCTGCCGGCTGTCTGTCAGCCTCTGTTTCCCTCCATCTCTCTCTGTTGGGTTTCTCTCCATATTGGTTTGTCACACTCCATTCCTCTCTGTCATTTTTCCACTTGTCACTGTTCTTTCTGTCATAACCATTTTGTTTTTGTGCATCAAATCTTCACGGTTTCCCTTCTATGTCTGAAGGAGTCTCAAACACTGCTGGGATGTCTTCTTGAACACAGTTACAATGCAACTGCTACCTGGTCCCCTCAAAAAACTCTATATAAGATGTGGACTGTGATGTCAGCCATAGGTTTGTAGACTGCCGTTTTTTTAAACCTCGAGTTCAGCATTTTGGCCGTCGCCGTCATCAACTAGAAAGAGGGAGGAGCTAAGTACGACCGGAAGACATATTTAACTTTCATGCCCTGAAGGCACGCTGCAAAAGGATTACAGGTCTGAGACGGAAAGATTGGACAATGCCGTGGTGGTGAACTGTTAATTAAAAGGTAGCCACACCCTGAAGCATACCCTCCTTTATCGTCTATTTTAAATGAACTTTAAATGGGACTGTAATTTACTGAAGCAAAATCTGAGTCACCCAACGTCAGCCATTAGAAAGACACTCCTGCCATGAGTTTGGTCAATTTAAATGCCGACGTGAGCCGGCCCGTATTTAAATATAATTAAATATAATTCAGTTTCATATTTGGCAGGCTGGTCATGCCGTTTGTACTTCTACTTTTATAGTCTTAAAAAAATGACTACGTTTGGCTTTTCAAAAGCTTCTGATGACATCCCGTTTCCTCTCACATCCAACGTCTCCATCTATCTTGGGTCCTCTTATTTCTCTCTTCCTTTAATCTGCGCCTCTATATTTCCAAACACACCCCTATAACTGTACATTCGCTGAGTTGGCACTTATGAGTATTGATGTGGTATTTGTACACATGCACTCTCACACACACACACACACACACACACACATATGTTGTAAATCACTTCCTTTGGGCAGCTCTTCAAAGAAAGCTCAGCAATTTGAGGTTCTACGCTCACACTGAGATTAGAGTAGAGGGACCCACAATCTCTCTCTCAGACAGACACACACACACACACACACACACACACACGTCTAAGTCTATTAATGGTATTAACATGCCAGTGTTCAGTCGTCCTCTGGCTCCTGTTCAGTCACGTGGACGCCTGACAACTCCAGCGTTGATTGAACTCCACAGTGCGTTGCTAGAAGAGCACGTCCATCAGCAAAAGATAATTGTACACATTCAACAGTTGCCCTAGCGACATGTCACGGTGGACATTTTAAATATCCAATATAATGTCCTTTCCGTTTTTTCTGCCTGATTGCACCTCCTCCCACCCAATCAGGTGCGACTAAACGGGAGAGTCGGGGTGGTATGAACCTTTTTCACAGCAGACATTTTGACTTGTAGGGAAAACGACGGCTCCATTGGCACAACGGGGGCAGCATGCACGGTACACTGTAGCTCCGTGTGAGATACCACCAGACATGACCTGCACTTTCTCTACAAGTTCATGTTTTAGATGCCGGTATATATTTTTTATAGTGAATAAAGCATTCAGTAACATTAAGCTGCAGTTACTGAACTGATGTCAAACATAGTTTCCACACTACCTTTCTGTTCAGTTCTTAAACTCCTTATCACTGGTTGGTCCTCTTGCAGGTTCATAGCGGAATTAACTCATCTACTCGTTTAGTAGGTAGAAACAATATGAGATATTTGAATTACATTCATTGTCTTGTGTAAAATAATGTAGTCAGGAGGTGACAGAAGAAAGCTTTTCCTAAGTGTGAGCTTCTCAGCCGCATGCCTAAAGCCCCCCACACACCGCCCAGACGTCCAACTGCCTTATCCGACCACTCTCCGCCCACTCTGTTGCCTCTCGTCTGACCCGTTCGGCATTGTTGTACACACCGCTTCGACGTGCTTCCGACAACACAGCAGTGTGTACGTTCTGCGCTTGCGCGAGATGCAATAAGCCTCCTTAACAGCGGGTGGCGCTAGTCTCGTGCCAGTACTCCAAAACAGGAAAACAGGAAATGACGGAACGGAGTGCAGATAAAAACAATGCACACACAGTCTTGGTTCAGTATTCGTTCGACTCGAGAAGACCTTTGTGGACTAAATACTTGGCATTTCTGGAAAGATGACTCTGGCTAGGGTGACACTCACGTTGTGTGCTCTCGGGCTCATTATTTTACGAAGACGTCGTCTCAGTAGGGAACGAGTAATACGGAGAAACCGCACCGTCACTTCCGCCCCGCCCACACACCGCCATTGGATACTCTGATTCGCTAGCACACCGCCAATCAGAGTATCCAATGGCTCAGACATCCAACGGCCCACCTCCTCAGACTTCGCATGCGACAACGTCCGCGCGGCTGCGAAAGCTTCCGACGCAGCTGTACACACCCAACATATGTGTTCCCGACCTCGTCAGAGCCTCTCCAAACGCTTCAGACGTCCAACGGTTGGGCCGGTGTGTTCCTGCCTTAACATGCCTTTTGCTTTTCATGTGAAATTCACAGTCGAAGGTGCAGAATGTGGCATTCAAGCACAGTTGGAAGTTCCTAAATAATCTTGGAGAAGCCAGTCAGCGTTGCATTAAGGGGATTAGGGTCTTGGCTTTGTTTTGGGACTGTGGTTGTTTGGAGTAGCTCTGAGTTGAGCCAGAGGGAGGACTGAACTCTCTCTCACTCTCTTTGAGTGTTTTAATGGTTATAAGCCATGTTGTTCCAGCAGCTGAAACCGGTGTGGGAGACAAGTGGGTCTCCGGTTCCCATGAGAGACGAGAGAAGAGGACAGAGAGAGAGAGAGTGAAGAGAGATGATGAGAGAGAAAAATTAGCCTCTTTTCTTGTTACTGGAAGCTTAAAGTACACAAAAGAATCAATACATTTCTAGAGAATAATCATACAGGTGATAACGGCCCTAACGATCCGTGTAAATGTGTAGCTGCTCCCGCTTCCAAGGCAAAAACATCAACAACATTACTGTGTGAGTTAATATGTCTAGTGGTGGAACTATAAATCAATACATTTATTTATTTATACATTTTTATGTTTGGGTATTTGAGTCTTTATTGGCCAAAACAAGTGGTGTGCCGACATACTGACAATGCATGATGACGATGCATGTACGCCAATGAGATTAAGATGAAGATTAGATGTCTGGGTAAATAATGCAGTCTGAACATCTCCCACTATCAGCTGTCACCACACGGAGAGACTTTACACAAGTTTGCGTTTCCTCTTTCCGGCGACTCAGGCGCTTACTTAAAACCGAAACTGACAAGAGGAAGCAAAGGCGTAGAAAAAACGGTAACAGAGATGAAGAAAGAGAGGTGTCTAGAGAATGATGGCTGGAGAGAATAAAAAAATAGAAAAAAAAAAAACGCTTACAGTGAACCCCGATTAGCCCCGTTAATCCCCTGCTGCCCCTCAGCATGTGTTACAGAACATTGTGCCGATACAAAGACGCTCATTCACACACACACACACACACACACAAACTCACACACACACACACTCGCTCTGAGCCAACAAGTGCAGAGGAAGTCTTAGCCCGAGGTGATGGCTTTTCTAAAAGGAGGGAAACGGCAGCGAGTGGAATCGGAGCGATTCACTAATGAAGTCTGATGAACAGCTCCCCTCATTCTACTCTCACCCGCCTCACCCTCTCACTCCCGTTCTCACTGTTTTCACTGCCTTCCCTCTCTCTCTGTCGATGAATACATTTGGGATAATTGTCTGCAGTTGATTGAAGCTCTCACAGGCTTCTCAGCTCCGATGCTGCTGAAGAAAGAACACTGCTGGGTTTCAGCGCTGCTTGATATGCACTGATGGAAGAATTAAAAACCTGGTCTCACAGCCGGCTCATTCATTAGCAGCTCTCTCTTTCGGGGTAAACATGAAGTTAAACCAGAATTTTAGAGAAAGAATGATATTCTTTCTCTAAAATACTACATGCTGTTTTCTTAACCTCTCCTCTCTCTGTCAGTATATACTTCCATCCATCCATCCATTTTCTACCGCTTATCCTGTATTCAGGGTCACGGGGGGGCTGGAGCCGATCCCAGCTGTCATTGGGCGGAGGCAGGGTACACCCTGGACAGGACGCCAGTCTATCGCAGGGCCAACATGTAGAGACAAACAACCATTCACGCTCACATTCACACCTACGGGCAATTTAGAGTCACCAATTTACCTATCCCCATCCTGCATGTCTTTGGACTGTGGGAGGAAGCCGGAGAACCCGGAGAGAACCCACGCTTACACGGGGAGAACATGCAAACTCCACACAGAAGGAACCCGGGGCTGACCCGGGGATCGAACCCGGGACCCTCTTGCTGTGAGGCGAGAGTGCTAACCACTACACCACCGTGCAGCCCCAGTATATACTTATTAAATGTAATTTATTGAATTCCTTATGTTTTCATATTTATGTTGTTTTCCTACCTCTTTAGACTGTAATTTGTTACTACAATATCAGCTGTAACTTACCTTTCAAGTAATCATGAATCATCAATTAAAATCCTTATCATGAACTAAAGTAAACGATGTAGACATGTTTACTTTACACATATATTTGCCTATTTGCTCATCCTGTAGATACAGAGAAACATTATCATTCACATGGAATATGTTGTGTTTCTGTTCACCATCACTCTCTTTTAGCTCCATTTTTGGTCTCTACCAACTCCTGAGGGACACATCTGGCTTTTTAGCTGCTAAATGCTCCATTATGTTCACCAGCTTGTCACTAACTGTGTCTGTCGGCTCTTTGGTGTCAAGCAGATAGTGTACAATAAGTCTTTGGAGACTTTTCTTTGAAAAACGAGACTCAATTAAAACAGTACAGTTGTGGACCAGACAGCTAAACAATCAGCTGGAACTACAGGTGATAATCACCTGTAGGCTCATCACTATAAGCAATCCCTCTCACATTGTTTTGTCATTTGTTATATTATGATAAAACATGATATTGATGTCCCCTTTAATTATCCACATCTGTTTTTTGATACTGCAAAAACCTTTTTTGAAAGCCAGCTTTGTTTTGTTTTGACACAATACGCCTCGGAGGAGATAGTAAAATGACGGTTAATTGAAATTTAATTGAAACATCTGCCATTGTGCAAAATGCAAAAAAGAAAAGTCTGGGGGACAAACAAAACAGATCGACCACTTTTTTTTTTTTTTAAAGCACTTTGATGGAAGCTGTGCCACTGAAGTTGCAGTTCTGAACAAATATTTGTATACAGACAAAGTTTTCGTGAAAAGAGAGCAGGAATGTGAAGCTGTTTTATTGGATTCCATCCGTGTGTTGAGGCAGATAGACGGACAGATGGATGGTGATGATGCTCTCTCGGGAAAACATCCTCATCTTTTTTACCTCACGCACCCTCCCGTCACACGTAAAGCAACGCATAAAAAATCTAAATGTATTCTTTAACCGGTTTCCACTCCATGAGTTCCTCCATCTCCTGTACTGAAGGAGAGAAATCTTCCCCATTCACCTCAATCGAACAGTTCATTATGGATGCAAACGTTACTTTGTCTCCCACATGAAAACGAGGCGAAGGGCTGCCTTTGTGAACGCATGAATGAACTCTCTCCTCTCCTCCTCTCAGGGCTCTGGTGTTTATCGTCCACGGAGCCGGGGAGCATTCTGGGCCGTATGACGAGATTGCACAGAGACTGAAGGAACTGTCCCTGCTGGTATTTGCACACGACCACGGTGAGTCACAAACCATGAATACGCTCACACCTACACTCATATGTTCATCGGTAGTTTGGGTACGGACTAGTTTGTACGTAGCAGCACATGTGTATGGAGGGTTTGTGTGAAATGTCTATACAACATTGGATAGAAGATATTTGGTACATCCAGTCACGCCACAACCAAATTATCTTTACATCTACATCCCTGCAAAACTAAAGACATTCCCATCAGCCTCAGCTGTACTTTCATTTTTGTGCTTATTCGCTAATGTAGCTGAACATTTTAACCTAATTTGGTGCACATTGTAAACCACCTGCTTAAGCATGGTGATGTTAGCGTTCATATCAAAGCATTCCGGTGGCTAAGCTGCTACCGTCGTGTTTTTTTTTTTTATGTGTGGGAAAAGTCTACTCAGTTTCTCAACTTGCACACAGCATGTTTTACAATCATTATAATGAACGAAACCTGCTCATGAAACCCTAATAATAATAATAATAATAATAATAATAATAATAATAATAATAACTTGTGTGGTACATTGCTCCACCGAGGTTCTCTTGCGGTGTTACAAAGACATCACATCCCAGCTGTAAATGTAAACGTATTTCCAGAGGTAGACCTCTCATTAGAGAGCTGGCAGAGATGATAAGGACGACTGAGGCTGTTTGTTCAGTGACTCGCAGTAAAATGTCACACTGTTAAATGGAAAATACTGAACTGGAACAAGTCCCCGTAGACACTAGTTTTCCATCTATCTATCTATCTATCGCTCTCTTTCTCTCTCTCTCTCATACACACACATTCACACACACACTGCCTCAGGCAGCCCCTGATAATTCAGCAGTTGAGATCATTCACTTATTCTTCCTCTGTGACATTGCTCTTCTTTCTCACATGTATTATCTTTCTAATTATAGGACTGTTTCTTTCAGCAGCCTGCGTGGACTGGAGGGTCGTTCAGTCCGTTACACGCTGCAGCTTTTCCCCTCACAACAACCTCCAAATATGGCATGGTGGCTGCTTAACTAACTTATTATGTCGCGGCCAAATACCAAACTTATAGCTGACACATATCGGACGTTTTGCCTTTTTTATTTTTTACATTAAGCCTGCAGAAATGTTCTATTATTATAGGAAAATAATAGAATTGTGCTATTTGATTGGATGAACGCTTTTTGTTTTTTGTTTGATCAACTTAACCTTTTGTGTCTTAAGGATCTCTTCTGATTGTTAGAAGAAAGTCGGAGGACAACCTTCACAAATACGTGAAAAAGAAAAGCCTATTGCATTGGTTGTGTGGTAGCGACCTGTAAATTATAACGCCCTAAAGCATAGCCTGCTTTATCTACAGTATCTGACTCTAAATGGGACAAATTGAAAGTATATGTAGCAAAATTGAAGTATATTGCTATTTTATATCATTTGAAAATGTGACCTAGGACTAGACTTAAATGACAACTCTGTGATGCTTGAAAGACTAATGATTAGGTAATCAAAAAAATAAATAAAAAGATTAATTGAAAATGAAAATAATGGCACCACCTAAGTGATTGTAGGAGACATTATGATGACTGTTGCTCAGGTTGTGTCTTCAGTACAAAATAATTACCATACCATGCACATTTGGTCTCACTCCTTCAGCAGATAAGATGAGTCAACCAGGCTGCCTTTGTGTTATAATCAACTCTGAAATCCAATTAAGTCGTAACCAAGAAAATCCTTAGCAAACATTGATATCAAGACTGCTGTTTGCATGTGGCGGCCCCTCCTGTCGTGCAGCAGGGGATCTGAGTCCTGCGGCGTTTATGTTGTCTGAAGTGTGCTTGAATCTCCGTGTGCGCTCGAGTGCGATAACAAAAGACGTGATTGCGGTAGAGTGTGAGGTCATTGATCTGACGTGGGAGGGGACGTAGTGTGCAGTGATCTGAAGTCATTTGCACTATTGCCTGCTGCTGCTGCATTTATTGGACATTGATTTTCACGCTTCGGCCATCGCTATTACTGACGAGGAGAAAAACACTGAGCGAGGACCTCCCGGTGCGTACGGCAGCACAGTGTTTATAAATACACACACATGCACGAGAGCGAGAAGGTGTGAGATGTAAATGTTGTGAATGTTTAGGTGCTCAGTGGTGGTATGGGTTCAGTGGTCGCCATGGCAACCGACCTCACCTCTCCACCACTGTTGCGGAAGAGCTGCAGGAGAGGACACGCAATCCATCTATGCGTGCACACATACATATTCATATATATGTTTTTTTTTCATCTCCTCTCCATGTGTCAGTCAAATATTCTCTGTGTTCCATCTTTGTCTCCTCTCGCCCTCTCGCTCCTCTTTAGTGACGATATTGTAGGGTTGAATGTTCAGGAAATATTGAGATTATTTATAAGAAATAAGGCAAATAAAAAACAGCTGTAATGTAGCCTTCAAACATGGCAAAGACAACACTTGCTATATTGCAATATCTAAATATATAAATATCAGGATACCTTCATACTCCTTATACTCCTGCCTTCCCTCCATTTGTCTTTTCTCTTCCCCCAAATCGTGTCATCTTTTCTTTTCTTGCCATCCTGCTCTCTTTCTTCCCCTCTTTTCATCCTCCATCTCACTCTTTCCTGTCCCTTTCTCCTCCTCTCTCCCTCATCCAGGCCCACATGCCAACATCCTTTAGTTGATAAGGCACTTATTTCTGCTCTGAGGATCTCCGGCCAGCCGCCAAGACTCACTTCTTTATTGGAAATCTGTATGTGATTGATTGGTCGCTGCAGCTGATGGGACAGATCTGTTATGTACCGTATCATCTGTTATTTCCCATTTTAATGTGTATCATGAATAATAACATCATTATGAGGAGAGTCGCTCATCTTTCAGCAATAAATCCTTCGTCCGTCGGATAGAAATACAGTTGATTAAGGAGAGCTATACTTCCATAACTTAATCATAACCGGAACCATTATTCAATGATGAATCACATTTAATATACATGTAAATAATTAATTTACAGACAGAATATCAATGAATGGAGATGCAAATAATTATGACAATATAAGAGCTTGTTTTGTAATACAGCCAAATACTGGAAATAATGACGAAGGTAAAAAGGTTTTTAAATCCATCTGGAGTTCAACTTGAGGGAAACCTTTCTGAGAAAGTGTCTCATCCGTCTTTCATATTCCAACATGGGTATTTATGTATATGTGTGTCTGCTTTTTTGTTTAGTCATCGTGTTGCCTTTTTATTCTGTACCTCTCAGCAAAAAGTGTTGCATTTTATGACATTAAACAATGATAGAAAATCCATTAATTACTTTTCCCTTTTGTCAAAAGATAGTTTTTCCTTTGGAGGAATGAAAAATTGATTTAAAATCTTCTTCTCCTCCCCCTCCTCCGCCTCCTCCTCCTCCCCCTCCTCCCCCTACACAGTGGGCCATGGTCAGACTGAAGGAGAGAGAATGAACATCAAAGACTTCCAGGTTTACATCCGAGACTCACTCCAGCACGTGGACCTGATGAAGTCCCGCCACCCAGACCTGCCCATCTTCATCGTGGGTCACTCCATGGTAGGACACTATTCATGCAACCTGTGCAGATAATTCCAGATTCCACTGTGTGTCAGCCTGTAGGTTGGGTTTTATGTTAAGCACATTATAGTATTTCAAGTATTCATAGTAAAACTCTTGCTGTTGCCGAGGTTCTCTCTGTTTTGTTTGGTGTGAAATTACATAATATTATTTCAGAGCTCCTGCACACACACACACACACACACACACACACACACACACACACAGCTGCGTGAAATTGACGTGAAAGCCCTCTTCAATCACAGGAAATGAAAATTCCAGATCAGTGTTGAGAGGTTTTCTTTGACAGCCGGAGCCTTATAATGATGGAAATGGCACTCTCTTCTTTCAGTATGAAGTAGATTTACCTCCCAAAATAGTCAGCCATGACAAAAAAAAGAGTGCAAAGAGTGATACAGAACTGTGTAATGCAGTAAAATACTTTGACACGCTGCTTTTAATGATGATTAATTACGTTGTGCTTGGTCCGAGCGGCAGATACATTATGTTCTTCCATCTTCAACCTGCAATTCAGGGAAGGTTTGCTATGTGGGCTCTTCTCACCAAACTTACCTTTGACACAGTGACACAGCTTGTGCACAGACTCATGCAGCTGCTGAAAACCTCCAACAGAGCAGCTACAGGTTCAGTGACCTGCTCAAGGGCAAAGTCAGTGTATTTGTTGACACTTTCTCCAGCCATTCCATGAAAGTCCTGTCTATGTAATGTTCTACTGACCTTCTGTGTTGGTGACCGTCTTCACCTTTAACATCAATTTCAGGTTTCCGGTATTGAAATATGTTCAATACAGCAGTAGGTTAACCTAATATTCTATATGTGATAGCTTTCTTGTTTTATGATTCCGTTGGTTATTTTTCTGTGAATCAATTGATTATTTAGTGTAGTTTGACATTTCTGGAGCTCAATAACACCATCATATACGCTGCATACACCAGCTGGTTTGCTTAGCTTAGCATAAAGAACAACTAGTCTGGTCCGAGATTCAAATTCTCCTACCAGCTCCCCTTAAGCACATTTTAATTAGATGTTAAAACCTTTGCATAGTGCAAGACTAGCTGTTTCCTCCAGTTTCCATTTTTTATGCTAAGCTAACAAGCTGCAGACTGTAGCCATATACTTAATGTACACACATAACGAGAGGTGCCAATCTTCTCATCTAATTACCAAAAAAGCACATATTTCTGAAAATGTCAAATTTTTGTTCTGACTCTAACAGTTTTGTACAGTGAACATTTTTGAACATAAAACATGCAAAAGAGTTGCAAAAGCAACATTTAGTTAATATTTAAATTGTGCATCAAGAGTCTTAATTGTGACTTAATGAAAATCCGCAGACACAAGGTCGAACCAGAATTCTCAATGACATAACGCCTGCTCACCAAAGGCTTCAAGGCCGGAACATTTTTAACTGATGACATGATTCAGTTTTTCACAGAGTTGCCTTCAACATCACTGATGCACTCGGTGAACTCTTAGTACAGCTACCACAAATGGTATTGATGAGTTATATAATAAATCATTACTGTCAGTATTTGTGGATCCGGCCAATTTATACTCCCATGAACTCATCTGCAGTTTCTAGCCTTCCTGTATGAATCAGCTTCTTCAGGGCAAACCATGTTAGTGAGTTACCTCGTCCATTAGGGTATTATTTATAATGGTTTCTTTATTAACTGTTCATAGCTCTTTAATGTATTACCCTCCATCACTTAATTAAAAATCAAGCCTTTTGGGAAAGACTGTTGTTGAACTTGTTCTTGTTGAAATATTATAGTGGAAGAACCCTTTAATAATGACCCACTAACGCCTGTAGTTGCAGACCTGAGGGCTTATTAAGAGAAACGTGACATTCCATTAATGACTTTGTTGAATTAATGGCTGCAGGTGTTTTTTTCATGATGGAAACATCTTCTTTGTGGATTCTGACAGTCCTATGTTCAACATTGTTTTTTTCGCTACCCAAATATTGTTTCCTGCTATGAAGCCATGTGTTTTTATTACATCCAGATAACCGCTTCTCCTTGTGAGCGCTGTTACATTCAACGCCACCAGTTGGGCTTTTAAGACGCTATAAACATTTGCATTTGTGAGTGTGTATCGGCAAACCTTTTATGGCTCGTGCAGCAGGACTGTGTTTATATAAAGACTGATGCTGCGTTCAAAACAACCCGAGGTTGCAAGAGCGCAGACACAAATAGTTTTGGGAGAATTAAACCGTGGGATCCCAGAAGCTTAGTGTCTGTCTGTAAATATGTAAGCAATCCATTTCTCCCCTTGTTTTTTCTTTCCTTTCTTTTTTCTTTCTGTCCATCTCTCCATCATTTCACCAGATGTTCATTCTGTGCCATCATGTAAGCCGCTCCACCGGTCCTTCCATCACCCTCTTTAATTTCCCGTCGTTTTTCTTTCATTTGTTTTTTCTCATTCGACTTTTTCACCCCACTTAATTTTTCTCCTCCTCTTTTCATACCCTCTGTTCCTTTTCATCTCCTCTCCTCTGAGACAAATACATCCTCCACCTTATGTTTGGGGAAACCCAACCCAAATCAAACGTTGTGTTGCCGTGTTATTTTTACAGGCCTCATTTCCCAGCTTCCCAGTGCTGTGACTCCTCCATCCTGTTTCTATTAGCGTGTTCCTGCTCCCCTGCTCGTGTGAAGCTTTGTTCAACGGGCTGGGATGACACAAAAAAACTGCAAGACCGTGGAAACGCCACATGGGCTCTACAGTATGTGCGGAGAAGCTGCTCCAATGATAACATCCTGAGGGGGGACAGTGTAGATTTAGTGGAGAAAGATGCTCCGATAAAGATATGAAACTGACTAAATAACTTACACATTTCTAACCACAGGGACTATTTCACAGTTTCCTCTTCGTCTTATTTGTTTGAGCGGTGATTCAAGAACTGGAGCAGTTTGCTGGTGTTGTATCAGCTCATGGGAATGCTGACAAAATGCTTTCAGCTCTGGCTCCTTCTCACTCTTCCTCATCTCTTTCTTCTCCATTAGTATTTCTGGCTGAAGCTGACGTGTCCTACTTCCTCAGTGCCAGGGTTTTATGTAACGGTTTTGTCATTGTTTAGGACCTTTCAGAGTGTTTTGTTCAGCTTGTCAACCCTCCATCTCTCTCCGTATCTCGGTCAGTCGCTTCTTACACTAAAACGGTATTTCATTTTATTGTTTTATATCGTGCTAGTCTTTTGTGTGTAACCATGGCACCCGCCCACTTTGTCCTTTTTATCATTGTTTTCTTTTTACTGAATACTTCGATCTGGTTTGAGTTGAGTTGAATCCAAATCACTGAACTTTTTATTGATCTTTACTGCTGTTTCCTTCCTTTCTGACTGTTATGGTTAAACTGATGACACGTAATGTCAGTATGCTTGCTGTACAGTCCATATAATGTCAGTATGTTAGGGATTCTTGACGGTTCAAGTCCACCCACTGTCAGCAGACATACAATACACGTATTCATCCCGTCAAGCAGAGTTCAGAGAGAGAAAGGCCTCTAATCAGCTTCTTAAAGGGCCTCTCTGTTCCAATCCTCTCCCTATCTCAGCCTCTTCTCTTCCCCATTCTAACGTATCTCTCTCTATCAATACAACCTAGATGTACCATATGTGGTTTTTCGTAACCTAGAATCGTCATCTTGTTACATGTAACCAGAATCAGATGTATTGAACCAATCAGCTTAAATCAAGTCCCCATTCAGCATTTTAAGTGTGTGTGTGTGTGACCATGTGTGTGTGTGTGTGTGTGTGTGCATATGCAGTGAATGAGTGTGCACTTGTGAGCTTCAGAAAGTGAGATTTTCTGGTGGGAAATGTTTGCAGTTTGGTGCCCTTTCTCCTGAAGTGAGCCTGCCAACGTCCTGAAAGACACTCACATAAACAACGAAGCCAATTAGTTGAGAGAGAGAGATTAAGAGAGTGGGAGTGGGAGTGAGAGAGAGAGATTCACCAATGCAGGATCACTCGTGTGTGTGTGTGTGTGTGTGTGTGTGTGTGTGTGTGTGTGTCCGCACAGACACTTGCACTTGTTGCATACGAGCGGAGAAACCATGACAAAGTGAACCGTGGCCAATGGATTTAAGGCTTGGCCCCCACAAAGCTGCTAATTATCATGGCCCTACATCCCGGGATTTAAATCACAATCATAAATGTCAGCATGGGAGCCAAGGTGCCGCCGTGCACTGCAGCTACACAGTGCACGTTGCGCCCCGAGGCCATGGGTTCACAGCCGCGTTTCTCTCCCAGTCTATGTAGAGCGACGGCAACAAAAGAGCGGGGTGGAAATTCACGCCCGTCCAAACAAAAGACTGATTGTCTGAAGTTCGTCTTGACCTCTGAAGAGTTTTCCCACTGCTCCCACATCAGAACCTCTCACCTACTTTGCCAAGTTACTCCCCCGTTGTCTGTTACAGGAGCTCATCTCATCTTCCCCACGTTGAAGCGCGTGCTTTCGTCTTCTTTTTTAACACTTCAAGCTGCATTCATGTGCTTTTATCTTGAAAATCTCTACCTCTCGCCCATCATTTATTTTCTTGGTAACTCTCCATCATCAGTCTGCCTGATTGGAATGATTCATTCCTTTCCAGTGGTAACCTTTGAAGATCTTGAAAATCCCCCAAAAGGTCGGGCTCTCCTCACGTTGATCTTCACCCTTTCATTGTCATATTTACTGTTAACAATATGTGTTTACAGTCTAAGTATACCATGAGAAAAAGTTTGCAGAAACCAGATGAAATGAAGTGGTCAGCATGAGGTTGTTCATACTGCTCAATAGCTTTAAAGTTACAATATTACATGCGCTGTATTGAAAGTCGCTACACTGTTTGTAGCACATGGCACGGATTGCATTGAAGCACATACATTTTTTGTATTTATTGGTATAAATATACTGGTACAGGAAATACCAGTTCTCAGGTTTTATGTGTATTAATAATGTGGTGGGTTTTGTAGAGTTGCCTCTGTGCTGGAACCACGTCTTTTGTGTTCATTGTTGGTTAAAAAAAACAACCCACCTGGTTCATCTGCACTTCACCTCTGACTCAATCCTCAACTGAAATCCATTTACAAAGAAACGTCACACCTTTAAAAACAAATATTCAGTGGATTCAAACAGCTTAAAATCTTTATTTGTCAGATAAAAGTTAATTAACAAAATACTGTATATATTCTGTGCTTTTTGCCTACTCAGGGCGGTGCTATCTCCATCCTGACGGCCTGTGAGAGGCCCGGTGACTTTGCCGGAGTGGTTCTGATAGCTCCATTGGTCCAGATGAACCCAGACTCGGCCACACCGTTCAAGGTACAATCGCTCGTTCTCTCCGCTGCTCCTCACCTTTGCTCATTCTTTTCCTCCAGCCCTGGTGAGACTGATGACTTTAATACTGACACCTTTGTTTTGTGTATTTCAAAGGCAAGAATCAGCATAATTTTCACTTGAGCACATTAGCTTTCTCACAGATCTCACAGTTGTGCAATTATCAAGGCCACAATCTTGAGAAGAGACACTTTTTCCTAATTAGCAACAGTAAGAAATGTGTTTTTTTTAAAACCCGCCACTGACATGAACAGTACAATCACACTGCAAACAGGTGAATTTCACAGTGCATACTCAAAATATTCCTGACTATCTCTCTTTGTAACATTAGTCAGACGGTGAGAACAAAAAAGAGAGCAATATAAACATCAGGGAGGTTTGGATGTGTGAAAGTGAACTGAAATGCTCGGCGTGTTTTGTTCTGTTCTGTCGTTGCAGGTTTTTGTGGCGAAGGTCCTCAACCACATGGCACCCAGCCTCACTCTGGGCTCCATTGACTCTAAATGGATCTCACGGGACCAGAAGCAGGTGAGAGACGCATGTTGGTGTCTGTAGGTGGGAGTGCTGTGTTGTAATCTGTGATTGAAACATCAGGTATGGGTGTCAAAGAAAATACAATTTAGCAGGCGTTAGGGACCAAGCAGGCACGGGAACCTTTTTCAAAAAGAGTATTTGGAGGGATATGGGTGCTAGAGCCAGAATCAATCTTATTTCTGGAGATAATTTCCCTTCTTACTGTGCACTCCCTGTCTTTATGCTTTATAGATTAGGTGTACAGTTATAGACATATTTTTTTCTTTTATAAAGAAGTATTTTATGGAAGTAATTTATTCCCTCATTCTGGGAAAGATGAACCGGTGCGGGTGGAGTTGGGATTTTTTTCGTTTTTTTTTTTTTACACAAAAAACATAAATGAATGGTCACCTGTTTGGCCAAAGCAGGAAGGCAAGGCAAGGCAAGGCAACTTTATTTGTATAGCACATTTCATACACAAGGCAGACTCAAAGTGCTTCACATCATAAAACAAAGTGAGAAGAAAAGAAAAGAAAATAGAAGAATTAAAAGAATAATAAAAATTTTAAAATGCATTACAGAAAGAAAATAGAATAAAAACATTTTTGCAATAATTAAAACATTGCAGACATTAAAAGATTTAGCAGAAAGCTATGGTGAACATAAAAGTTTGTCAGTCTAGTTTAAAAGTGGTCAGAGTTGGGCAAGTCTGTACATCTTCAGGAGTTTATTCCAGCCATTTGTGCATAGTGACTAAATGATGCTCTCCCTGATTGTTGTTACTCTGGTGAATCACTAACAGATTGTCTCAGAAGATCTTAGTGTCTAGAGGGCTTATGTAGTGGGAGCATATCAGTGATATACTTCGGTCCTAGACCATGTAGTGATTTATATGTTATAGGAAGCAACAGACACTGAATCAAATACAAATTAATAAACTGATGGACAGATCAATGTAAACTAAATGTGTGCGCTTCAGTTAGAGTACAAAGTAACGTCCAATGTAAGAATAAATACAATCCTAAAGCCAACAAACGGTGTTTGTGCTTTGAGAGCAACAAGAAAGAGACTGAAAAGAATGTGGGAGTGTTTGAAACCTGAAGTCTGTATGTCTGATGAACATTTCCTAATAGGGTCTGTCAACATGTGGCTGTGGGTTCGGCCATCACAGGAGGTCTCATGGGGGACATTTCAGGTTTATGTGTACGTGTGTGAAGTCATGCAACACCTTCAGCTGACAGTCTCAGGGGGGAAGCCCGCCGCACAACACATAATTAGAACTGCAGCAGCCAATCTAGTCTTGCCGTGTGTGTGTGTGTGTGTGTGTGTGTGTGTTCAGGACAAGGGGAGGGGGGACAGCATTTTATTGTATACGATAGTGGTGTTCTACAATTTAATCCTGATTAATGATTCCAATTCAGGATATCTTCAATTCCCCTCAGATTGTAATATCTATATTGTTCGTTTTAGATATCTTAAATTAAGTTTTAAGTAGTCAAAAATTATGTTGTAGATATCTCGAATGGGAATACATTTTTATTGACTGACATACCTAGTCATAATGATGTATGAGATAAATGATCGGACTAGTAAAAACTGAATTACAGATGAGTTGTAAATCTGTTGAATGAAAAATGGAGTACAACTATGACGAGTTAAAATTATTACCTCAAGTCAAATGAGCTAATAAATGTTAAAACGGCACACCTCTGTGTTTGTGTGCTTTTTGCTCTGTTATGGTTGTGTGCGTGTCTGCGATTGTCTGCAGGTATTGCCAAACCAAAGCCGCAACTTTTACAGTCTGTAGTTACCAGTGCTTTAAGTGGAAAGAAATAAGTGCCGGTACTCCCCTTATACAACTGTTGCCAGGTAAATTGGGCGGTGGGCGGTGGGCGGTCGGTTCCGGCAGATCATTAAGTGATATATTCAAATACTAAAACATGATGCTGATTTTTAAAAAGAAAATTATTTTATTGAACTTTCAACTTTCGAGACAAATTATATTTGTTCACTTGCATGTGGCCCAAGGGAGGTTTTCAGGGGAGCAGTCCTCAAGTAGCATACAGGCTGATGCACAAGGTAACTAACTGGCACCTACCATTTCCTGTGGACACACACATCAAAGACAGACATGGAGAAGAGATGGAGAACAGACATGGAGAAAATTAGAGAAGCTATGCAGTTACCTAAATTTGATTGCAGTGTGACTATGAGCAAATTCACAGATTTAGGAGGACCAACAACACTGATATGATTGATGAATAACTTCTTCATATACTTACACAAATGCAAACAAATCCTGCTAAGGAGGTTGACATTCAAGGCAACTGGTCTGGTACTGAACATACCCTGCCTGTGGACACACATCAAAGATCATGGACATGGAGAAGAGATGGAGAAAATCAATTAAATGACATACTCCTGTATTTGTTTCTATCATAATTAATAAGCAGACAATAACTGTCTATTATTTTAGACCTAAATTTAATTGCAGTGTGACTATGAACAAATTCACAGATTTAGGAGGACCAACAACACTAATATGATTGATGAATAACTTCTTCATATACTTACACAAACAAACAGGTGAGTCAGAAGCCCCCTCTGTGTTAGCAGAAGCGCTAACGTCACTGCTAACTGGCTGCTCTTCACTTGCAAAATTAACGCCTGTCTGTCCTCCTGTGTCATCCTCGCCGTCACCAGTCCGGGTTCTCTTTTGGCCTTTTTGGAGCCACGCCAACATAACGAGGTTCGCTACACCATCTGACTCAGCCGGCAAATGACTAGCGTTGTTGTTTGCATTCAGCGCCGCCGTCCATGAGATTTTACGTCACGTCCTTTCCGACCAGCAAACTCGACTCGCGAGACTTGCTCTCACCATAGAAACCCGTCTTTGTTCTCGCGAGGGGGGAGTGCGGTGCGTACCAGTGCACACTGGGAAATGTAGTTATTATAGCCATAGGAGTGTGAACCGCAAAGAGAGAAATAGAAAAGGACAGCGTACTGTGAGCCCATGGGAAGTCCCGGTACGCCGTAAAAAGTCCCGGTACGCCAGAGGCTAAAATTGAGAAGTGCCGGTACTCCGTACCGGTGCGTACCGGCCCACTTAAAGCACTGGTAGTTACAACATCCTGCTATTTCAGCTTCCTACAGTCTGTTGGAGCCGCCGTGACCCACTGAAAGAAGTAAAAATACCTTTTAAAGGGTTTCTCCCTCATAAGATAGTTAACCGCAGAGAAAGATGTGACAAAGGTCCAATCTGGTCAAAGTAAAACCAGCTCCAACCTGGACCAACAGTTAAATGCTGCTAATGCATCTTTGCGTCAGTGTTCACAGGGGCCACTTTTACTTTCGATGCTTTGAAGTACAACTTCCTCATACTACTTCTGTATAATGAACTAGCATGAAGAAGCATTTTCAGTGAAGGTCTCTTACTTGTGATGTAGTATCACGCTGTTATTCTGGTATTATTACTTAACTAAAGGATCTGTGTACTTCTCGTCTGTCCGTGTGGTACCATTAGTCCAGAAAAACATTTTTAAGATGATTTGTATTGTGATTTTTTCCTTTTTGGGATGTATTATCTCAGTTTAAAAGGAAATCTTGCACCAATAAGATGTGTTTCTAGGCGTCACTGACAACAGGTCACATCTCGGCTTACAGTCATTCATTATTCAAAGCAGCGGGTCATGTGACCTGAGAGAAGCTGCTCCTGTTAAGAGTGGGCCCTCAGCTGTGTTCACATATAAGATGGATAGGAGTGTGTGTGTGTGTGTGTGTGTGTGTGTGTGTGTGTGTGTGTGTGTGTGGAACTTGAAAGTATTCTTGTTTTAATATAAGCAAAACAGGGTGTGTCCTCTGTTATTCAGCTCTGATTTAAACTATTTTCTGTGTTTCTTGGTCTAACATCCATTTATTAATCACCCCACAACTTTCATGGTTTTCTCAGGAGTCTTCTCATTGTCTTGTTTTCTTTCACAAAGGCACTTATTCTCTCGTATTCAGATAAAACTATAATGTATTGTTAAATATATATGCTTAATACAAACACCCAGACCTTGAACTACTGCTTTCTAAATGTCCAACAAAATGTTATGACAAAATGTAGTTTCCCGGGAGATAAATGACATATTTAATCCCTTTGCCCTCCTACCCTCCCTCTGTCCTGCCAGGTGGAGGCGTATGTCACTGATGAGCTGAACTTTCACGGCGGCGTGCGGGTGTCCTTCGGCATGCAGCTGATGGGAGCGGCGGCGCGCATCGAGAGGGAGATCCCGTCCATCAGCTGGCCCTTCCTGCTCCTACACGGCGACGACGACAAGCTCTGTGACATCAGAGGCTCCAAGATGATGTACGAGAAGGCTCCGAGCTCGGACAAGAAACTCAAGGTGGGGATCAGCCGTTCACAGTAAATGTAATGTGAACGATTTAGGATTTTTTAAATGACACTTATGGGAAGTTACTACTGTTAGAAAAAAAAGTTGATGTTCAAAGCAGTGTAAATATGTTAACTGTTGCTTTTAATACATGAAAATGGGCAGAGGTTAAAGGTCAATGCTTAAAATAAGCTGTTTTTCAGTCAAATATACTGTTTATTTGGATATGGAGGTGTGAAATGATGGCAGTGCGTTATTGAATGAGACCTTTCAGCTCTACCCTTTACTCACACACACCTAGCTGACTCCAGCAGGGTGCATTCACTGACCTCTATATAGATACTTCACAAAGATGTGTATCCATGAAGTAGACGGTTCACATGGTTTATCATGTGGTTGATACAGCGGGGAAAATAAAAGTGAAATGAAAAGGGAGAAGTGAGAGTCCCTGCTGACGTATCTTTATTAATGTTATCTTTGTGGTGTTCATGAGATGCAGGGAATTGCTTTAAGATTCGTCTTAACAAATGTCTAAATGGATAATGTCAGGAAATGTGTTTATCACAGAAAACCATCTCTTTATTTTCTTTCCGCTAATAAATAGATGCCAAGAAGCTAAGTTTAGCTTTGCATGATGAATCCTGACTGACTGACTGAAATTGGACTGATTTCATTTTATTTTGTGTTCTCCATATAGCTTGGATTTCAAAAAGGCCTTTTGAGCTCATATAAAAAAATAGTTTCCTTGTTGTTCTCTCTGACTCTGTCTTCTGTCGTTCATTTACAGGTGTATGAGGAAGCCTACCACTGCCTTCACCATGAACTCCCGGAGGTGGCCGAGTCGGTGCTGAAGGAGGTGATCAGCTGGATCACAGAGCGCCTCCCCACTCCGACATCGACCTCCTAGAATCGCCACCTTGACGACCTGGTCAGCGCTCCAAGGCAACTGCCAACCTCGTTACAGTATACTACTACAGTCTCTGGTCCGGGGAATGCATTTGGGCATACAGACTTATATTTTCAGTATAAAAGGTCTACTGACTTTATCCTCTGGGGGCTTATCTACTGTACAAAACAAAATGCATCCACCTCAACCCAAGTAACACTGATTTAAATGGGATGATGGGGTCAGAAACAACTTCCTATTGTAGGTCATTTCCCCTGCAAAACATACAATCTGGGACGTGTCTCATGTGTTTCGCTCAGTGGGCTTATATGGTTGCCATTTGATCATCTCCTCACTGAGGTGCAGCTCACGTTTAAGAGATGAAAAATGCCTTTTTAATCCTTTTAGGTCAAAACCCCAGCCATATTGTGTGACTTTTTAACAGTATATGATGAGAAAATGACCCCAAGAAATACATTTCTTTGTATTTTTATAGCAAAATCCAATATTTTTTTCTTTCTGGAAAACAAAATATGACTCGTGCTTACATCAGGTAGTAGCAACCAATATCAACCAATAATATCCTGACATCCATCCATCAATCCATCTGCGACCTAAGGGTCGGGAGCTATCTTTGTAACGATTAAATCAAATTCCTCATAACGTTACGCCGCGCCTGCTGATCCAGTTTAAGTTATAGTATGCTGGGATTTGGAGATCTTTCTTAGAAGTAATGATGAGCGATGTCCTCACACTGCTTCGCTGTCTGCACAGTGTCGGCAGATGTGTAATAGCATTGGTTTTACAAATGACCTCAATACTACTTTGGACACTCGGACACTGTAAGCCCTGGTGAATGTGTATATATAACAGATCCTCTCTTTTCCTGACTTCCTATACATGTCCCTTTTCTTTGGCCCAAAGACAGATGTGTAGTGCTGATACACTACATACGACGATTGGAGTAATCCGTCTAAATACTGAGAACTAGGGTCTTATTTTAAATCCAGTTCTATTCATTTGGCTTGTTAATTTATAAATTGAGTGAATTATGCAATGGATCCTGGCAAAACGTTTCAAGTCTTGTATAATTTTGACCTCTAATGAAGTGATATTTGAAGTATTTTCTTAATATAGCCAAAGGATCACTACCTGACCACCTCCAGTTATTGAGTTACATGGATGATGGATGTATTGATTACATGTTCCCAAAGTATAAACCCCTCCACTTCTCACAGGGTTGCAGTACTTGAAGTCAGCATAGCAATAATGTTGCAGGAGTCTTTATTTTGGTAGCTGTTAATTCTAAGCTAAACACACTGAGCTCACCATTTTATATTCTCAGACCGTGATTATAGCAGGCAATGCTTTTTAGATTTTTAAAGGTTTTCTAAGTGTGTGTCCCCTCCCCCAACAGCAAAGGGACTCAATCTTTTTTAGCAGTGCAGACACACAACAAGCGACTTCAGACGTTTTGCATGTCGTATAGAAAACACATCTCGTGTGCAGCGCTTGTCCCGCTGGCTTTTCCAGCCATTTCTCTTCATCACACAGAGTTCAAAGGGACTCATGCAGAGAGTATAGGGGAACGCAGTGCGGTATCCACGGTGACCATTACTCACGTGTAACCACAGCAGCGAGCCATCCGCAAGGTGGAATTTTTCTTTTTCCCCCCCATTTTACATGTGCAGTAACCACTGTGATCACAACAAGGCCGATAGAATGAGGAAACTGTTGGCTTCACGCCTGCTCCGTCTCGTTTTCTTTATACTACTTCCTCACTCGGTCTCTTCTTGTGTCACTCCCTATCTCACCCTGTGTCACGCTGTTTTTCATAGTTGCTCTGGTGACCAGCACTCTTTGTTCTGTCCATCACAGAGTCCCTTGTTCTGCTGCTAATTCAAACATCCTGTACTATCAGCCACCCACTCTGTCCCTAGTGGTCAATTATCAGAACAGCAACAGGTTACTGTTTCCATTGGCTTCTTTTCCTTTGGCCAGAGAACATTTGTTCAGGGAACAAGTTACTTAACGTGCTCTCTGCTAAACCCACTTAATTACTTCAGGGACGCAAATACTTGTTGTGTTTTGATGTTTTGTATCTTTATTGCCTGCGTTGCAAACTGTTCTCATGTCTTTGTATTGAACCACTGAAGTTGCATTGGAAAAAGAGAGATTGATGAATTGAGATCAGCAGGAAAAGTGAGGCAAGGCGAGTTTTAATTGTTTTATTTATATATAGTTCAGGATGCAAGGGTGCAGATTGATTGAGATGGAATGTGTTCATCGGTCAGATCCTCATATCGCATCCCTTCAAACCTACTCCTGGTCGGGCTGCAGCACACGCAAAGGCTGCACAGTCCCATTTCTATTCCGACTAATAGCACCACTCCTGCACAAAGGGTTCCGACTTGTGTACGTAACAGTAAATGTAAAAGGCTCTACCTGTCACACTGCACATTACTGCTGTCGTTAGCTATGGGGGCGGAGAAGAGATGGAGATGGAGTGAGAGGACGAGAGGGGGAAACTGTCAGTAACCATGGCAGCACTCTTTATCCAGTGAAAGCACCCCGGTGGAAATGTGTATTTGTTAATGGTGCAGGATCTGAAGAAGACGTTGCTGTGCTTTCAGAGCCGGTTGTCCATTTTGCTCCTCTGAGGATTTTCCTTTTGTGTGAGCGTTGAGATAAGAGAGCATACAATTAGCGTCACACTGGCTTGGAGTGAATAACAAGATCGCTTGCTGAATTCAAATCTGGCTGGCCTGCTGCTCCTACTGAAAACACACTATTTCCATATTTTTTTTTTGGAAAGAATGATTTCTTTGGAATTTTGAGGCCAAATTGTTTCTTTTTTTTCCAAAGGAGTTTGTGTCATTTTTGTCCCCATCTATCCCTAGTTGATTAAAAATTGTTGGGCGAAGCTCCATTAATGAAATGAAGGAGGAATCCATCACTTTTTCCACAATTCATTTTCTTCCTAGTCATTCCTTAAAGGCATGTAATCACACAAGCCTTGTACTGTAAGCCTCCCCTGATACCCTTTTTTCTACTGACGTCCACTTATACAAGCATGAACTGAATGCAGGTTTGCCATACTGAGAGAAAGCCATGTGTAGATACATTGCTCTCTTAATATATTATAATCCACTCGACTGTTAATATCGTGTTGACTTATGAATGAACTTCTATGTTAAGTAAGGAAGAGAAAACAACAAAGGCAGGAAACGTCTGAATCTAATTGGGCTGCAGCTCTTCTGACAAACTGTACTTCATTTGGCCTCCCGGATTTGTGAATGGGGCCATTGTTTTTATTTCCTTTTTTTTATCACGACTTTAAGACTGTTTCTGAGAAAAGAGCTGTGATATATGATGAAGGACTATGATGCACAGAACCAGTCTTTTCTGTATAATGTTATGAGATTAAAGTGCCCTGGAGAGATTCAGTGCAGCGTTTGCATGAATGACGTTTAGCGTCAGTGCTCAAGTGGACAGCAAGGATTGAAGAGGTCTTCTCCAAAATGCTGCAAATGCATGAAGAAAAAAAAATGTTCATCATCATGTCTTTAAAACACAGATGATAAAGGTGGTGACCATCTATTTCTGCCCTGAGAACTTAAGTCTTTGAATAGATTTAATTGAAAATGCAGATGCCATTTTGAAGTGGTTGCAGTTGTACTTTGGAAGAAAACCCTCCTTCAAATCTTGCTGATTTTTTTTTTTTTAATCAACAACACTGATTGCTTGTTTCTAAGGGTCAGACTGCTTGATTGCTGAACATGATTGTAATACACTGTATAACAGCAAAGCATTGCTAACAATACTTGATGGAAGTACAACAATCAAGACCCCTGATGTATTTTACAAATCTTTTATTTATCTTGTCTAGAGTATTTATAGGAATTAATTTTATGCATAGGCTACTATATATTGATTACACATCCTGACAAGGCACTTTTTATACCATAAACCAGTCACATGCCATTTTTACTGTTGATGCTCAGCTACATGAAGCTTTTGAGATGGAAACTGTTTGAGGTTGTATGTAAATACAGTCGGCAATCCCAAAAATGTATGACAATGATTCTGATATGATTTTGCATCGAGAGTATTTTACTACTGTGTGTGTTTAGGTCCACGATGTGTCTTTGTGCAGTTTGTCACATGACTATAAATGTCCAAACCATCTGATATTAAAATATTTTTGTTCTGTAACAGGATCTTAACAACAGGGTGTCATTGCTACAGGTTTGGGGAAATCTTGTACTTTTTCTTCTTCAGGAATTTCACTTTTTAATCCTGAGGTATCTCCTCTTAAATAAATGAAATGAACACGAGTGAGAGAATCAATGTATCTCTCTGAATCAAAAAACTGTTACATCTCAGACAGTTTAGTCGAGATATGTTTGAGGTCTAAGTTGCAGGTATCAGGTTTGCTTCCAACAGCAGCATGTTTCTGGTGAAAAATATAAGCATTCCACAAAATTAAAAGATTTTTATGGGAATATGTATTGTGCGTCTATTTCTGGATTGTGGTCTAGTGTTTATTTGTGCCTTATTACTAAGACGTTTGTGTATCTCAGCTGCGTTTCTCTCTCACTCTGGTTTTCTGGTTGTCACATCTGTTTCTCTTTCAGTAATTGTGTCTGCTTGTCTGCCTCCTGTCTGTCTATTTCTATTTACCAACATGTCGGTCTGAATTTCTGTCCAGTCAGTGTCTGAATCCTTCAGTAGAGACCGAGACCACTCACAAATACCCCCCCCCCCGGCTCATTTAAACACCTGTTTTGTTTTAGACACCCTTCAAGACACCCTCAGTGTGAAGAAACACAATACTTTACATTAAAGATGAGGCATTTGCACTTTCTATAATAACAAACTCATCCGTGTTTTCCCTCCATGGCGTCCGACTGAAAACAGGAAGTTCTGTCCATCGCATGATTATAACACAAGGATTTCTATTACAACAACAACCAGATGTGTTTTTTCTGGATTCCATTAAGACCGCCCTTTATTTAATGATTTCAGTCTTCCTCCATGGTGTTATTTGTGCATGTTGAGATACTGGGAGGCTTTTATAAAAATGACAAAGCATGTCACACTTCTCACACAAAAAATAATGTACAAACAATTAATTCTGGCTATAGTTACTTGTATTGGTAAAGACCTATATTTCCAGGAAGAGCAATGCCCATCCCATTGAGATATGCAATATAAATGTGATAGAGAAAAGACTGCTGTGTTTTTTTCATTAGATAACTGACACAAAGTATGAACTCAATTGGAGTCTGTATTTAAAATATTCTATTTGACTCAATTTGAAAAGCCCAGTGCTGAACTCAACTATCAACTTATTACTTTTGTATATCAGAGCTTTAATCGTTTATATGCTGCCAAACTCTACTATCTCCATGTGCAGGTACACACACACACACGCACACACACACACACACACACAGCTAGATAAGACTGACTGCTGCAATTATGTATTGTACACTGGTGTTGCAACCATGTATGCATTTTTTTTAAGATGAATTGTCAAATAAACAAAATAAAAACTAACTTATTACCAATGTAATTCACTATAACTCCATATATGAAACATTATCAGATGAAATCCTCCAATTTTCACTGATGCGTCATATGATTTCACAATAGTTTCAGCATTTCGACAATTTAATTAAAATGTGGTAACATATTGTATAGAAAATGTAACAATCAAATTCTGTCACTGACCTACTTGTCACTTGAAAGCCCATAATGTCCATACTCTTACAGAATAAACAACATGACTGTTTAACTGCAGAGCCCGACTTGCCACAGCTTCTCCTCATACTGGGTTCAGTGTGAAGGTTAACGTTTTTCATAGTTCAGTTTATCATTAAACTATATTTGGACAACGCTGTCATCACTTCATAAGGAGGAACTTTTCTTACTGGGATAGTAGGACCAATGATTCGATGAAAGACCAGCTATTTGCCTCCCTCTGCAGGTTACATGACGTCTGGAAATACATTTTCATGCTGTAGCGTGAGGGTGACACAGGTCCGTGTATCTGTCCTTTACTTTCTGAGGTGTTTCACAAGCGAACATCAAGAATGATCCAAGATGACGTTACCCAGCTGGTTCTAATAGCTACAGCAGCTGGTTATTACGTTGAATTTTTTTAAAGCACATATCAGCCAGTAGGTGGTGGTATTGCATCACAAAATCCACTGAAGTCATCCTTGGTTATATGAATGTAGTGTTTCAACTGTGTTTCCAGAGCAGTGCACACATGCATGAATGAACCAAGGATTTGACTGAAAATGTAACATCCCCATATTTCTATTCAATCTCAGACCATGGACTTGACCTGACCAGACGCTGACGTCCTAGTGTGATAACATCTTACTACATTTTGACACATCAAACCATGCTCGACTGTGTCTTTTGTGGTGTTTTCATCCATCAGTGACACTCGGTCTGAAGAGTCATAACTTTCAGTTATAATCTCCAGGAATTTTACTGTAGTTTCAGAATTATTGAGTCATTCTCTTCTTAGATCACTAGATGAGGCAGAGCCAGGATGAAATGCAACAAGGTGCACAAGCCAGGAGATCCGAATCGCTGCAAGCATATGGTAAACCTCATCACTCTGTTTTCTCTTAGTGAATCTCTCATCCTCCTCCCTGTCGTACATGCTCATATCAACACTTGATAACGATAAAAGAGGACAATGTACTGTACGTCAGCAGTCCAAGATGCATATGTTTGTAGAGGATAGATACTAAAACACACACATTTTCACACACAGCACATGCCATCTTTTTCGCCTTATCTCAGTTGCCCTTGCTTTTTTTTCTCTGCCCCATTTTCTCTCTCCTCCCCCTCCCTCTGTAGGCTAGCAGCTCTCCTTGAGACATTTTTGGAGTTTGCTCGAAATCACATTAGCAGCAACTCCCAAAGGATGGCAAGACCAGAGTACCGACTGTACACGTGAATAATCTGTCACTTTCAGTAGAGGTTGTACTGCCTGTGGGTCTAGGGGAAATTCTTCCACAGAAAAATGCACTCCTGTGGGAGATACGCTGGCATGGATCATACAGCGGTGATTAGTGGTGAACAGTAAGATTCACAAGCTAATTGATCGCAGCAATCATCTGCCCGTGTGAGAAATGTCGTCCTGATGATGTGATTTATTTTGAGTCAGTTTTGAATCAGTTGCAAACCCTGCATAAGCATCTTTAAGCAAGAAATATATTTTTAATAATGTGTTATTCCCAAAGTTTGTTCTCCCAGCAGAGGGAGCATGGAGGTCTGTTTTCCCCCTCTGTGTTTGTTGAAAACAAAGACCTAAGCCAATCAGAAACTGGTTCGAGGAATTAAATCCAGCTCACTGTGGCCATGGCAACGGCTTTACCTCTGTGACAGCTGAGGAATGGAAATGGAAGAGAGGAGATGCTACTTGGACTGTGGTGGAGCTCGGAAAAAGACCCAGAAGAGGTATACCTGACCTGTGGATCCCTTCTCAGTGACCCTGCTCCACTTTGACTGGCACATTTCTCCAGAGGAAAACTGATTGTAGACCAAACAAGCATAAGAAGATAGAAGGGGGAAACAAGAATCATCAGTGGTAATTCACTGAAGCGGTGTATACGAAAATAGAAAGAAAAACAGGACTGATGGATTTTCTCAGATGCAATTTAGATTTAGAGGGTTACATGGAGATTTGATATATGCATTCAGAGGATAAGAGCTTATCGGAACAGAGGAAAAGGATGATAAACAGATGGTTGGAGAAGGGAATGACTGAAGGATGATGGAAAGCAAGGGGCCTGGGACAGCTGCATGAAGGTATCTGATGGACATGCCTCTGTTATTTGGTCAAACCACACTTAACAAAACAACACTTGTATTGAATCGATGGGTTCCTCAGGTGAAAGTGCAACAAAGTTGACTATTTCACTTCTAGTCAGTTATGTAGGACTGCATGTAAATGCAAGTATTCATACCAGAGGACATTTTGGGACATTAAAAAAGGCAAAACAAATCGTCTCACAACCGTTACAGATCCAGGTATGTTGGGTGGAATTTGATATATTTTTCTGATCTAATATTTCGACAGATCTCTACCAAATTGCCAAGACCATTTTTGTGGGTGTGGTCATATTCTCAGTGTACAAATATGGTTTTGTCCTTAATCCCGCCTCTACTTACACGACTGTACCCATTTGACTGGGGTACTCTGAACGTCTATTCTGATTGGCCCTGCGTTCTGTCAATCAATGTCAAACGCTTTCTGCTCGTGCAGTAGCCACGCCTCCTCACGCTTGCTCGCGGCAGCGGTTCATTCGTGCGTGTGGAGGAAACTTGTGTTCAGTTAATTTTTTAGGGGTTCTTCTCTTTTTGTTGTTATCCGCGACACTGCCGGAATAGCGTTTCAAAACAACTCCGTTTTTTTGTCGGTACTTCGGGTTGTATCTAGCGGCGGTGAAGCGCAACACTGTGAAGACTGAGCTAAGGATTTGTCACCAGGCTGCAGCAGCTGACGTATCGCTACTTGTTTCTCGAGGAAGAGTGGAGTCGCTAGGCAGTTGCCGAAGGAAAACCGGCAGATGCTTACAAGTAGTTAGCAACCCGGCCAGTTAGCCTGCCAGCTAGCCAGCTCTCCCTGCTGCTCACGGCAAGTCCCACCCTCACCAAGTGCGTGGACGTCGTAAGAGGCTGCAGCGGTGAAGTGCTTTTTTTTCCTCCTTTCAACTTAGCCAGCATCGCTGTGCAGCTGGCTGGCGAGCTAAAATAGCCCTATAAACGTTAGCTACGCGAGGGCAACCTGAAATAGTTGGCTGTAACGTTGGATACGTGTCTTTTGTGGAGGGATACGGTCGCTACACTGGCAAAGAGACTGGCTAAAAAGAAGAGACGAAATAAGAGAGAACAAGGAAGACACCGAGAAGGAGGGGACTGGCTAGTTTAGCCGGGGAGACAGAATCTCGCGTAAGTGACACACAGTTGGTGGCGTTAAAATTGCTTACCAACCGGCTTACCGGTCGTGTACAACTTGCTGTGCTTGCACGACAACGTTTATCCAGCCAGCCTCTTATCTGTGGCTTAGCTCATACAGCTAGTGCGCCATACTCACAGTGTAAGCTAACGGTACAGGCTTCCTTGAAGGTGGTACACTAGCTAGCAAGATAGCTAATGCTTGATGGGTTGAAAGTGAGACTGCGCTCGAATCGCAGCTCCTCTACGGTTGCTGCAGTCATTGATCGATAGCTAAGTCGCATAGGTAAGTCCCGTTAAGTCTATCTGTGGACCGAACAGGGCAGTACACCAGTTGTCACGAGTATAAGCTAATTAGCTGCTTTGCTAGCTAGTTCCAGCCGGCCACCTACCCAAGTTGACACTTGAGTTTCAGGCAATCTAAGTTAGTAGCTATTGTGGCTGAAACCCAGCGAATATCACTGGTTATCTGTCGGGGGCAAATGTTAGGCTCATATCTGTTTGCTGCAGCTGTGGGGCCACTGCGTGTTCCTGGGCTCAACCCTAGATAAAGTGGCCGCTGAGTGACAATGTCACAGCAACACTTAATGTACGTCATCAAACAACCTGTAGTGGCAGTGCAGTATGTGTTTAATTGTCAAACTTGATGGTTATCCCTCCAGTTGCCCAGGCCCTGTTCCCAGTCGTTCCAGTTGCCACACAGAGCTGTCATCAGCCACTTTACATTCACAGGCCACAAAGGGCACACAGTGTACTGGCATAAAAGTCAAAGTCAGCTGTTCATTCGTTAGCTGTCTTTAACCACATTACAGCCCAGTACTCAAACAGAAGAATTACTTTGTACCAAAACAAATTCTGACTCGCATTCTCTCCCTCTGTAGATAGATAGCAAACACTGCCACTGAGCCACCACACACAGCCATGAGTATTGAGATACCCGTGGGGTTGACAGAACTGCTGCAGGGCTACACCGTGGAGGTGCTGCGACAAAGGCCATCAGACCTGGTGGATTTTGCAGTACAGTACTTCACCCGTTTGCGGGACACGAGAAGCCAGGATGGGGCCAGCGCCAGTGGCAAGACGGGAAAGGGAGTGATGTTTGATGGGGAGCCAATGCAAACAGAGTCCAACGGAGATGATGACGAAGATGACGATTCTGACTTTGAGCGTAAGTTGATGCTTTGTTGTTATGATTGTCACCTGTTGCATTTTTATATCTGTGTGAGTGAAATGCAATAGAATGAGAGAGTTTGTGTTAATGGGGTTGAACCATGAAGGTGAGGCATGAGTTCTTGTCACTGTTCTAGTCGGAATCCATCCATCTATCTCATCTCCTCCTGAGACTGACAGACAGTTCAGCAACAGGTCGCATCTCCCACTGAACTAATTTAAGTCTTCTCTATTCTCATCGTCTACCTGGCTGACATCTAAAATAGTACTTTATATCTTTTGATTTCAACCATAAAGTTTCAAGGCTCATAAATGTTCTCATTTCATTTATGTAGCTTTCCCATCAAATCGTTATAAAAGGAAATCTGAAAAAATGTAAATTTGCAGTGCAACTCACGGGATAATTATTCCCAGAGTACTTTCATGAAAGCTTTCCTCTTTCCACTTGAGTTGAATTGAAAAGGTCTTTCTAGAAAGCATTGGAATATAACAAGAGGCAACATGGAGTTCAACTTACAAGGGAGGTTTTTTTAGAAAATGGAATATTCTTGAATGTTTAAATTAATATTGCATATTCTTATCTTTACCACTTTGAAATTTTAATGTGACAAGTTGATACTTTGAAACTGAGTAGGCCCACATGGCCTACAACTTAACAATCAAAGTAGAGTTGAAACGTAATTCACTAAATACACAGGATCATTTCATGATAAAATATGTATGCCTTTTCTTAGCAACACTATTCACATTTGAATTTAGGAGTTCATGAACTGATCAACCTTTGCCTCGTGGCTCTAACTATCAAGGTCCCACACAGTTTACTCACGTTACTTTCAACAGAAGCGATGCCATGCCTCTTTCGCACAACTCCCCTGTGTTTGTCAGACTGGCAGAAGATGTAAGGTGCTCCATAGCTCAGCTCTCCTCTGTACTGCTGAGTGCAGTGTGGCCTAGATCATAACGGTGTGCTGTGAAGCCAGGGGCTCTTGCCTTGTGAATGGGGCTTCTGCTTTCTCAATGAATTTGTCTGTGAACCTATCGTAGTTGTATCTTCTAAGTTTTCACTCATGTGCAAGTAGCCTATGACAGAATATCACAAAGCCTTAAGCCTGATGTGTTCCTCTTGAGCTGACAGCTGCCGACGTACATGTGGTTCCCTTCATATTACAGTTTTGGGTCCATATTTGTCACGCATACACATTTCCTGACCCAAACTCCATTCCAGTTAGTAGTGGTAATGCACCATAACGTAGTTCATCAGTAGTTCAGCGCCATTCGACTGTCTTTGTGTTCCTTTTAAAGACAAATTATATAAATATTGGCAACAGTGGATCTCTTCTCGCAACCTCTCTTCAAAACAGTCATTTACTCTGTGATCTTATTCCTGGCAAACCAGCGAGAGGTGCATACGCCACCAACCGGACTGGAGCGTGGAGCGACCTGGAGCATTATCTGTCGGCGTACTTGCTACAGTCTATGGCGTCACATATTTTGGGCTTCACGCAGACCCTAGGTTGAATGACGACATTTACGTCACACAGGCTAAAGTGGACCAGGCCAGACGTGGAAAGTATGACTTGATCTTAAAGACTTGTGTGTGGAAATCTAAATGCTTCTCAAGTATGATTATGGCTCGCATAGTTTCTATCCTGTCAGTATTGTTGGCAGATACTAAAGCACTGGTGGAGTTTAACATCTAGTTGCTGGGTAAAAAAAGGGGATTCTTCAGAATTATTTCCTGTGACTTGGGGTAGTTATTTTTTGGTTTAAGCTTGAGTTCTAGTTTTACTCTGTTGCATTTATAGGTTAACCATATTTATCATGCCCCATATGCAAATGTGCATATCTGTAGAAAGCAATATTGGCCAACCTTGGAGATTGGTACGAGCTGGCTCGAGGTAAAAGGGGATTACAGTTTCTGTTTCTGCACTCGCACAAGTGGAGTTTGGCCGCTGTGAAACATCTGTGACCTCAGCTGAGGAAGCGGTGTGTATGTGTGTCTGTGTGTGTGAGCGTGCTCATGTTGTGTCAGTGTGTCTGTGAGTGCATGTATACATGCATGTCGATGTGTATGAAGGCCAACCGATGTGTTGGGACTTGATTTCATTCAAATTACACCCTTGTGACGCCATGAAGCATTTCTTCCTTATATATTTTGATTAGTTATTAGTTGCTGAGCATTTTCCATACATCTTCCAAGGTGGCAGTAAAGGACAGGGAGCTGGCAGTGTTGTGCCCCAGGGACAACATTTTTGCCTGGATGCTGTGGGTCACATACATGACCTCCATGACAGTAGATTATCTAGCCAGGATTTTGTACGCCACCCCCAGGGGACATTACATTTCTGATGGGAACAACACAGGCCTTTATAATGCAAGACATCATGTGCTCTTTCCGGCCACTGTTGTAGCCCGGGTGTTACTAGTTAGACAACACATGCTCCAAAATAGTTTGGTCTCGTGCAAATACACCAAACAGCATTTTAAACTCCACACATCCAACATGTCCACACACAATAAATCATTAAAGTCACAATATTTGGACCACTAATGCTAGAACATAAATACCTCTATGCAACTAAAAGCAAGCATCAGTAATACAGTTTTACAGGTGACTGAGAGCTTTAAGACACTGACTGTATCATTATAACTTCCCTGGTTGTTTAAAATAAAAACACACTATACGATGTATTATTTACATGTTTTATCACAATTCTAGCGCCGAGATTGAGCACATACTCCACAGCCTGACTTTGACACACTCATTTAAAGGTTAGGAAAAAGTTGAGAGAAAGCAATTTTCTCAATTTAGAGTGTGGCTCATGAACACATAATGCTGCTTTTATCAGGTTATGGGTCATCGAGTAGAAGTGCCAGTGATTCATGAGATTCCACCCCTTAATTAAGAAATATGGCCATTGTGAAATAGTGTATTGAGCTGTATTGGACCTATGATGAGGAAAAACATAATTTGTTTAAAAAGCATCGAGAGCTTCAAGGTAAATTTATAGTTGTGTAACATGGACATGATCTGTATCTGATGGATATGTTGTTAAAACATCTTGACACTTCTTTATTTTTTTTCTTTTCTTTCAGTTATGATGATTCACCAGTGTGCTCTTAACCTTTCATTTGCGCTGCAGGATATCGCTGTGTATGAGTGTGCCGGCTAAGCACCTAAAATGTAAATGAGTTAGATGGCTGTTAATAGACTCCCATGGACAGCACAGTATACTTAAACATGGAGTCCTATTTTACATGTTTTGTTTTCCTAACTCCTGCGGCCTTAATCCACAACAGGATCACTACACAGGCCTAAGCTGCTTAACAAATGCAGATATACTTTTGGATACAAACTGTTGTACTTCCATCACATATTGTGATGTTGGGCCAAAGATTTTGAAGTAGCCCTTTCTTTGTTGGGTCTGAGCTTCAGTTAACACTGGGGTAGGATTGCTGCTGACATTTCTGTCTTAAAGAGGCTGCAGCAGGCTCAGTCTTGAAGCAACTACGACCTATTGAATGCATTGATACCATGCTAGCTTGCTGGCTAGTTGACAAGGGAACTGAATATCTCTCCCATGTTAGGCTACATTTTGATCGTAAAAAAGGGCAAAAATCACACTCCTATTAGCATGAAGTATCCTGGCTATTCAGAAATTGTGTATATGAATATTTCTTCATACTGGGGTCCCTAAAAAGTCTTGAAATTGTCCATGTGTTTATGATTGGAAAGAGTCGGGACAGGAAGGAGGGTCTTGTAGATCCAATACCCTGTTTTATTCATGTCTAATGATGTCATTGTAGTGAGACCATATTTTTTTGTCCAATCATCAAAATCATCATGATGTTCTAAGCCCTTGCATTCAGTTTTTTTTAACGAATGAATGATTGCATTTTTACGTTTGATTGATAACTAGAACAACTTGAGCTGCATCTCAAATGAATTGTTGTGTTGTCAGCCATCTGATGCTGTACCACTACTTCTATGTGGCATACGATTGACCTGCTATCTCACTGCTGATTCAGCTGGACCCAGTTGAAATCCATTTCACCCAGAATTCACTTGAGTTAAAAAGGAAATGTGAGATGAAGGACAGTACATGCTTTCTGCCAAAAAAAAAAAGCAGGAATTCCTGATAGGTGCATGTTTTTTCCCCTTGGAGCTGGCCTGTCTAGTGTCAGTGCGTGTTCACCAAGAGAAACAGAAGGGAATGAAATGGCCTGTGTGACTGAAATAAGTGGGGCTTTTTATTAAAAGATGGATGGAGGAACAGATGAGTCCCAGGGATGATAATAGGAATGAATTAAATTTGTCTTTATAAGAAAGACAGCAGGGATAACGCAGATGCATATGAAAAAAATGATCGAGGGATGAGAGGGACCCAGAGTCATTTGGAAAACAAATCTGTTCATGTTAACTGTCAACAGAATCTAGCAAGATGACGAGTCACCAACAGACTTTAAGCTTAGCTCTTATTCATCCTGGGCAGTTCAGTTTTTACCACAGAATGGTACATAACAGCTTACTTTATTTATCAAGGATCTTTGGAAGATTGACCTCCACAGTGCTGCAATCTGTTTGGGGGAGTGTGGGACTGTTTGGGAGTGTTTTCTTTTTCTTGAAATGCACACGTCAGTATTTTGAAAATACCACCTTGGTGTGTTATGTTGATTATGTGAGCAGTGGTATTTTGAAAGCAGAGGTCTTGGGAAAACTCATAATATCAACAGAAGCCGGTAAAATGTTTTTTTTTCATCTGAACACCGCTCTTGCACCAGTAAGTGGAAGCTTTCCCAGACCATTGGTTTTAGTTTTGAGCTGACGGTCTGCAATTATGACATGGGTCTATTGCTTTACCTATATCCTTGAATATGGCCGTGATACGTAGACACCTTTCTAAGTGGGATGCTTGGAAGTCCTGGAGGAGTTAATTTAAAATGTCTGAACTTTTGTTAAATCTGTTGAGGCCCTTCAAGGTCTGAAATACAGTGTAAAATAGGGCTTTATGCCTTAAATTACCATGCTGTGTGTTTTTCTGATTACGTGTCAGTCAATTGTTTTTATTCCCGTAAATTGAAGTTAGTTTGACCTAAGTTCAAATTGTTATGCACCTACCCTCAGCCTATATGTCTGTGTACAACGAGCACAGTGTGTTTGTGTTTGGAGCAGATGACTATGTTTCTTGCATGTTTGGCTGTTGTTAAGCCCTTGGGTTAATGTAGCTGGAGGCATGATCACACACAACATGGGGAAATTCAGCCTCTCTGACCTCCTCCTATCTCCTCCCTCTCTCTGTCACCACCTCCTCACTGTTGTTCGCTCTACATTATTTTTGTCACCCTTACTTCCTGTCTCTGTCCCTCCCTTTACCCCCTACTCCTCTGCCTTGCTCTCTGTTTCCCTTCGTCCTTTCTCTCGCTGCTCGTACCTCCCCAGTGTAGTAATGATTAGGTCTGTTTAGTAGATACAACTCAGGACTGTTGAAACATAACAGAGAGAGATTTCTGATCTGATTTCATTTTATCCTAATCGTTCTTATTCATGGATTTGTCTAGTTCAGTTATTGTTTTTTTTTTCTTTTAATTAAATTTTGCTTTGTGCAATTTTCCCTCAGTTGTTTGTGATAAATTGATTAAACTGAGCCCCTATAGGGGTTGATAATTAGTGCAATAAGCAGAGCTGAGATAGTCTATATTCATTATTCTGCAACCACTCTGTGCATGTGTGTGTGCTCATGGTTGTATGAGCGATTAAAAGGGAGAGGCAGCGCATGCGTGGACAAATGACCCTTCCCTGAGTGTGTAGATGTGTATCTGTATAGGTGTGTGTGTGTGGCTGGTCTCAGTGCTGTGTTGTGCAACAGGTAACCTGATTAGAAGGCCGCAGTGTGTGTCCAGTGTGCTTTTAGCTGGCAGGCAAATAATGCAGCCTAGCATCCCTACAGAGACCAGCCAGACGGGCTGAGTGACGGCGCTAAGTGGAAAAGCCCTCAGACGGCTCATGCTACTCAGTCTGGCTTTCTGACTGTTTTTAATACAGTAACCTGTCTGTTTCCCTGACTTGTATTTTCAGCTCTCGTCTCTCTTCATCTTACCTGTATGTCTGTTAACTGAAATTGCTTTATGTCTTGCTATGTGTGTGCGTGCCTTTTCCTTTCATTTTCTTTTTAACAAAGTACACGAATCATGATCGTTCTTTTGAAATCCAGTTTGCTGGTTTGTCTACCTTCCTGGCTACCTAACCACTGTCATCCTCCTTTTGTCTTTTTGAATGTCTGTCTTTGAATCTTTCTAGCCATATCTCTCTACACCTCCATTGTTTGATTCTCCACATCCTCATTTGTCCTCCCCTTATGTCCCTTTCTCTTGTATTTTTCTATATCTTCAGTTTCTGAGCCTTTGTGTCCCTTCCTGTGTTTCTATTGGTTTAGTCAGGATCATTTTTGAACATCAACAGTGATGGTGAGAGAGACACTGTGTATTGGAGATACTGGAGAGAAAGCAAAACAACTTGAATAGAATATAATTAGTTTATCAATCCAAAACTGGGAAATTAACAGTGCACAGCAGCTTGGGAAATTTGTCAACCGTCAGGCCACAGTTCAAGTCATAAAGATACACAAATGAGCTATTGAAAGTCTGTGTCATCCTGTAGCCGTCTTTATCTTGTCTTCATGTAAGGAGACGTGTCTGTGCATCCACCAGGACATTTTTATGGTTGATAAAATGACATAAACGTAGGAAGTTTGTTTGTTTATCATTAGGGATCCACAGTGCCAAGCTAGTCTTCTTTTGCAAGAGTACAACACCAGAAGAAAAGAACAATCTGGAAGAACAAATTAAAATGGACAAAGTAACAAATAGAACGACGAAACCCATCATTGGAAAGGAGAAAAGACAGATGACACAGTGGCAGAGGAGACTGTGGTACAATCTTGCTTGCTTGCATTTACTGATTATTTAAACTTGGGAACTTCCTCATTCTCCCTCAAGCTATCTTTAGTGCCACTGCAAAAAAGCAGGAAATGGAGGGGGTTGACAGGCATTTAGCCATCCTCCTGCACTGCTCCTGTTTGGAGTTCATAAGCCCCCTTTGGCAGTGGATTTCTCTTTAGTTGGTAATTTGATTATTGCATGAAGTAAAATTCTTATAGGAGATAATAGTTTAAAAATGTACATTTTCCTGTATTGGAGGTATGCTCATGTATTGCTGTTTCTTTGGGGAAAAGTGGGAGTACAGAGGGGAAGAAGAGAGAATGGCATGTGATGAGAACAAAGTTAGGGAGGGAGATGTAGAGCGAACACAAGACAAGAAACATGACACAGAATAAGACTGAGGAGGAGGAGGAGGATGAGCTGGACTGAGACTGGTCAAATTACAGGATCAGGATGTGGGAATCGGTACACCAGTGATCAATGTTGTGTGACTGGCTCCATATTTGACTCAGACGGCTGTAGCTGGGCGTAAGGAGAGGGTTTAGGATCCTCAGTCCTTCCTGACAAGCAAACGAAGGCTTTTTCTTTACACTGTCATGTTGGAGAATGGCATAATTTGTAATGCAAGCCAGCTCCGTTGTGCCCAAGTAAGAAAATATTCATAATCATTCTCTAAACTGTGATTCTGTGTCGAAAGTTTAACAGCATAATTTAGTCACAAATTTGGCAATTTAACAGTTTTATAATGCATACCAAAGATGTCCCCTTGTGAAAATGAATCACATCGTGTGTGTGTGTGTGTGTGTGTGTGTGTGTGTGCGTGTGCGTGCGCGTGCGTGCGTATAGGTGGTTTAAAGAGGAGCAGTGTATTGCTTATAGCATTAAAGGTAAGCTGCAGTTTATGGCCGATGGTGTTTAAAGCCGAATAATGGAGGAAAACTGAGATGGTGTAATGTGAAGATGGTTGCCTCATTCATCTGGCTATGCTCATAATGAGCATGAATATGGCAAATAGGTCCCTTTAGAAAAAGATCAACAGTTGGATCATTGCAGGCAATGTAAATGTAGTCGGTGACTGGACATTAATCAGCTCCATCCTGCTTTATCTGGCCACAAGATCTTTTTCAATTAAACAATGCTTGGTTACTCAACATTGCGGTGAGAGTAGATAAACTTACCACATGCAGTTCTTGTTTGTCAGCATTTCCCAACCTAGCAATGTGAGATAAGAGTGAATTGACTGAGGGGGACTAGTGGGTTACCTAGCATTCCTTTTATTAAAAAAAAAAAAAAAAAAAAAAAAAAAGTTCTACCCCCAACTTGCACAAGAACAGCTTGTGGAAACGGGTCACAGTAACACGTTCAGTTTGTCTTCCATTGTGTGGTTTGTTGCATGGGTCTTAATCATGGTCACAGTGACAGAACGACAAAAGCACTCCTGCATAGTCCTGTTTTTCCCCCAAATTCAGCCTTCAGACACATTTAGATCACTACACTACCAGATCACGGCCACATCTTTGTTTTTTGTCTGTCTGTCCCTCTGTAGTTGTACATCAAACATCACTCTATCTTCCTGTTTCCTCTGAATCGGCTGTGTCGTTCTCTCTGTCCCCGTCTCTCTTGCTCGGCATGTGTTCGCCTCAGTGTACAGGCCCAATCTCATTAGCCAAGATGGCTTAGAGGGACAAGTGGATGCAAACGTGGTTTAGCTGAACCGTCTTTGGCATGGTAAGAAAGAGAGAATTAGCAAGGGGGAGAAGTGTAGAGAAAGAAGGAAAACATGAATGAGAAGGGATTGAATGAAAGGGAAATACTGGGTTAGAGCCAACATTAAATACTAGCCAAATGCAGTTAATTTTTGACTTTGGCTGCTTGGTTGGTCTTCCCTTTCAGACACCTTGGCACACAGGCTCTAGATGTTGTTTAGCACTATTTAAAAAAAAAAAATCTCATTAATTATTAAAAGTGGCTGTTGATTCTTGGAATAATTTTGAACCTGCCTGCAGACCCACCCATTTACTTCAAATAGTGGAAGACAGACTGGCAGACAGACATGTGACAGACAGGACTCAGGTGGATAGGTTGGTTGGAGATTTGTCAAAGCTGCAGGCGCTGAGAATTAAACAGCCAGCCAGTCACCCTGGCCAACTGGGGTTATTCGTGTCCCTAACGTGTCTTCACAGTAAAACCTGGCCATGTATTGGATTTCTGTGTGAAGGCAAATGTGATTGATCAATTCCAATTTAGTTCTTTAGAGCTTTCTAGAAACCATATTTGAATCATAGCTTTTGAGCATGAAAGTGATCAAGTGATGGCCTGGTTCTGATGTGGCATGTGATGATCCTTTAAATGTTTGCCCGATCCGTCTCCATCTACAATAAACACTTTTGGGGCTTTTTGGCTTTTTAATACTGCATCAATTGTGGATTTAACATCAACAGTGTCCTAAACTGGCACAGTCATGGTCACCATAGAAACCCCCGGCCTTGAAACTGCTCTTCGCCATTCGCTGCCAGAAGTAACATTGGTAGGCAGTGGCCTCGCTTAATCATGATTCAGATAAAGAAAGTCGGGAGGACAGTAGTAGTTCACAGCCTTCCCCTCTTTAACAAGTATCTTTATCCGTATATTTGGATAGCCTTGAAATGACAGACTTTCATATTGCTGTCCTTGTATTGCAGGTCTGATAATGTGTGTTGGTGTAACCCTCTTTTTATTTATCTTCTTAAAGGGCAGCTGTACTTTTTACTGTCTGTCAGTGAGGAATAATGTCATGGAGAGGGAGATGAAGTTATACATTGTATAAACCTTTCTTCCCGTACTAGCCTGCGTAACTTGAAACCTAATTAATTAACATGGGCATACCCACAGTTTGACCTGCCCACCAAACTGAAATACCCGCTCAGATGTTATTGTTTTGTGTCTTTATGGCCGGAGTAATAGTCAGATTTAAAGTAAGCATGAAAGTGAACATTCTTTGTTTCCATTGCAGAGCAAGCAGTGTCCACAAGCTCCAAGAGAAATGGTATTACATTTAATGACGCAACTCTAAACATTGCTTGCGAATACGGAGGTTTGTAGTTCTTTTGTGGCTGTAAATGGTCACGTAATGGGAGGCGAGATTGGCCTTGTTTACGTTACACCCCAGTGGTTTGATGAGAGCATGTTGCACTCTCCTACCCGCAGGCTGGCCGCTAATGTTGTTCTGCAGTTTGATGTTTTACCACTACAGGACTTCTGGAGGCCACGTATTTTTCTGTGCTTGTGTGTTAATGCCATTCAGTTTATAGCCCACACATTTGTGAACTTTTTCCCCAAAAATGAACACGGTGAGCATCATCCTGGGGATATGAAAAAATGTTGCAGAAAACCTGTATCAGCCAGGATCATGAACTCGGTGCCAGATGAGGTCAGACAAAGCATTCCTTTCACCCACATTCTGCATTCTACAGGTGATTGGTAACATTCCTCAGGTTCTGCAGGTTTATAAGTTTATGGGCCATCACTGATAACATGGTGGACTTTGTGAACAGAAACTGGAGTGAAGATGAAAACGCCATCAAGGGTGCCTGCTTTACAAACACATTTTTTATAGTAATGCTTTAGCTTCAACTTCACATTACACTGTGTATCAGCTTTGATGTAAGCGATCATGAGTAATGGGTCTCCTCACAAATGTATCACTTCCAAGAATTTGTTTTGTGGGAAGCGGGTGGGGGAGTCACATGTCGATGTGAGAAAGAAACTGTTTACTGCTCCCCCTCTAAAGAAGTCTGCGGAAAGCAACCCATAAACCATCTACGTCATTGACATCGTCTTTCCCTTTATGTTCCTCCTCATTCACACATAATTACATGTTAGAAATTGCAATTCGACATTGCTGCAGTATTTTGTCACAAGCCCCTTTTTATCAGAAGATGAAATTCTGTAGTCTTCAACTCTCTTCTGACACGGACAGTAAGAACTGCAGTCATTAATGAACTGTGACCTTTACTTGGTTTACTCTGAGCAGCATGCCCGGTGTGAAAGTGGAGCGAGCAGGTCAGGAATTAACGGGGTAAGTAACTGCTAGTGAGTTAAGTTGACATTGAAAGCTGTTTAGTCTTGCCTCCATACAGCATAGCCTGTCTACAGCAGGGTCATGGGGGGATTTCCATGGACATTAAATAAGCACTTCATCATGATGCTCTAAGATGCTTTGAAAAAGCTTCTGTTAAATGTGTGTGTGCACAACCTGTAGAATTTCTCTTTGAAGCCTCTGATACATATATATATATATATTATTTATTGTGTGTTAACCATGTCTTAAGTGGTGAAAGTCGAGCTGAAACAGCATTTCAAGAGTATCTAGCTTCCGTACCATAACGTATTCCAGAGTGTAACAGGATAAGGCAGGCGGGACATAATGATGGGAGGAATTTGATTTGCTTAGCTCATGACCTTCTCACGCTCTGTGCAGTTGCAAATTGATGTATTGATGTCATTGTATTATTGGTTGAAATTGGTTGGTACTATCATATTTAGTTTTCCAGGAAGAAAGACATATTTTTGATATAAAACTAGGAAGAAATAGATTTTTTGGTAATTTCTTTTGCCATATATTGTTAAATAGGTAATAATAAACAATTATTAGAGTTAGAAGGGCATTTTTCATTTCAACTCGACTTTAAAGCCAGGGTTGGTTAACTTCTTCAAGAGCATTGCTATATTTGTTGAATTTCATTTTACATCCTGACAGCAATTAAATGCACGAATGCTCCCTGTAAATCAAATGATCCCTCTGTGGGTGTCGCAGGACGGTGATAAGCCTGCCTACCTACCTGCCTGCAGACTCTCATTGCACGGCACTGGAGTCTTCCACAAGCTGCTAGCTTGACAACCGTGGGTACTAACAATAGCCATCTTTCTTCATAATGGTAGTATTGGGGGAAGGACTTTGGAGGCCTGAAAGGATGGCTTGTCAATATTACTGACTTATACACTAGATTTAGTGACTTTTGGGGCTTGTGCTACTAGCTACTTTAACACTGATAAATATACAGGTAAAAAAAAAAGGGTATCAGGCCAAGTCATGCTTAAGGGGGTTAATGGCATCAGCAAACCTGGTGATGTTGGGAAAGGGTTAACACCAATGCAGCTATAAGCAGGACAGGGCTACTTCCTTTTAAGGGCTTAAGTCTTCTGGAGAGCGCAATAGAAGAGAGAGTGAGTGGAAAGAGGGGGTGAGATACAGGGAAAGGCAGAGGGAGAGGGAGAGAGGTTTTGTGGGAGGGAAAATGACAGAGTTAGATAATGGGAAAGGTAAAGAGAGTTAGAAGGGAGTTGCATGGTGGGAAATGAGGACAGAAACAGTGCAGAGCGTGAGAAGAATAGTGGAAGCTTGATGACATAAGAGGAGGGTATAGGCTGTGAGAATTGATGAGAGTAACTACTTCCTTGGCAGGGATGAAGAGAAAGATTGAGACGGGCTCAACCAGAGAACAGCAAGATGCACAATGGTCACAGTAAACATAAAGAATTCGAGGAAAGGGACAAATGAAAAGAGTGGGGGGGGGGGAGGGAGAAGGGAAAAGTGTTTTGTGTAAAAGCATTGTTTGACAGTGAAAGGCAGCATGACGGAAAAGCCAGAACAGACAACTGACAATCGATTCATATCATCGAATCATTTGATGAAAAAAAGTGTTCCCTTACAGAAACAAACTATTATTAGAGTCATCTAATGGACCCCGGCGGCACAGCTGTCACAGAGGGAACCCCAAGTGTGTGTCTGTGTTTTTTGATTTGGGCATCTGTGAAGTGCAGGTATCCCCAGTGCTGGTGATATCTTGTAACCTCCTATCTCCATCTGTGTGCAACTTCTGTGTAATAAATTCGACATTCAAACACGTTCTCACAACCATAAATCACTGAGCTGGGAGACTGTAGACTGGGACAGCAAATTTAATTTAACTCGTATGTCTGTTCTCATATTTACGCTCCATATTTCATGCTTTGCTTCTGCTTACACTTTCAGCCATGTGTGTGTGTGTCACACAGCGAGGGAGTGAGCGATCGCCACTCCTGTTAATTGAAGTGATAGCGAAAGAGAGGGAGTGGTATAAACTGATGCTGTGTAAATCTGTTCTACTACTTGACTCTACCAGTTCATCCTGTTAGCCATTAAACATAAATGGGGTGTCATTACGGGAGAGGTACTGTTCTTTATTGTCGACGGTATAAAAGCGCTTTCTCCGGGGCACAAGTTTGTAGCTGGATCATATCTAGGTACACTGTTGTCTTCATTTCAAGGCCATGTTGCCCTCTAAATTCTGCCCAGAGACACAGGTTTCAAGATTTTATGTATAGTTCAGTCCACCACTACCTTTATCCAGTCAGTACTACACCTGTCATCTTGCTCCTGAAATTATGTTTATTTAAATCCCTCAAATATCAGAGCCGTTCAGTCACATTTGCACACGCATGCTGTTGTTGAATGATAGTTATATGTTGACACACACAACTGCAGACACTTATTATATCGTAGTTTTTTCCCACGCATGTCGCTCAGAGTAATCACAGTGACCGTCTTGTCTGCAGACAGCGTGTAGCTAAACAGCTACCGTTAATGGAGGTTGACTACATTTTTATGTTATCATGAAGTGATGAAACGTCATCTTGTAAATTTAACATTTGGGGAGAAACTTGAATAAATATATTTGATTTAAGGAGATTTTTTTTCCCCAGTGATGTAAAATAGAAATTAGAGAGGGAATTATATGTTTGATTCCCTGACACAAATTCTTGGCAGCTTATGATGCATCATTAATACTACTAATGAGCAAGCCAAAGCAAGTATTTAAATAAGAAATACAATTATGTAGTTCCTAAGTATTTGAATTGTGTGTTTTATGCAAGCAAAAACATAAAAGTTTGATCTTTTTTTGTTGAAATTATTTCCATCCAGGCAGTTCTGGGACAGTGGTTTAAAAAAAAAAAAAAAAAAAAAAAACCTCCCAAAAGTATATTTCTTAGTATTGTAGTTCTTGGAAAGAAAATTGGAATGGGCAGGTCAGACTTTTAGGAAATTTGAATCAGCCAAGAAAGTTTAAGTCTAGTTTAAGCTTAGTGTATTTTGAAAATGAGTCTTTGTTAATGTGGGCTGTGCACATCTGATGCAAAGCCATAACCACAGTCCCTGGAGGAGTTCCACTGTACTTACTGCCTTGCTCTAAGTTGTCTCAAAGGTAGTAGCTATAATGTTCCCTGCTTGTTTTACGATTTGAAGTGGTAAGAATAATGTCCGAAGCTGACTAACTTTTAATTTACTGCCACCCACTCATCATGTAGTGATTCTTAACGATAAAGCGGGTGCTCGTCTCCCACATGAGACAAACAGCCGCTTGCATGAAACAGCCTGGTGACGTACATCGACTCCCTGTGATTAGAATAAAGGAGAATTCCACTGCAAAACATGATCCTATTGGTGTTATCCAAAATAGAGTTTTAATGTGGTGTGTGTGCTCAATCCATTTGTTAAAGCCCCAATTTGCTTGAGCCAATAATTGACATGCTGTTTGACACTAATAATTTGACTATGGTATGACGCACAACAGCCAGCAGACATGATACGTCAGCAGACCTGAGGTACCTGCATTACACTGCATATTTTACCCAGAATGACGGCCCCCTGTTGCCAGAGGCTTATCGTCATCAGACAAATAGCAAATAGGATCCGGAATTGAGTGTCTACTTTATTATGCGTCTCTCTCTCTCTACATATACTGGATGTTTGCAGGCTGCATGTGTAATTGTGCAATGTGTGCAAATGTATATACTTTATGTAGTGCAGACATATTGTGATTAGATTTCCACATTGGCCTGATATTGTAATGCATGCTGTAGAGAATAGAGTTGGTGCTGCTTAGGTCAGCACTTCAGCATGCATTGACATATAGAGCCAGACTACATCCTCTCTGTGGAGGAGGACATGCAGGGGTGGATTTATATTTGGTCTTTTCTCCATGGGTCTTAGGGCCAGAATGGAAAGATTTTTTTTGGAAGAATGAAAGCTATATTGATTACAGATCATGATGATAAACAGTGGCTTCAAGTTGGGAGAAGCTAAGGCATTGATCAGATTGCTAGCAATTATTAAACGTTCTCTATAGTATATTAAGAACATTAATATCAGTATATCAAGTATTTACAATGCAAAGATCACACAGAAACCTGTTCTTCAAGTGAAGCCAATGCAAGCTGCAAAGATTCTGATTGTAATAAATACAGCATGATGGTCATTTAGTAAATGATGATCCCATTTAGAGTAAAATAGAAGATGAAATGATTTTGGGCGTGGCTTGTGATTGACACAGCATTGTCCAGTATGGTTCTTGTCCACATTTTCATCTTGCAATTATAACCCTCTCACTTTGTTTTTCAGTTAATGAAAGTTAAAAAAAAAATCAGCATTCAGCTTTTCTTAGCTCCACCCTCTTGTGCCAATTCTGGTTGCAAAATGACAAGATGGCAACAGCCAAAATGGAGAACTTGAGGCCTCCAGACAGAAGTCCACAAACAGAAGTCCACAAACCAATGGGTAACAACGCGGTGACTACGTTCACTCCTTATATAAAGTCTATGGTAAAGATATAGGGAATTAATGTCTTCTTGAGCAGTACAGTGAAATCACTCTCCCTCTGTGTGTGTTGTAGCTCGAGTTTGCAGCTATGCTATGTGTATGTGGCCACATGTGGGCGCATGTGAGTGTGCCCGACTGGCTAGCTCATGTCTGTTGCTCTGCACTGTGGTCATACTGCAGTTATAATGGAAGCGTAGCGTGGTGATCCCCAACACTAGAAGCTCTGTCAGCACTTCTGTTGTTTGCACCGTTAGCTGCAAGCTGCTGGCTCGATTTCGTATTTGGCACCTTTCTTATCTTATTTTTGTTTCTCAAGTTTATTTCACAGTTGACCACTGTTATATACTGTTATAATATAGTAGCAGAAACACAGCCCAGAATCCTCTCTCCTCTGTATGAACAAGTTGCTTGTGTGCATTTTGAATGATTCTGGAGGCATTTCTACGTGTATGTGGGTGTGCAGTCGGAGGCCGGAGCGGATGGTGTGCTTAATTGAGTCTGCTGTCAAACCCGCCAGTTGTGTGTCTTCTGCTGTATGTATGTTTGGCTCTGCATGCCTTACTGAGTGCCTAAGTGCATGATTAAGCCACTGTGTGGTTTGCAGGTGTGAGTGTGCGTGCCAGCAGAGGCTGGCCGTGACGTCTGCGGCTGCTAGCTCTGCAAGAGAGGCAACATGTTAGGGAAGCTCCCTGCTCCACGTCTGACCCTACTGCTATCAATCAGGCCTTGAGAGGAGGTGGAAAGAGAAAGGGACGGCAAGAGGCATAAGCGGAGTCATGGAGCGACATAGAGGAGGAACAGATGGCGAGGGCTGTTGTTGAGGAAGAGAAATGTTTGGGAAATGGCGAGGTACTGTAGGTGAGGGGAGAGAAAGGGGAGCAGATGGAGAAAGGGACAAGGTTGAATGTAGTCATTAAAATGTTACCATTGACATGCCCAAATACAAGTTGAAAGAGAACAAAGGAAGGTCTGGCAATTGCATGCTACTTCTAACCAGCAGCCAAAAAAACCTCTCAAAGTACACTCTTGTCATTCAAAGTGCTTTAAAATAAAATAAAATAAATAAAATGTAACGATGAAATAAAACAATAATAATAATTTTAATAACAATAGTCATAAAAAACACTTAATATAAAAATAATATTAAATAAAACAATAACAATTGTAAAACAGCTTAAACCTACAGAAACAAAACAAAGATTCATGTCAGAAGAGAATCATACAAAACTAAAAAAGGACAAGATTAATTAAAAGCAATAGAAAATAAGTGGGTTTTAAATCTTTTTGAAAGAAGCTGCAGTATGGTATTAGATTATATAAAATTATTTTCTGTTGTTAGTCAACCTGTTGAATAAATATTTAATACCAAACTTCCAAATGGCAACATTTGTTACATTTGATACTTTAAATTTAAAATGAATTATTCTCACAAGAGCATCCATGGGTGTGTGTAATTAAATTTAAGAACTGGGAAGTCAAACAGCTAAAGCATCTAATGCAATAAATGAATAGTGAGGCACCATTCATAGTATACCTGACTATTTCCGGTGATTGGCTCAATAACTGCCAACAGTACACTCATCCCCAAACATGATCCAACCCCTTCACTATTTTGTTCTGCCAAATTCATTCTGTCGAATAGATTAATGGCTCCAAATGGCGGTTGACTCTCTGCCAAACGTAGGCTTTTTAAAAGCCAAATATTTTCCTCCATTTTACCGTTCCTATTCACGGAAGCAGAGTGCTAAGAGGGGAAACCAGGAGGTGTGAGCAGCAACAGGTGGATGGACAAATAACAGACCTGTCCAAACTTAATTTAATTAAGTATTAATTAAAATTAAAATTTGCAGTTTAGGTTGGGGTTCACTTAATCCTTAATAAATGTGACGCCCAATCTGCCCTTTCTGTCATGTATTCCCCTTTGCCTCATCCATCTTACCAGTCCAAACACTCTAACCATGTTGTTAAAGCAAAAGTGGCAAGTGTAAGATGTTGAAATCTGAGGTGTCTGAGGTGGATGGGCCACATTCATGCTTTGCTCCCCCTCAGCTGGCTCAACTGGCTGATGTATTGACAGACTGAGCAGACAGACACTCACTCACACACTGAGAATGGCTGTAAGAGGAATCAATGGGAAACACCAGGCAGGGACGATGACCCATCCCCTTTTTTTTCTCCCTAATTCACTTATTCACTCTGTCACTCTCTCTCTCTCTCTCTCTCTGTTTGTGTCAATTTTTTCCATGAATCACCAGTTATTACATGCTGTACTCATCCTCTCACCTATTCCTTTCTGTATATACACATAACACATTTCTAGGTTTCCCCCTTTTTTCACATTTTTCCTTTGAGAATTCACATCAGCGGGCATATACAGTAGCTCCCTACCAACATTACTATCATGTCTTGTTCCCCTCCTCTTTCTCTCACTGTTTTTGTCTTTTTTTTAAAATGGCAGTTCATCTCACTGTCCCTTTTGGCCTGTCTTTTTGTTTCTCCCCCCTCTGTTTCTCCCTCTGTCCTCCCCTCTCTCTTTTGCTCTCTCCCCTCTTCTCTCGCTTCTCTCCATCTGTTACTGCTGTTATGGCAGTGAGTGGGTGTGTAGATAGAAAGAGAACGTGAGGGGGGATGTTCTGCCACTTGTTACAAGCTGGGTAGAGAAGAAGGGGCTGGATGGCTGCCGAGAAGGGGGAGGAGGGAAGGTGGTAAAGGGGGTACTGTTGTTATGGCGATGAGATCTTCTTTGTGTTAGGTTTCCAAGGCAATTTCAGGCGTTCACTTGATACAGCCACAATCACTCCCCCCCACCCCACCCCACCCCACCCCACCACCACCACCACCACCACCAACCCCAGCCATCATGACTGTAGGGAGAGCACTTCACACATTGCACACTCAGACTTATGCAGCCCCCCACATTTAAACACACACACACAGACATTTTTTTTTATTATGTCCACCTTCTCTAGCCTGACAAAACTGCATTTAAATGTGAGTGATGGAGACAATTCAGTTTCAAATCAGATATAGGTGAAACACTGGGACTGAACACTAAGACCGATCAAGCTAGTTTATTTCTGCTTTTGGTTTAAAATGCCCCATAAAAACAAATCACACATTGAAAAACTTGACTTTTTTCTATATTGAGACACAAACATGGGTCTAATGTGTTCAGGTGAGTTTCACACCAGTGAAAAATAGAAAGTATAATAGAAAGTATAAGTGTGTCTTATATGTGAAGCAATAAATATTTTTGTTTCTTAACAAAAAGTAATTCCAGTATGTTCAGTGCCATTTTATTTTAAGTTTGTATTATACATTGATAATTATTGGGAAAATATTGTGAATTGCAAATATTTTGGCCAGGATATTTGTGACATGAAGCTTTCATATCGTCCCATGCCTAGTTCACAGTAACATTTGGTTAATGGTGGTTAGTTAATCCTGGGTTTACATGCATGCGTAAAATCAGTTCTTCCTGCTTTGTTTCTGTAGATCTTCAACTCTGAATGTGTGTTTTTGTCAGACTTTGTGCCTCTTTGCTGTGGTACCTGCAGTGATCTGACCCTGTTCATGAGTTTCACTTGGATCATAACAAACCATTTTAAGCAGTTTGGAATGTGTCCTCCTGGTAGGTGGTTATAATGAAGACAATGGAGTTTTAAAGGGGAGGGGATTGTGTTGAAGGAACAAAAAAGGTGGTATTAGGAGAGGGTAAAAATGAGGTCACTGACACCTGTGGGAACCTCTTGAAAGGAACCAGGTTGTGTTGGTTAAGTTTGATTCCACGTATCCCACATTGTGTATACTGATGTGGGAAAAATCTATTATCTGCTTAAAGAGTTAATAAATCATACTGAAAGGCATGCTGATTTTCCTCAGGTCCCCACTTGCTTTAAGAGATGAAAGGTAATGAGGGAAGGGAAAGATAATAATGCCACGCAACAAAGATCCCTGTCTAAATGCAAACCGGGGAGTCTGTAATTCATGGTTGATGCCTTAACCCCAAGGCCACTAGGGTGCCACAGGTCCCCTAGGTTCATGGTCGTGAGCTTATCATTTCAACAGTCAAATAAAATTCCTCCCAACATTACGTCTCTCCTGCCTCACTATGAAATACATCACGATACGGAAGCAAGATACGCTTGAAATGATGTTTCAGCTTGACTTTGAGGTCATGGGAAGAGGTGGATGAAGAAGATAATGACTGAAAAAATAGTAATAATGTTTTTTTGTCCATGTGAAAGAATGTATACTGCAAATTTTCAGCAGTGAAGGAGGAAAAGCGGTTTGGGTTTGGGAGTCATGGGGAAGAATAAGCATCAGGGAATAGATAACTGATGATTAATGGGAGGAAGTTTCAGTGATGTCAGACGCTATTACTGCATGTGTTTTGAAGACACATCATTTATTCATTTTCCCATAGAAACGTCAGTTATATCTGTAATTATCTGTTTGCTAGGGGAAGAAGAATCGCGCTGATGGAGAATTAAATATCAACGTGTGTTTTAGTGACTTGTGATGTGACCTCGCAATGAACAGATAATATTTGGAGATTTTTGGCACTTTGCGGGAGGAGGGATTTCTGGTTGAACTGCCACAGTGTGGGTTGTACTTGGATGAGTTTTAAATAAAAGCAAGAGATAAAGGGAGACGGACGCAGAGGTCATGAAATTGACTTAGTTCATACTCATTTCTACTCTGTTTTGCCTGAGGCTGGTATATTTGTTTTCCAGTCTAGTTGGCAGGTAACCAAACATGGTTTGGAGATTGCTTTCTATCCTTAAAACTAGTTGACTTGGAGGTCTATATGGTTTTGTTTTTTTTAACTTTTAACTTCCTCTGCTTCACTCTATAAACAGTGGCACAAAGTATGTTGTAAAGGCAACACATCACTTGTCGACTTAAAATGACATTAGATTTAGGCGGATACCTTCATCTCTAGAGATGGTTTAGCGAATATCTAATTCCCCCGCCGACGGAAATAGATTAGAATAGAGGCAATGCCAGTGTGTGTAACGAGTTGACAAGTGAGACATTTTTCTTCAGCCCAAATATTGATTTCGTATCAATCTCATATCAACTTTCCCATTACCAGTACTGACAGAAATACAATGGATCATCTTGTTTCAACTGATGTTCATAAACATTAACCATTCACTAACCAAGAGATTACATGCCACTGCTTTGTATAACAGGCTGCCATTTAGGAGCTTGTTTGAAAGAGTCATACGTAGTTTTTTGTTTTTTACTGAGGTCTGCAGGGAATTCACAATCTGCCAAGTTAGCTGGTGTTTGGCACGTTTTGAGTTATAACTTTTTTGGGCGTTTTGTCGTAGATTCTGACCCTGTGTGTCAAAAAGACTTGTTTGTGGGCCGGCAGAGTGAGAGTTCAGGTAAAGCAGTTGCCAAATGAGAATGAATGTGTGGCATATATGTGAAAGTTGACGCATTGTTGCAAATAGAGTTGAAATGCAGAAATCATTCTTAATGCATTGCTCTATGTTTACTAGCTTATTTTAAGAAAGCCCTTTAAAATATAAGTCAAATTTCTCCGCATATGTCAGTGCGGTGGTAGTCAAGGCTATCCTGTTGCTCGACCTGTGTTGAGCGATACTAAGCATGATCTCCATGGAGAATAGACTGTTAAACTCCCCTGGTGACCAGGGGAAAGTGGTGTGTATGTGTGAGTTTGCCCTCAGGCTACCATCTTCACAGTCTAGATCTAATGGGCTCTGACAGGATGGTAATAACGTAGCAATGGACCCACTGTGTATGTGTTTAGCAGCAGTGGGCTGTGTCCATGTTGGCTAGTAACAGACCAGTGTTAGGGGTGTTTTAGAACCTGACCTCACTCTCTTTGTACATGCATTGACACTGTTCACAACATCAGGGTGTTCCTATAGATGCATACAAGCGCTGCCCAACCAATACACGCATACACAGTGTTGACTGTACAGCCACACACATTGTACATACCGGCTCGCACATCTGCAAGCAAGCACACATACACAGCCCTTTCGTTTCTCCATCGTACACACACTTCTCGCCGTCTCCTGACTGGCCACTTTATAATACCTGATGCATATTCATATCCAGCAGTGTCCTTCCAGGCTGCCTCTACTCGGATGAATACTGCCCAGTGTCAAGTGCACGGCACCAAAATCGTGACCAGAAATTAAACTTGATTACAGCTGCGGGATACACATTTCCAAGAAGCATCCTCCTGTCTCATGCAGGATTGTTTTTCCTGTGTTTTGTTTGATGTTGTTTAAGGGGGTTGTCTCATGCAGTTGTCTGATCGTCTAACCATAAAATACATCTTTATTAGGGGCTGATATTCAGGAAAAATATGTGATCAGGAGATGATCACCAATCCCTGATTATGCTACATTATGAACAACAAATCTCTTGAATCACTAGTTAACTGTCAGCAGCAGGTTGGCAGCACAATCTGGCTTGGCTAAATTATGTAGCCAACAGCACAGCGACATTTGGAACAACTAAATTATTCAGACACATTGATTTTTGGCGATGTTAAATTACAAGGATGTGTTCAAATGTTGTCATGTAAAACTTGAATAAATCTAAGATGTTTTCAAATCAATATGAAATAGATTACAGAGGGAATTGTGGCCTGTTTTACTTCCCAATACTAAACTCTTTGCAGCTTTTTTTTTTTTTTTTTTTTTTTAAAAGGACCCCTATTAGACTGATTTTCATCAATTCCACACAGCTGTCAGAGGTCCAACAACACTGTTTTCGTTATGCATTGCCCCAAACCCATCCGTGGTCCTGAATTTCAGCTGTCTAAAAGTTGCTCAAATGAGCTCTGCTGAGAACAGGCTGGTTCTGTGCTAATGAGCTCCATCTGTCATTGCCTTCCTGGAGAGTGACGGAGACGATGTCGCCGAGGCTAGCTGTAGCATTCGCATGTTTACGTTGATGTATCGCTATGGCTCGCCTATGTGGCTCAGTGAAGTTGCTGGGTCCCGTATGGTTGGGACAGATCCTTTTATGAGGGTCAGTGTCGAGGCAAAGCCAGCTTTTGTACTGACCCTCGTTACTGAAGCAGTCCGATGTGACGTGGTTAGCACACACATACAAGCTAACACGGACCGTAGCCGGCACGTTGTCATTAAAAACGAAACGCAACCACTGTCTCTTCTGTTCTTCTGTAGCTGGGACAGAATATAAGCACTTATGTTGATTTGTACAACCAACAACAGAGCAATTTGCGTGTGTCTCGCTCTGAGTGGTGACATTGTGAAACACAGCTATCTCACTGCTGTCTCACCGCAGGACACACCGAACTTCACCTCGGTGATGAATGCCCCTCTCTCGGATATCTCCTATCATCGTGCAGAGGAGTTTGGCCCATGCTAATGACTCCCTGCCTGGGAATGGCAGGCTCAGGGAGGACCAGTTTATAGGTGTAGAGACCAGAGAAAACGTGTTTATCATCATATGGGACCTTTAAGTTATGTTTTTGTCCTTTTTGCCTTCAAAGGACCTTTACTTTTTTTGGCCAAACATTTTTATAGGCCTTAATCTTCCATTTTGGACAAGTAATGTGCAATTAAAATCTCTCAGCTACTTGGCTGGAAAAGCTTATCATCAAGCTGCCATGTTGGTCCAGAACCAGCGAAGGTATTAACCTGGATAAGCAGCAGAAATCGAATGGAAGGAACTAGAATTGCCCCTGGTACTTTTACCTTTAATACGTTGTTGTGTTATGGTTAGGAACATATTTAGGTTAGGCTGTTAATCACCTTAAGATCCTGGATCCTAGTTCCTGAATGGAATGGATTCTTCACATTTCCATAGAACCATTACTCTCATGACAGGGTGATACATTTAGGTTATAACGTTAATTTTTCCAGGCTAATATCATATTTAGACACCATATAATCAGTGTATGAGCTCGAAAATAGATTAGTATCTGGAATAATATGTGCGTGCTAACGTGAATAAACACATTCATTGGCACAATGTGTGTGTTCTGAAGAAGAAAGCTAAGTGTGATTGGCTATGGTCTTTTGTCAGGAAAGTTTTTTTTCTTCAATTATAGGGTGTGACCTAGATGCAAGATATGAAAGAGTATACGGCAGGGCAAATATATTAGTAACACAGAGATCTACGGGGGGGTCAGAGATTGGGGTCAGCTCCTCAGCAGCTCTCCTGGATCCATGCTTTGCTTAAGGAAACCCTCAAGTTGAGCAGGTGCCTGCTGTTGTGAGTCCTTGAATGCTGAATTTTAAAGCAGAGAGAGCTCTGTTGCACCATCCTGGTGGCTCAGGAATGTTAAGTGTCCCAACAGCATCTGTGCATCCAAACGCATGCACTGCAACAGCTTGAGGCTGGCTACACTGGCACAGGCAGGTCTGCTTGTCAAGTCATAACGTAAACAAACCAAACCAGGATTAGTTTACACTGACATCAAAAATAAAGATAGGGGACCTCAGTATTTGGGGAAAGAAATATGCTGCTGGTTCAGACAGACTAATTGATTATATGTGGGGGGAGCTGTTAAGACGTGGTGTAATGAAGTTGCAGTGCAACAGATTTCATACCAACATAACTGCCACCAGCCTTTCATCCTTTCTCTCTCCTAATAGACTATTTTTCATGAATAATTTATTTCTAAACACATAGCTATCACGGCTCTTATTAAGATATTTGTTAATCCACTCATATCTGTCTGGCTTCAGGCAATTATTGTGTGATTATTGCTGCTGAGTTTGATCATGTTTTGGTTTATTAGTTTTTCATTTTGCATTCATGAAAAAATTATGCCACCATTTGTTAGAGGGGAAACCCTGTCATTGTGGAGGCTGTAACCACTGCTCACAGAAGCATTCATGTGTGCAAGCAAAATATTAACTTTGCAATCGCGAAAATATATATATTTTTTCATAGTTCATGTTTTCTTTCCTGGTGGTTAGACGCCGTCTCTCTGTTTTTAAATACTTCCACCTATATCTTTGAGCGTGCATGCCCTACTTTTTATTTTTTGTATCACTTCACCTCTTGTTGCCTTCATCTGTTTGACTGTCTGTATCTTTCTCTCTCCAGTGCCGGCTGTCATTCTGACTCACTGTCTGCCTTTTTCTTTATTTTTCCTTTAAAAAATAAAAAATAAAAATCTTCTGTCGCTTCAATGATAGTTATTAACACCATCTGTTCAGAGCGGATAATGGGAATGAGGATCACAAAATCGTATTAAATGTCATTATGTTAAAACATTGGTGTTAATTTCACCTCTCCCTCTTTTTCTCTCCACAGCTCCACCACCCAGCAGATTCAATAGGAGAGTGTCAGGTAAGGCGTGTGTGTGTGTTTGTGGGTGTGTGTGTGTGTGTGTGTGTGAGTGTGTGTCTGTGTGTGTGTGTGTGTGTGTGTGTGCGCGCTGGCCAGCATGTCTGTGTATGTGCATACGTTTGACGTCATGTCCCCTAAGTGTAATCCACACCATGGGCGACATTGAATACATCACTGCCCAAGTGGGTCGCTGTCTGCGTTATTGTGTATGTCATGCATGTTGAGGCCTAGTGGTAGACGCGCTGATGTGCGTGTCTCTGTCGCGGATGTTTTGATAATGAGTGAATTTGCGTACATGTCAGTGTTTTGGATTTTGTGCGGCCGTGTTGTCTGCTTCTGTGTTGGCGTCTGTGGTCTTGTGTGTACTTTGCTTTTGTTTTCTCACGCTTTGTCGTGCCCGTCTCGTGTTTACACATGAGTAATTGAGTGTCGTCAGTCGTCACAGAGCACTGCACTTTGATTAGGTCCTGGGTGTGTCTGCTGATATTCCTCTTTACTGCTGTCCTACTGTCACTGTTGACCCTGCTGTCTATACCACAGTGCCATAAAGGTTTGTTGTGGACTTTGTGGTGTTAATTTGTACTGTTTTGAACATCCTTTTCTATGGAGTTCTTTGTTTTATGATGTGGTTATCAAAGTGTTTTGAAGTTTGTTTGTTGGTAAAAATGCTGTGTTCTACAAGTGGAGCTTCTTTGTAGTGGTAATGTTGTTGGACAGAATGATCCTTTTTGAGCCGCGAGAAGAAATTGTGTGAATCCAAAAACAAAGATGGAGCATAAATGTGATGCTCATCATGTTTCCCAGACATGTTACGGTCCCTTTTCAATTTCTAAGTTGGAGTAAGGAGGTTTTTTTTTTGTTTTGGGTGGTGTTTTCTCATGGAGACACATTTGACTCATTAAAGCTTAAAGAAGAAGTGTGTCCCTTTTTAATCAATTTAAATCTGTTTGATGAGGATTTCTCCGACTACAGCCAGCATTAGTGTGGGTGGGGTGTTGTTGAGGTCTGTTTCACCTGTCCTGGAGCACACCTGTACATCAAAGGTGAGAACATTACTGTCAACATTATCAGGCGTTGCGTTTCTTGCAAGAGGAGTAGCAGCTAATGCAACTTATTTTTTATTAAATTACAATGTAGAGGTGTTTCTGATCAGTAGATGAAGTCCAACCACAGAACAATTTCCATCAGTGTCATCTGTCTTATCAGGGGCAGTTGAATATATAAGTCCTCCAAAGTATTTAGTTTACATGTTTAATTATAAATAACACATTTTCTATTGAGAAAAAAAGAAGCAGTCTGTTCATCAGCTTGTTTCCCGTATGGACTAGAGATTTCATCATGTTATTGCATATATTTAATATTAAGAACACACAAAGCTGATCCTCATATTCGGGCTGCTTACTGTTAACCGTTATCAACAATAGGAATTTTGACCAATTAATGTTAAACAGTTTAGAGACATATTTTTTAAAAAGCTCTGCAAAATTCGGAGGAGCAGCTCGTTACTAAATTTTGAATAGCTGGTCCACCTTAAAGGTCAGACCACCTTAAATTATCCTGGACCAAAGATGTCGCTAACTTTGGGGCTAACCCCCTTCACTATCAGCTCACTAATCAGCAGGTGCACAGCAAGACATTCACTGACAAATAGCCTTAAATGTACACAATACACCGCTACAGTCATAAAATGTCTAACTTTATAACGAGGTCATGAGGTGGAGACTTATTTGGAAAGTGGCTGCGTGTGTCCCCCAACGCTGTGGCTGCTAACTCCAGACGGGTGAACTGAGGACTCCGTAGTCTGATTTGCACATACATTGCAGCTGATGATAAATTATGCATCAGTTATTATTACAGCTGGACAGTTAATTAGGCACTTGAACAACACCCCTGCATGCGAGGCAACTCATTATGAGGGTCAGTGTGGGTGTGTTCATGTGTTTTGGGGTTGTATGTTCTCACAATTGCATCAATTTCTGGTTGGCGGTGCATGGTAGCTCACATTCTCAGCACTTTTTGTTTGTTCCATTATATTTACCCGCCCGATCAAGCAAACAAACGAGTTACCACATTGACACTCCAGAGATCACACAGCTCCAAACATGACTGGTATGAATACTGAGAGATAAGATGTTACAGTCATGACCACACACACACACACACACAGACACTCCCATGTGTTCGGTGGTTAATGTCACATGAGAAGTGGAGAGAGGCTCTATAGAGTTGGAGGCAGCAGGGATACGTAGTGACAATTTGAAATGACCTTGTCAGTGTTTGTCATCTAGTGTGATGAAACATGTCGCTGTGGATGTCATTTCCTCACATCTGGGCTCCTCCTGTGTCCTGCAGTCATGATGTCCTCTCTTCCCTTTTCCTGTAGGCCATCGTTACACAAGATCTGTGTGTCTGTGCTTACCTTTCCCTGTAGTGTGTGCATGTGTGAGTGGTGACATCTTTTTATATATTATATATATTCAACATCGACGGTAGTTCAGTTGGAAGATAAGATGTTCTGTGGAATTTAAAAAATGGTCAAAGCCATGTCTTTCTAGTGTGCAGGTTACGTGGAAAAAACCTGCTTAACTTAGTCATGCCATCAATGAGATGTTACGATATCGCAGGAACTGAATGTCCGTCTGTCAGAACAGCAATAGGCATTTTTTACCTGGCACTGTTTCCTTGTTGCTATCTTTCAATCGTTTTTGTCAGTTATTTGTGATTTTCCCATGGATGCTCTCTACATGCATTACTTGTTCTGTCTAATTTCAATGTAATCACACAGGACATGTTAATACAATGTGTAAAGTTGGTTTGACCTGTCCTCTCTCCAGTGTGTGCGGAGGCGTTCAACCCAGATGATGACGACGAGGACACGGAGCCCCGGGTGGTTCACCCCAAAACAGACGAACAGCGCCTCAGACTGCAGGAGTCCTGCCGAGACATCCTACTCTTCAAAACGCTAGATCAGGTAAAACTTACAAGTATACAGGAAGAGACGCGCTAACACACTACTAGCTTCAGCGACTGCATGTGCCCTGTATGACAAGCATCTGTGGTGGCTGTGTTTGTTAAGTTTCACACTCACATAACCAGTTTACACTCAGTTATTCAGGTTTTCCCCCTTCAGTCACATAGATGCACACATATAAAAGTCACTTTGACATTAATTAACCTTTTACTAATGCAGTGCAATGGAATACAGTAACCATGCTTTGATGTCTTTACAGAAACCGGTATCACTATTTCTTACCACATTTACCTTGGTAAATATGAATAAACATGGTAAACTAAATGGACTACATTGAAGTCGCCTCTATTTTGTCATTTAATCTGCATATGATGGAGCAAAAATATAAGAAACAACTTTTTCATTTTAAATACAGTGATCAGATACACCACAAACTAAAGCTGCAAGAGCATTTTGTAACCTTATATAACAGTAGCAGAATTGTTGCATTGGATTTATTTATGCAGTACAGGAGTTCCCCCTCTTGTCGCTTGGTGTATAACATCACATTACACTCTTCAGAAACCACACCACAACATCTGCTCTGTAGAAATCCATTTTAGCAAAAGTCTTACTAAATGAACTGGAGAGAAAGGGACAAAGAAGTATCTGTTAAACATATTTGCAAATGTATAATATATCATGAACCAATATAATTCTTACTTATTGCATGAAAACCAAATGTCATAGGAGACCATGCGCTTATTATGTGTTTGATATTTGTTGGGGTAGCAAAAACTCTTCTGTTCAAACGCTCCTATATTTGGGCATAAATTGTCATCTAAATCATGTGTGATTTATACACGTTTGGTTTGGCTGAAACAGACTTGATATTTTTGAAATGTGGCACTTGGCATCTACTATTATAAATCTGACATTACGTGTGACTCAAACTTCAGAGACGATAATAGTTTCCTGACATTTATCGTGGTTAAACATGAAGAAAGTGTCGTGATATGAAGAAAATTCACTTTTGTCTCGTTCAGCAGCAGCACTCGCATGAGCTAGATGCCATTTTGAGCTGCTAGTTGAACTCCATATACACATTTCCACGGTTGCTCCTTGTTTCTCCGCATCGTCTGTGTATGACGTCCTTCCTCTCCATCACCATCCAGGAGCAGTTCTCAGAGGTGCTGGACGCCATGTTTGAGCTACGGGTCCAGCCTCTTGAGCACGTCATCGACCAGGGGGACGATGGAGACAACTTCTACGTCATTGAGAGGTAGGAGAGAACTGTGTCACTTTGATCATTCAAACTCTGCCAGTTTGTTTTGGCGAGCTCACGCGATAGAAAGGCGAGACAGCTGCTGCAAAATACCTGATGAAGGCCAGGATGATGCCTGTGTGCACTTTGTGTGTTTGATAGGTATGTATTTATGGCTCTGAATGGAAAATATTGCAGACACCTGAATAAATACAACACCATCAATTACAGCCTTAAAACATACAGTTGACTATGATGGTGTTATTTTAAAGTATGTTTTAATCGGCAGTTTTAATCTGTACTTGAATGCAATAAAAAAAAATTTAAAAATTGTGCCCATTTTGCTGCTCTTTACACCTGGGCTTGTGTTTATGGTGCACTGTTTATGAGTATGGAGGTGTGTGTTTGTGTGTACAGAACCCATGAAGGCTGTGTGTAATTCCCCTACCATATAGTTCATGTTAACTGTTGCTGTGCACACAGGCCTTTACATGACAGGTTTTATAACCTGGGCTGGAATACAAATATATTTATAGATGCAAACATTGTGGTTAAATATGACATTTATTGTATTTAAATAATAGACATGATGATCCCTGAAACTTGAAGTGCACTGAGAGGAGTTCATATTTCTTCATCTTCCTCAAGATGGTGTTTTTTTTAACCAAAGCCACCAAAGAGAGAACACTGCAGTATTGGTTGGTGGCTGGTCATTGTTTATCCCAGCCTGGCCTCTTTTCATTCTTGGCATGGCCCATATCAGTTCGGCGCAGTGTTTTACTTCCACCACTATTGTTCAATCTGCATACGTGCTTTCAAACAGCGTGCTCCCTGTACAAGAGATGTGCGATGACCTTTGAGAACAGCACGCCTGCTTGGTTATATACTATCCTGGGATTTTCCTTGGCCTGTAAAAAGCGTAGGTGGCAGCTAATGTCACCAGCAGGGTGGAGTGTGAGCATGGACACACACAGGCATGGAGGGATTAACACAAACACAATTACAGACATAGAGGACAGATTAACACATTGTTTAAATGTTTCATAGTTGTATTATGGAATTCAATCATGTAAATGGATCGATTTTATGAGGCATAGAAAGAGACTAAAAGTATAACTTTACCCTCCAAGCATATAGGTGGCCTGTTTGCTGCTATATTCTATATATATACTGTAAATATCCTGTTCAAAAGCCTTGAAGACAAGAAGTAATTGGAAATCATGTAGGACCCCAAAGGCACTAGGAGTGACTATATAATGGTGAAAAGGACCATTGTGGTACTTGGATCTTATCTGCTATAACTTAACCACCCAAGTTAATTTGTAAATAATTAATGATCCATTAAAAAGGTCATCACTAGGTGAAGTAGGAATAGTCTAAAAGTCACTAAAGGGCCTGCCCACGGGTTGACTTGGCAGAGAAAACACTCATTATGCACACAGCCACTCTTGACGACAGTGGTACATTTCAAAATATATTTAATATATGGAACGTCTTTGGGCTATTGGTTGGTCATGGCTGAGTTGTCTGTTTTTACCAAGAAGTAAAATGGTCATTAGAAGAATCTTAGCTCTAAGTTCACAGCTTTGACATCTATCCAATCCAATCCAACAAACACAACGGTTTCCAAAGTGCTTCACAGTAAATAAATAAATTTCAACACAACAGAAGCGCACTGATGGACACAATAGGATAGAATAAAATTAAAAATAAAATAAAATAAGATAAAACACAAATAAAACCAGATAAAATCAGATAAAACTCAAATAAAATAATTAAAATAATTAAAAAACAAATACAAATAAGGAAAATAAAAGGGTGCACTGCCTGCACAAGATAAAATAAAATTAACTAACTAACTAAAATTAAAATAATCTACTCATCTACTTTTCCGCAGCACAGTATTTTAAACGGTGCAAGATTGTCTTGCTCAACTGTGTTTAGGCAGGCGACGGCACAAGCGATCGTTGTCCTCGTCGCCATGGTAATCCAGTCAAACGAAGTTAATACTAATTCACCAGCGATAAGGTTTAAGCCCACTACAGCCAATGGGAGGACGGGCCACCTTACAAAATGACTGGTTAATCCTGACGGGCAACAACGCTGCAAATTACCTTCCCCAGGTGTAATCCTCATATACAGGGAGGGAGGGAGGGAGGCTGGGGGACAGAGTGCTGTTGATGTCCATCAGCCATGTATACAACCATGATAACAAACACTGTGATGCTGTACAGGCAGATATACAACAGGGTTCACTGATATGATGAATTGCTCTCACCTTTACATATTGTCACAGTTAAGCATTAGCAAATGATTGAAACACATTTACTTTAGTAGAAACATGCACACAATTGTACACACTAGTGCACCCTCAAAAACGGAGTCAATGATTTGCTCACCCAGTCTGCCACACTAACACAGGGTCCTGCCCAGAGGCTACTGATAAGCTGTAATTAGATGTCTATTTAAACCAGTCAGCAGGTCAATAACACAACACTGATCGCCTCCTTTGGCTCAAATAAATCAAAGTCAATCTTATTTATTTTTTCTCTGTTCCCTTTTTGATTTATGTCTCTTTTTTTTAGGCCTCTGTTTGCGGTCTCTCTTCCCCTAACTCTCTCCTTCTGTGCTCTCTCTGTCTCCAGGGGGGTGTTTGATATAATGGTAATGGGAACAACGGTGGGTCAGTACAACAATAAGGGCAGCTTTGGGGAGCTGGCACTCATGTACAACACGCCACGTGCAGCCACCATCGTCGCCACCGAGGAGGGGTCGCTATGGGGACTGGTAAGAATGTCCAAATAGACGAACATGCATATTTGTATACAGCATTTGTAGATGCTCTAATGATCATAGAATACAGTCAAATTAAACATTGCTTACCGTAATTACCTGGAGTTTGTTTCTCATAAATGACCCAGTTTGCTAAGTAGAATAATACACTTCCATTTCCATCAGTACCGCAATGTTTTTGTCCTGATATCAGGAGACCGCTCGAGGGAACTATTTTCACTCGAGTGGTCTCCTTTGGATTGTGAACGGGTCATGTACAGTAGCCAAAAGCAGAACATTGAGCTGTTACGCTCAGACATGTTAAGAATGGAGTCCTGTAATCTATGAATGGAGCCGGGCTCTGCTCTGACGGTTCGTGCTGCTGCAGCTCCTCCATGTGGCCGAGCACAGGAGGACCAGCAGCAGTCACGCGGTCTGAGAGAATCTGCCTTTAGGATGTTGTTAACCTCGTGCTTGTTTATTCCAGGACCGTGCCACATTTCGTAGACTCATCGTGAAGAACAATGCCAAGAAGAGGAGGATGTATGAGACTTTCATTGAGTCCGTGCCCTTACTCAAATCACTGGAGGTGAGTTTAGTGCTTGTGGGCTAGTGAGAAAATCCTCTCTGCCCCCCCCTCTACGACACAGTTTTTAATGAACAGCGTTTTTAAAACATCAAGCTTAAAATTCATGAACTGAAATTCAAAGTTCATAACCCAGAAGGGATCTCCGAGCAAGAGCACAGCAGGAGATGATGAAGGCATTGAGGGGGGGAATTCTGATGAAAAGGAGTCTGCGTGGCATTGCTCTGCTGCAGAGTAAATTAAACGATTCTCTTATTTCTCTTCTCTCTACCTCCCGTCTTCCCTCTGCTTTTCTTGTCGCAGGCGAATGAAAGGATGAAGATAGTGGATGTATTAGGAGCCAAGCAGTTCCTAGAGGGTGAGCGTATCATCACACAGGTAAGACTTGCATATGGCTGATGTGGTTTCACTCAGAGATGAAATGTTAATATGCAAATACAGCGCCTAGCTTTTTCTAAGTGTATTTATGCGTCCTCTCATTGCTTCCTCATCAGGGAGACAAGGCTGACTGCTTCTATGTAGTAGAATCTGGAGAGGTCAAGATCATGATGAAGAGTAAAGTAAGATACTCCTCACCTTCATTTCTCTATTTCATCACTCTGCATACATTTTAATTTAAGGTTTTCACTGCAAAGGTGAATTTATGTCACCTTGTATCCCTCAGAGACCTTATAGTCGGAAGTTCTAATCTACATATTTCTCCTGGCATCGATTGCACGAATGAAAGGAAGAAACCATTCAGCTCCTCTGAGGCTGAAACATATTCTACAAATGATTTTATTGGTACAGGAATATTCACCAATAATATAAAAGCTGATTATAATTCTCCCACCAAGTAGTTTATGGTTAGAACATTCTCACAATGACAACCCACACAGTAAACGCCACCATAGTACAAAGGTGTTTCCTGGTTTTGCCTAGCAACAGCAGGAATCTCGATCGCCTGCTCAGTCATTGAGTGCTTCTCGCTGGAGAGAGGGAGAGAGAAAAAAAAGAAGTGCTCAGTGGTTCGTAACCTTTAATCCTCTCCTCTCTTCCCTGCAGACGAAGGCAGACCATGCAGACAATGCGGAGGTGGAGATAACGCGCTGTAGCAGGGGTCACTACTTTGGGGAGCTGGCCTTGGTCACTAACAAGCCCCGGGCTGCCTCGGCCTACGCAGTGGGCAATGTCAAGTGTCTGGGTAAGACGACACACTCCGACACAGCTGTGTAACACATTTGTCAGCATCGATGCTAATGCTGCTCACAAGAAAAAACGACAATAAAGTAGGATAAGTGTATGAAGTAACTTTTAGGAAGGTGATACCTGCATCTAAAGTACCCGCGTGAATGTTATGTGATTATAATAACGTTTTTTTTTCTTCAGTAAAGCATTATTTAAACCACTCCACTCTTACAACAATGCCTGTAGTATTCATTTTACCACTAATTGCGCAATTACAAGCAGTTTGTCATGAGATATCAAGTGGCATTTGTGTTTTGATTAATTCACGATGGCCGTTTGGCTCGTCGTCTCGTCTGTCATCACCTTGCATTATCGTTCAGTAATCATCTCGCCTTTTAAAGTGGGTGCACTAATTCAGCCTCGACATTGCACGAGCAAGCTCTCCACTTTAGAAAATCAACACAGGATGTTTAAACAGCTGCTTGTGTTTCTCTGTCACCGTCTGTTGTGAAATGTGCTTCATGCTTATTGCACCGCTTTTGTTTATTCACACAGGTTATTTTTTTCATGGTAGATGTGATGTCAGGCACGTGTCTCTGTGCTCCCCTATTTTCTCCCCCACACACAGTCAGTACAACAGCAGCACTGTGTTATTGTGCAGTGTAGCTTCTGTTTACTGTACTAACAGTTCGACAGCCTGTCCAGGAACAGCTGCTCGTCTTTGAAGCAGAGAAAAATGTCACCCAACCGTCCTGCAGCAACATATTCCATCTGTCGTGCTATCGTCATCCTCCCTCCGTTCTGCTGCGGCTGTGGAAGATGAGCAGGACTGCAAGAGTTCCCTGGTGCCCTGTGAAGGCATTTAAGATGGGAAAGTCTCTCTACATGTGTCTGACAAATGTCAAAGCACTAATTAAAACAATCCACTTCAGTTATCGTTTGACCTCAAAAGACACTTCAGTTTATATCCACTTTTTAGTGTGTTGCTCTGTAAGGACTGTCTCGTGTTTTATGGCAAATGAGATAATTCCACACTGACTCTCTCTCTCTCTCTCTCTCTCTCTCCTCCCTCCCTCCCTCCCTCCCTTCCCCCTCCCCCTCCAGTAATAGACATTCAGGCGTTTGAGCGCCTCCTGGGTTCCTGTAAGGAGATCATGAAGAGAAACATCGCCCACTATGAGGAGCAGCTGGTGGCCCTGTTCGGCTCCAGCATGGACCTGAGAGACTGAGCCTCCTACACCACCCTCCGTGCCTTCTATTACACACACACACACACACACACACACACACACACACACACACACACACACACACCAAATGCACACACAACAAACGCACACACAACCTACGCACACACATACCGACATATGTCCTCTCTCACATCATGCAGTAGCTACACAGACTCATAATAAGCTTCACACAGGGCGTACGAACACATGAGGAAGTGTACTTGGCTCACCTGCAAGTACATAAATGCCCCACACACACACACACACACACACACACACCCCATACCCACGTACATTGACACATATGTAGGCACTGAGAGACGCCCACTTCACTTCGTCTGCTCATCCTCGTGCACATACTACTTCAACACACTCCTTAATAGACACACACACACACACAGAACAAGCTAAAGGCCACACACCTCATTGCTTGAGCCAGCGTCAACCTCTCAGTATGAATGTCTTTGCTGCAATGACCTTAATACAGACAATGCAGTGTAAGGACAGAAAATACACACACAGACACAACATCATGCTTCATATGTGCAGGCGTTGCATTCACATGAGCTGACACACAACTGAAACAACTCATAGTTGTTCCAGCGAGCCTCAGCAAAGGACACATCAACACACACACACACACAGGTACAGATGCATATACTCAAAAACACATAGGCAACCACACTTGCAAAAACGGACACATTGTGGTAAAATGGAGACGAAAAACTTTTAAAATCTCTGAAAAGGAAAATTAATCAAAATGCAAAAAAAAAAAAAGAGAGAGAAAGAAAAGTTTAAAGAAGACATAAGTTTTAGAAACATTTTATGAAGATAAAAAAACAGAAGCTTTGATAAAATATTATTTAAATAAAAAAAGTGTTTCCTCTTTGGGAGGCCGGGGTGCATAACTTTGTGAGCGCTCCATTTCTTCCTCTACTGTTGTTGATTGAGTTGAGTTAGTGCTGGTGATTATTGCAGTACCACAGAAGAAGCAGTGAAGACAATAAAAACCCTACATTTTCTGGGCCATTGTTATTCTATCATTGACGCCACACTTCATTGTATTGAATTAATTATTAATGTATTGTTATTATATATTCATTTATTATTTTTGTTTTGTTTTACTTTGACCAATTATGATAAAATTCACCATCCATCTCTGACAAAATGTAAAAACAAACAAAAAAATTCTAATAAAAAAATATTAGTGCTTATTTCTCCTTGATTATCCTTGAATGAGTTGTCCTGGATAAAAAAACTGAAAAAATAAAGCAAACATTTTGTTAAACATCTTGCCTTTGTTATGTTGATGATTCAGCCATGTACTTGGACTCATGCAACAGATGGACAAAATAATAAACATTATTACAGTACCTTGCAATGCAACAGCCTTGAATTGAATGCAAATTGTTAAGCATATTCGTTAACTATTCATTGACTGGCAGAGGTGATGACTGAACTCAATGATGATTCAAATGCAACAGTTTATGATGCAATGTAAGCAAATATCCTGTGTGTTACAGTTGTTGTTGGTGAGGGTCTATTTACTACACTGTGTTAGCAATGCAGTTTCATTTTGTTCAACCATGTCCTTATAATGTTTCAGAATTTCTCAAAGCAATTTATATAAGAGTTTGCAGGTTTTGCAATTGCTGGACGGAGCAGCAGCTGATGAAGTATTTACTGTAGATTACTGTTATAAACCAGTTACACAAGTGAGTCCCATACAGTTATCCAGTATGACCACCATAGCTATATCGTATTTAGTGTAATTTATTGTTTTAGTACGAGTAACCGGTAGGAAGCCTTATTTTATGTAATACCGCTCCCATCCGCAGGGTGGCAGACATCACCGCTTAGACCAGTGAGAAGATCAGCCGCATCATTTCCTCCTGCACAAACTGACCCTGGAGCAGACATCATTGACGCTCATCAGCTGTGGTCCGGCGTTGCAAGAATGTAAAGCCGACCACGGATCAGCTGTCAGACAAACATGAGCACGCCGGAGGACGAGCACCGGCGACGAGCCGCGAGACTAGAGATGTAGGTAACGTTACGGTGCGGTGGGAACATAGAAATGGGATATTTGAATGTTTAAGTAGAGTTGTTGTGCGCAACTGAACAGTAAACGCGTGGTTACTTCTAATATCTAACAAATCCACTGCATGCACTAATACAACTGACAGTAAGCTAATGAGTTAGTCTAGCTAGCATGCAGCACTGACTGCCAACTGTCATTTTTTAAGTCTTACCTTACATGGAAGTGGATGCCAAGAAGGGAACGGGAGGGCGGGAGTGTCCAAAATAAAGTTCAAGCCCACAAGTCAAGTCGGTACATGTATTTGACCACATAAACACGGTATACGGCTTTGTCTTCGTTTTCTTTGCAGCACGCCAACACAGGACTCCCGGCTGAGGCTGTACGAGTTCATTATTTAGCCGTATTATAGATACTATAGTATTCGTGTGCATTGCTCACGTTTGTGTAACGTCACCACATAGTTTTATTTTACTGTGTGTTTATATATATAGTGGACGTTCTTACAATGAAAGTCGTTTGGAAATCAATTATGCGTACAGTAGATGAGTAAGACTCGCTGGATCAAGAGCAAACCTGATTAATGAGCTCGCGTGTTTAGAAATGAAAGGCTCCTACTATTAGGAAAAAAAAAACCTGATTTACCGAGTAAAATGCAATACATTCTGAATATGCGGCTCCTGCTTTGAAAGAAAAAACACGAGAAAGGAATGTGACAATGTTTCAAACACACTAGCTTAGTTGAAAAATAATTTTCCCCGAGGCGGAAGGTTGGTCTCTTGATTCATTTAGTCTTTGAAAACGTTTATTGCGCATGCGCACAGTTTTAGCCCACAAGTAAGAAAGTTAGCGCTATCGTTACGGTATAAACACTTTCACATCCCCTAATTAGTCCAAACATCAACCAGTCATCATTTGTATCCACAAGAAATAAAGTTAACAATATAATAAGCAAAATAAAACATGTAAAAAAGGTAGAGGCGTGACCGTGGTCGCCATGTTCCCATAATGCATAGCGTGCGTGTAGAAATTACCGTATTTTCTTAACTAATTACACGTATATTTCACTCAAACGCGTTTCGGTACGATTGGTAGACGATAGAAACGCGCTGTATTTCTGTCTGGCTCGATTTCATTGATGTGGCCAGCTAAACGTATATTCACGTACCGTAACAGAGGAAGGTATGACGATGAATGAGGTGTGCCACCTGTAGGTTAGTTCGGTACACTCTAGTTTCTCTTCAGATCGTATAAATCTTTCGCCTTTTACTAAAGATTTCCGTGGAGAGGATCAAAAAGAGTTTCAACTAATTTTTTGATGCCCTGCTTCATTGCGGGGCTGCCTGTTTGTGTCAAATAATAATTATGATATATTTATTTTAGTGTTGTGTGTTGTTAATGTGGTCTTTCGTTCACATGGCATAGTATTGAATAGATCAAATCACATGCACTTAAATAAAGTATGTTCGGAATCAGCAGTAACACTTTGTCAGAGGTTTCTAGAAAATAGCTGTCACATTTTCATTCACGTTGATCATTTTTTTTTTTGATAAGAAAAGCTTAACAATATATTAGGTTTCATTGGAAAACAAAATGATCCTCTATGATCCTGTAAAATGTGAGCATGGTGTAAATATGGACACAACAAGGCTACCCCCGGGGAGAAGACAAATAGAAAACACATTAAATTGGAACTTCATATACTTTTTTTATATTATTATTGATGTCTGGAACCAAGTGTAGTTTTTTCATGCTGGCAGCACATAATGTGAGTCAGTGCCTCGCTCAAGAACAAAAGGCCTTTTTCACTGTGGGCATTGTGACATGTCACAGCAGGAAAAGCACAGCTGAACCTTAAATAATACTTAATAATAATAAAAATAATGATAAAAAATAATAATAATACGCAGTGATGGCTGAATTCCATAGGTGCTGGCTTACAGCGACATTTTAACACAGTAGTTACACCTGTGCTTTCCTTCTCTGATGAGTCAAATCGAAACAGTTATCAAGTGTCATTAATGAATGCTGGTAAAAAAAACATTTTTTTTACTGAAAACACCCTTTAAAAGAGGAAATAAAGTCTTACTGATATGTCATTAATAGTGATGCTCATAATCTCTAAGGAAATGTGCAGTGTTGTTGATAGGCTGACAAGTCACTGTGTGTGTGTGTGTGTGTGTGTGTGTGTGTGTGTGTGTGTGTGTGTGTGTGTGTGCGTGCCAGTTTCCTGTCCCGTCTTTTGAACATCCGTTTAGGAGCATGTTGTGAGGATGTAAAATTGCAGTAGTAGGCAGTAATACATTCATAGCTGTCATAGTTCCCCAGTCAGACGTTTGGCTTCAGCTTTTCTCTCTTGGTGAGTTTTTTTTTCCATGGATTTTTTCTTAGATTTTATTTCTGCAGTGTAAAATAAATACCAGACCAATTGAACCACAGCCATTTCTCTGAACATTTTGAAGTGCATTGTTGCTTAATTGAACATTTAGTCTGAAAATAGTTTTTTTTTAGCACTTTAAGACAAACTCAACTGTGCTTCTGCCTTTTTAATATGATTTTAAAGCCTGATAGATTGAGAGTCACATGGAGAGAAAAATGCTGCATGAATTGTACATGAATTTAAATTGTACTGTAAACGGAGTTACTTAGAGTTTACACAGAGGATTGTTTTTGTGTACTAAAATCAAGAAAATAAGTTACAATAGATTATTTATTTGCCTGAATAATTTGCAACAGAAACCATGTATACTTCATGGACTTCTTATCTGCATTGCAGTTCAGCTTTCTCAAGAAACCCTGTGGTAAGATGTGCTAAGATAAAAGTCTACTTCCCTGTTAATACTAGACTTTTATCTTGACATCTACAGTTTGAGCCAGTCAGTCACAGCGAACATGATGCTGGGTGTTTAACACTGAATCAGGCATCTGTCCTCAACCTTCCAGCATCCTGCAGTTGCACGTACAATTCTGCACAGCAAGCTGCTGTGCAACCAGTTCCATCACCATGTGATTAGACATTAATGCGTATCAACTCAGTCAGTGAGGAAGAATTTGAACACAGCATGTACACACTCTGATAAAATATGCAGGGAGAACGTTTTTCTGCTAAGATAAGATGTGCAACTTTATCTTGAAGTTGGTCCTAAAAACAACTGTGGTTAAGAGTAGAGGGAAGCTGTGGGCGGATGTTAATGAATCAGCACACAGAGATGTAGGCGTGTGTGTTCCCTGACACACAAGAGCCACGTCAGGCTATAAAACATTGTTGCATCGGTGGGGAAAGGGTTTATCTGTATGGTGGTTGTTGCAGGACAGCTCTATATGACCAGACGTGGTTTGACTTCTACCAGACTCAGATTTGCATTCTCAGCATCTGCTGGGTGCTGCTTTCTTGTTCACTGTGTACGATTAGTGCTGCCAAGATGACTTAAATGTTCATTAATAATGCACCCAGTGTTAAGTACTAGTTTATTCACCTTGGGAGTAGACCTGAAATGATTACTCAACAATTATTTTCATAAATTCATTTTTTAAAAGGGGAAAGGAGCAAAAAAAAAAAACAACAAAAAAACATTGTTGTTCATCTTTAGCAATATATGAATGAATATCATTGTGTTTTAAATGGAGAAAAAAGCAATTAAACACGTCAATTTGGTAATAAATTGTCAGATTTATCAATTAAATGAATAGTTAGTTGCAGTCCAGCTTTAGAGTTCTGCGGCATACAGGCGTCAACCATCGGTTCTGAAAAGCGAAGCCGAGGCTGAAGGGCCTTAAACTTGCATTCTCTCTACTGGCCATCAGGGGGCGACTCCTCAGAGTAAATTATGCACCCAGTTAGAGTAAAATAGACGATAAAGCTGTGTATGCTTTAGGGCGTGTCTCCCTTGTGATTGGCAGGTGGCTACCGCGGACTTGCTAACCGTCGCTACCACAAATTCCAAGATGGCGACGGCCAAAATGCCAAGTGCATGGTCCACAAACATCACCATGACTACGTCCACTTCTTATAGTCTACGATTGCATGGTGACCTGAAGGTCGGTGTTATGACTGAGGGGCTCTGTAGTCACACCAGACCTTCATGGAAATTAATGACTGACTCTTGACCACTGACCCCTTCGCCTGTATCCACCAGTGTCCATGAGCAAGGCACATAACTCCCGATACTCCAGCAGTCTGTCACAGAAAGAGGAGGACAGTAAAGGTTACAGTGGAAACAGGGAGTATAGACAGAGATTAGAGGGTGATCAACACTCTGGTTTTTCCCCCCTGCATGTGTCTCGTCTTACAGCTAAAATCCATCAGGACCCTGGATGATGACACATCTGATCCAAGATGATGCCAGTCTGGTCAATCTGTCAGGTTTATAACAGACAGGATATCATGTTGTGCTGAGTGTGTGTGTGTGTGTGTGTGTGTGTGTGTGTGTGTGTGTGTGTGTGTGTGTGTGTGTGTGTGTGTGTGTGTGTGTGTGTGTGTGTGTGAATAGCGTTTTCCCGTCGTTTAGGACACCAGAAACCCCGTTTGAAAAGGACATTGCAAAATATGTGGCAGACAAATGGTTAACCATCTGTCAATCAAACTTTTACCAAAGCAAGTCGGAAGAAGACCATAAGCATGTTTTCTATAGAGAAAAGCCGCCACTGCCATTCTCTGCGCTTCTTTAAATGAAGAAGTACTTTCCAGTTCTAATAATTCTATTGTAGCAACCTTGAGTCTCGCAGGATCTCGTGACATCACAAGAATCCAGCTGCCGTGCAAGGCAAGCTCAGAGTATGATGAATCAGACCTCCTCTAGACCTCTTTCTGACTCAGACTGGACTTGTTGAGTGATATGAAGTGTGATGTGATCAGACTAACCACAGCACTGAGGAACTGCATGTTGAAGGCACTAACATCAACAGTTTTCACACTTAGCCATAGGAGTTGAATGGAGACTGACTTTAGTTAAACCCTCGCTGCCACAGGTCGGAACCGTTAACATCAACAAACTCTGAACCGGAGTCCGGGCGGGAGCCGAGTGATGACCTGCACCCCTCCTCAACATCAGACCATCGGACACTTTATGTTGAGGAGGTCTGTGAGATCTCAGCGTTGGATGGAGGAGTAAAAGACTCGGAACCAACAGAGAAGATCCGTGTGGTTCCGATCCACCGACGTCCAGACCTGCTGGTTCCCTGCGCGGACCTGGTCAACTCCGAGTGGCAGAGGAGCCAGGCCGCCCGGGTTCACTCTCTCCAGAAGTCCTGTCCAGAGTTCCCCGTCTGCCTGATCCTCCTGCGGGGCCACAGAGAGACGGAGCGGCTGCTCGGCCACGCCCGGCTGTCCCGGGTCGTAGGTCACAGCAGCGGCCTGTTTGTGGAGTCGGTGGTGGTGTCCAGCGCGGAGCGGGGGAAGGGCTATGGCCGGACGCTGATGGAGGAGACCGAGCGCTATGCTAAAAGCAGAGGGCTGAAGCGCCTGTACCTGACGACTCACGACAAGCAGCACTTCTACGCCCACCTCGGCTACGTGCTGTCGATGCCGGTGCAGAGCGCGGGCGCCATGGCGGCGTTTGTTCCCATGGAGATGCTGTTGAGGTTTTCCAGAATGCCGAGTGACGAGGAGAACACAAAGAAACAAACACAGACAAAGATGGATGCTCAAGGGGGGGTTTCTGTTGTGGCGTCAGCTCTACCTGCCAGTATACATCCTCCTCCTCCTCCTCCTCTTCCTCCACCACCTCCTTCCATCCCTGCTCCTTGTCTTCCTCCACCACCTCCTTCCATCCCTGCTCCTTGTCTTCCTCCTCCACCTCCTTTCATCCCTGCTCCTCCTCTTCCTCCACCACCTCCTTCCATCCCTGCTCCTTGTCTTCCTCCTCCACCTCCTTTCATCCCTGCTCCTCCTCTTCCTCCACCACCTCCTTCCATCCCTGCTCCTTGTCTTCCTCCTCCACCTCCTTTCATCCCTGCTCCTCCTCTTCCTCCACCACCTCCTTCCATCCCTCCTCCTCCTCCTGTAGTTCAGACTCTGACTGAAACACCCCACAGAGACGCCAAAGGAGTCCCCATCTATTGGATGCACAAAGACATTTGAAAACAAACACACTATCAATTGTCTCTCAGACACACAGACAACAAGTAATAGAGGACATCCAGAGTGAGGAAAACTTTTGATGGACAGAAAGCCTCCGGGTTACATACAGAGACTTTTCTGTTTAATAAGAGACTCTTTTTGTCCAGCAGTAACATGCTTGAAATGAGAGTGCCGAGAACCGAAGCCTTGTAAAAGTTGTTTTATGTTGATGAAACAGATGCATCTTTCATCATAACTCTTTATAATTATGAAACATGGAAATAAAGAGATTTTTTAACATATTCTTTGTCTTGTCATGTTTATTACCCGTCACAGTTTTTAATCATCCGATATAAACACGCAGGGTGTTACAAACAACCTGTTATCGTTATTTTAACTCTTGTGTGTATTTAAGTCCCCAGACGACATTGTGTACTCGTTAATCTTAGTCTTCTCCGATGCAGACAAGGTCCTCATTAATAAACGTCTCTCTCCTGTCAGGAAGGAAAGGACGCGCCGGTGGGTGAGCAGTCATGGTTCTGCCTCACCTCTCTCTTCCCTTCCTCCTCCTCTTCCTCACTCCCGTTCTCTGCACCTCTCTGTCACCATCCCCCACCCCTGAAGAGGTCCTCCCCCACGCCCCCCTGCCCGTAGCAGGTCCGATCCTGCAGGACCGGCCCTTCGTCGTCGTGTGGAACATGCCGACGGCACGGTGTCACCAACGCTACAACGTCTCCCTGGACTTGGGCCACTTTGATATCGTGGAGAACCGACAGCAAAGCTTCCAGGGACAGGTGACTGAAGTGCAGTGTCACAGATATATTTAGATATATTTACAATATATTTTGGAAACATGCATTTGTCCCAACATTCCAATAACAACTGCAACAGACAAATATCCACCTTCTAAATGAATTTTAGCTTTTATGTTCACAAATATCATACGCAGGCGTCACTAACATATGCTGTCTTGATACTGCGCAGGAAGTGCATTGTGGGAAGTGCACAGATCTTTGTTTGCAGAAACAAGTTACTAACGGGGTTGGCGAGGGTGAAACCAACGCAAATAATAAAAACAAGCTAAAAAAAGCTAAAATATGTTTACAAAGGTTGAGTAGAAGGTCAAAATAATATAAATAATAGTAGAAACGTGAAAATCAGTATATGTCACCTTTACATTTTGCAGAAAATGACCATCTTCTACCGTGACCGTCTGGGGAAATATCCATACATCTCACAAGATGGCAGGAAGGTAAACGGAGGGATACCACAGCTCAGCGACCTCGCAGCTCACCTCTCCCTTGCCGTGACCCAGATGTCCGGCTTGCTGCAGCCAAACTTCACCGGTATAGCCGTCATCGACTGGGAAGAGTGGCGGCCGTTATGGAAGGGAAACTTTGGAAACAAGAGTGAGTATCAGACGCAGTCCAAGCTGCTGGTGAGAGGGGAGAAGCCAGATTTGTCAGAGAGGGCCACGACCAAATTGGCAAGGCGAACGTTCGAGGAGAGCGCTCGGCAGTTCATGGAGGAGACGCTGCAGTCGGCAATCGGACATCATCCCAAGGGAGTCTGGGGGTTTTATGGTTTTCCTGACTGCTTCAATGAGGAGAAGAGAGAGACAGGTAGCTTGGTTGATGGGTCATGGACTCCATTGTAGATGCATAGTTTTGACCAAGAAAGGGAATATAGACTATAACATTCATGTATGACGTTGTGTGTGATCAGATAAGAGCTACACAGGACGCTGCCACAGGGGAGCCAAAAGGCAAAATGACCGGCTGTTCTGGCTCTGGCGTCAGTCCACTGCTCTCTATCCCAGCATCTACCTGCCTGAAGGGCTGGCAGGAACCACGGATGCAGCTCTGCTGGTCAGGTACAGAGAACACCAAGAAATGTCCAAGAAATGGATGAAAATGACTGTTACATAAATGCTTTGTGCACGGTACGTTACTGATGGATATTATTCTGATGGATATTCTTCTTCTCTCAGACACAGACTGCTGGAGGCTTTGAGGGTGGCATCAGTTTGGCGCCGTGACAACAACACCGGTCATGCCACACCGGTCGTTCCCTACGCCAGGCTCGCATTCATCAACACTTTCACTTTTCTCAATAAGGTGGGAATTGTTGTAAGTCATGAAAAGCACACACACACACACATGCAAACACATACCAACTGTGAGTGTTTTTGTGTGTGTGTGTGTGTGTGTGTAGACGGACCTGGTGCACACACTGGGGGAGAGTGCGGCGCTTGGAGCTGCTGGCGTGGTGCTGTGGGGACAGGTGCAGTTTGCCAAATCTAAGGTGAGTAATGTTTGTGAGAAAGTAAGTGATGTGTGTGTGTGTGTGTGTGTGTGTGTGTGTGTGTGACCGTCCTCCGTTCTCCTACGCTCCAGCATCAGTGCAACCTTCTCCGGGACTACATACACGATGTGTTGGGTCCCTTTGTCCAATCGCTGAAGTCTGACGCGAAGCGCTGCAGCCTCCAACTTTGCCACGGCAACGGACGCTGCGCCAGGCGACACCCCAAGTCTGGTCACATGTTCTCCTCGGGTCCAGCTATGACCTCTGACCCTAAGGAAGTCAACCCCCGTGGCAAACCTTTTCACGGCCACTTCATGTGCCAGTGCTACCCCGGCTGGAGCGGGCAGAAATGTGAGGAGGAAGAAGAAGCATGAAATCAGATGTGCCAGCATGTTACCCAAACATAGTAGTCATGTCACAATTAAGGGTAACGGTAAATTAAAACAAATACATAAGAGAATTTTCTTTATTGCACATATCATTTTTTTTTTCACATTATTTCACATTAAAAAAATTCATGAAAATTAAATTGGATTTTTCATTTTGTTCTCCTGATGTACAATACTGGGGTACAATTTCAAGAGTAGCTAGCGAGGTGTATATTGTTAAATAGGTGTACAGTATGAATGGGGATGTGATCTAGAAGGCATTTCTCATTTCAGCTCGACTACCTAATTACTACATGTATTTACTATTACTATATTTATGTTTTTAATCAATCTACAGTTGTTACTGGAGCCACTTTCCCAGCTGTGATCGTCACATCTCCTTTTCACCGCAGTAGACTTGGTGTGACACAATAGCAACACTTTAAAGTCACTCAATATTTTTTTTTAGTCAAATAATAATTAAATCTTCAGTTCGCTTAATATTATGAGATGTGCTCTGTTTCATACAGTTACCAGGGCAGGAAATTATTTCAGAAACCAGCTTGCATTTAATCTTGAAAACACAACGTTCAGGACAACTGAACTGAAAAACTGCCCAATGCATGTGTTTTTTTTGCCTACATGTGCATGTTTATTTTCCCGTCGTGGCCGTCAGGTTGTGTCTCAGTGCCTGCAGCTCTTGGATCAGCAGTGATAGCTCTGTGGCTGCAGTCTCTTTCTCCCTCACCGCCTCAGTCAACATCCTGATGGCGTCGCCCTGCTGGACTGGAGGCAAGAAGGCAGACTGTCAGCTGGTCTGTCTAAGGTTACAGACATGTTTTTTAAAAACTGATTACATGACATGTCTTGGATAGAAATGTATGTAGGAAATGTATAGATCTAGAAAATACAAGACATCAAGGAAACACCAGGGGAAACAAATGAAAATGAATGAATATTGTATCTCACCTAAAAAGTAGAAGATGAGCAACACTGTCAGCAGAAGCAGAGTGATAATAGCACAGCCCATGGCGTAGGCCCGCGACGAGCTGGGCGTCAACATATCCTGTAGGCGACTCTGCCATTTGCCGTTGACCGAGCGGCCTCTCTGGTTGACAGCTGTCATGTCACTTGTGCAGAGATTCCCATTGGAGGAGGGGGAGAAAGCAGGACGAGGAGGCCTGCTCCCTGGAATCACACAGTGGATCAATGTCACAGTGTGTGTACATTTCTAGCTGCTTTGAGGTGTGTGTTTAACTGCAAGACCCTGGTTTTGGAGGCCGGTGTGACTGTTTACAAACTGTGTGTGTGTGGCTGCATTTGGGGTGTGTGTTTACCTTTGTGGCTGTGTTCGGGGTGTGGGTGTGTATGTGTACCATTGTGGCTGTGTTGGGTGTGTGTGTTTACCTTTGTGGGTGAGTTCAGGGTGTGTGTGTACCGTTGTGGCTGTTTTTGGGGGGTGTGTGTGTATGTGTACCATGTGACTGTGTTCAAGGTGTGTGTGTGTACCGGCTGTTTTTGGGGTGTGTGTGTGTACCTTTGTGGCTTTGCGTGTGTATATTTGTGGCTGTGTGTGTGTCTGGCTTTGTGGCTGTGTTCAGGGTGTGTGTGTGTGTGTGTGTACCTTTGTGACTGTGTGCGTGTGTACCTTTGTGGCTTTGCGTGCGTACCTTTGTGGCTGTGTTCAGGGTGTGTGTGTGTGTGTGTACCTTTGTGGTTGTGTGTGTGTACCTTTGTGGCTGTGTGTGAAATGTTGTGACTGTGTTCAGGATGTGTGTGTACCTTTGTGGTTGTGTGTGTGTGTGTGTGTACCTTTGTGGCTGTGTTCAGAGTGTGTGTGTACCTTTGTGGCTGTGTTCAGGCTGTGTGTGTGTGTGTGTGTGTACCTTTGTGGTTGTGTGTGTATCTTTGTAGCTGTGTGTGTACCTTTGTGGCTGTGTGTGTAACTTTGTGGCTGTGTTCAGGGTGTGTGTGTACCTTTGTGGCTGTGTTCAGGCTGTGTGTGTGTGCACCTTTGTGGTTGTGTGTGTATCTTTGTGGCTGTGTGTGTACCTTTGTGGCTGTGTGTGTAACTTTGTGGCTGTGTTCAGGGTGTGTGTGTGTGTAACTTTGTGGCTGTGTTCAGGGTGTGTGTGTGTACCTTGTGGCTGTGTTCAGGGTGTGTGTGTGTACCTCTGTGGCTGTGTTCAGGGTGTGTGTGTGTGTACCTTTGTGGCTGTGTGTGTGTGTGTGTGTGTGTACCTTTGTGGCTGTGTGTGTAACTTTGTGGCTGTGTTCAGGATGTGTGTGTGCCTTTGTGTGTGTGTATGTGTGTGTGCCTTTGTGGCTGTGTGTGTGTGTGTGTGTGTGTACATTTGTGGTTATGTGTGTGTACCTTTTGTGGTTGTGTGTGTGTGTGTGTGCCTTTGTGGCTCTGTTCAGGATGTGTGTGTGCCTTTGTGTGTGTGTACATTTGTGGTTATGTGTGTGTACCTTTTGTGGTTGTGTGTGTGCCTTTGTGTGTGTGTGTGTGTGTGTGTGTGTGTGTGTGTGTACCTTTGTGGCAGTGTTCAGGGTGTGTTCGGTGGAGATCGTTGATTGAATCCACAGAATGGAGCTCGATCTCGGTCAGATCTCGGTCGCTGATCCTGTAGAACTGAGGAGTGGTCTGGGAGGAAGGCCTTGACATCTCGCCTCCTCTTCAGGGCGTTTCGAGGACAGACGTTTCAAGATGGAAGTCCACAAATCAACACCTTCTTTCCAGTGAATATAACTGGAAGCTATATAATCTTCCTAAAGGTGTGCCATGCAGCTTTCCACAGTATTAGCTTCCAAAGGCCAAAACAAGAAAAAAAAAACCATCCACTGAGAGTTTGTATTTGGCTCTAAATAACGTTACTGGCTGTTGACTTTGTTTGCTTCGTTTGCAATTGAAATGCCAACTTTATGATATAGCATTATTTTTTGTTTGGACTATTTCTAATTTGCCATTCCAAGACTGAGAGGCAAAGTAATTAGATTGAGGGATTTATTAAGAACTGGTAGCTTTATATATAGTGTTGATAATACACAGCCAAACCTGTGAAATGCATCTCATGTCTAAATAATTATTTGTTTGCTAGATAGCAGACACCGCTGCAGTTACAGCAGATACTTCGTGTCTGCCTTTACTTGCATCACAGTAATAAAGAGAATTGTTTGTTCTGTTTGGATCTATTTAAATCTACATCTTACATGTCATGTTGGTTATGAATAGAGATGAGAATGTGATGGTTCGGTTCTGGAAGCGAATGGGAAACGAATATGAGAATTAGAATATAATCTGTTGTTAACATTAAAATAGAGCAGTAGTTCGGTATGTAAGAACTTGGTTTCCATTTGAAGACAAAATAAACAGGTCATGTGAATAGCTGATTTATTAGAGATAGTTGTCAAACCCATAAACTCATGTTGCTGGAATTCAATCAAGTACCAAAGGACAGGCTCACGACTCCTGAACAAATGAGTGGATGATTAACTACCTGGTTTACAGGCTACTTTACTGCACCCAAGTGTCACCAAACCAGATCTGTTTGATTGGATAAAATGGATCTAAAGTATACTGTTCGTCCTACTTACCATCTGTCACCACAAACTGAGAGACACATTAAATATCCACGCAGGTAATCCAAGGTGACAAGGGTAATCCAGAAAAATCCTTGGTGTATGAAAGCAGAGGGAAACCTCTGGGTTTTGCCTCGGGGTCCAGCTCCTCACTGAACGACTCCAGGACGCCCCAGTGCCACCCTCTCCTACCAAGAATGTTTGTGTGTGTGTCCATGATCTGATTTAGCCCACCCCGCCAGAGACACACACGCCCAACCCTGCAGGCCTCAAATAGCAGCAGGCATGGGGGTATTATTAGTCTCTTAGGCCAAAGGATGACTCAGTGATCGAGATGGAGGGTATGATGGGGTACAAAGGGTCAGGTCTGTCTACACACACACACACACACACACACACACACACACACACACACACACACACACACACACACATACAGTGTCTTGATTTCCCTGGGATGGAAATATGATCCATCTCTTAGACATATCATTTCCAATGTATTAAGATAGAATTTGTAGTTTGCCCAGAACAGCATGGAGAGGTCACTGAAATGACTCAAAGGTTTGAGATCAAATCATTCCGGGGACTCCTTGCAGTAAGTCAGCGGACCCGCTAGGGGTCGCGGACACCCTGTTGAAGCTCTGCATTAAACTACTAAGTGTAACAGGTCAAACAGATTCATAAACTACAAATCCCACAAGTCTTTGCGGTTTCCTCCAATTACTACCGCTTCATGGGTTGTTTTTTTTTTTTGCGAGAAGAGGAGCAAATTCCAGAGCGGAGTCCGAAGAGTTTAGTACCACGGCGGAAGTGTAACCTGCCAGGCGCGCGCGTTTGTGTGAGACGTTCAGAGGGACTCCGGAGACAGGATGTGGGCTCGGTTGCTGCTTGGCGTCGAGGGTTCGGGGCTCGCGCTGCGGGCTTCCAGGGACGGTTTGCTGCGGGTCGCTGGAGCTGGATGTGCGGGGAGGAGGCAGGCTTCCAGCGCGGATGTAAGTGGAGGGTGAAAGTGTGGCTGCTGCACGGGCAACTTCTGTCGCTGCTGCACGGGCAACTTCTGTCGCTGCAACTTAACTCGAAACGTGCTCGTGCATTTGTTTGGGTAAAGCAGCTCTGACGACGCCGATGAAATAAACTTGTGTTCTCTGGGAAGGCGTGTCATTCTGCTCCCAGCCTTACTGTAGGCAGGCTATCTATTATTTACTGTGTCCTCAGTAGTAGGTGTAATATGAATTAACATACGGTAATGGTTTATATTTCTTGCATCACATTTGGAAATTAGCTTGTAAAAAGTTTTTAAAATGCAGTGGCTGTATGTGGAACCGATGTCGTGGTATTTAGAATTTCAAAGCCCAGAATAATAATCAATGTCTGTTTTAGTATGACTGCATATTACAGACATCAGAGTGTGTCACAGCGGTAGTTAGTTCATGCAGACATAACGTACATCTGTCCCAGCAGACTGTCTCCTGCCTCTGTCTGCTTCACTTCACCGAGATGCATAACATGATTTTATTGAATTAAAACCACGAGTGACTGATTCTACTGTATACTGTCACTGGACTGCACATGATCAGTGGCATCAGACTAAAATATATATAATTTCTGCTGTTAAACATAAAGTTATTTGTCAAAGCAATCAGCCAGTCGAAGGTCATTTGTCAGCTAGGATTTATCTTTAAATGTGTTGCACAAAGCAAAAGGGGTAAAAGGACTAAAGTCCTACTCCTAACCATGTGACCACTGTAATCTACAGTTCATTAGGTGTGTATGTGTGTCTCTGTGTGTGTATTACAACCAGCTTCGTTCAAATTAATAGCTGACTTTGGGCTTGAACAGCTTCGTAAAGCACAATTGAGTGTTATCTAACATGTCGACACAGTCAGCCCCATAATGCATTTCTGCTGCTGCGCTGATAAGCCCCCCTCACTGTCAGGTTCAAAGGTCAGAAGTCAGGGGAGAAAGAACAGCACGGCAGCGTGGTGGTCGTTCTACCATTTGATTGTGGATATGCATCTTCTTTGGAATGGAAATGTTACAGTTGTTAGATTGATATTATCTTGAAAAATACCATATTATAATTATATACCAAAATAATCGATTTCTTTGTAGAAATAAGCCTATATAAAAAAAACCTAATAGTACCATTTAAGATGCATCATTTCATCCATTTAGTATTTTAACAAATATATCAATGTTGACTGTATTCCCTGTGTTTCTATTTTTCTGTTCACTCAGTCTAGTGTTTTATTTTTCCCAGGCTGCCTTGAAGAAGACCCGGCTGTTTGACTTCCACAGGGAGCAGGGGGGAAAGATGGTGGAGTTTGCAGGGTGGAGCATGCCTGTGCAGTACAAAGACAGTCACATCGCCTCGCACATGCACACCAGGCAGCACTGCTCCATCTTCGATGTCAGCCACATGCTGCAGGTCAGACGAGCGTGAACAGACCATCACAGGAAAATACACCACTTAGATTTGTTTTGATCCTTGAGGCAAAGCACCAGAAAAAAGGGCCATTGCTGTGTTAAAATATATCTCTTTACTTTTTTCCTGTCAGACCAAAGTCCATGGAAAGGACAGGGTGAAGTTCATGGAGTCTCTGGTAGTTGCAGATATTGCAGAACTCGGGGACAACCAGGTGAGCTGAAGGATTGTTTCATGTTGAACCTGCAATAACAGATATTTGCCCACTTACATAGAAACATTATCATCCTTTAAGTTGAACGTGTTAGTTAACAGCTGGATATTAAAACATCGAGCAGAAGCTTTTATCATTAATTTGGAGTTTTGGCAGCTTTTTGGCAAAAAGTCATTTTTAGCTCTTTTAGCACTTTTTTGGTCTCCACCATCTCCTGAGGGAGATAACTACCTATTTATCTAAATGCTCCACCATGTTCACCGTGGAGCTGAACAAATAGTCTACATTGGGGTGAAACAAAACTGTAAAGACCTTTTTTTTATTACTTATTTATTATTTTATTTTTACGACCAATATTGTTGGGGAAACTCTTCAACTGGGCGAAAAAGTCTTCAGGTCCTCCCAAGACCTTAATATTTCTTAATAATTAGGGCCCTCTTTTCAAAGTCAATGAAACACTGGATTCAGTAATCATAGATTTACTGTGTTTCAAAAATAATACAACAAACTAAGGGCTGGTACATGGATAAGCACACTACATTCAGAGTTAATAACCACTTTTATTAAATTACTCTGAAAGACTTTATTTAATTTTTATCTCTTACCACTGTGGGACGTAAAATAACGGCTGGCAGGGAGAGATGTACTCAGCTGTGATATCAGTAATTGCCCCTGCCAACTGCGGTTGGTTAACAGTAGTGAGCGAGGAGTCAGTAGTCTGAAACAATAAAATGTGTTTTGAAAAAGTGTCACCACAAGCATGAGAGGTCTTTATCTCGCAGAAGGCGAGATAAGGCATCAAATCCTATTGATGGAGATAATGAGCTGAAAGACTTCTGGCACATTGGTTGATTATAGCTGCTTCAAAGGAAAACGTGTGATAAGAACATACATAAGTCCACATTTCAAGACAACGCATGTCAAAGCGTATCTCTTATGTTTATTTAAAATAGAAATTCCCAGAAATAATGAGCCTTATGGTCAACTAAAACACGTTTATTGTAAACAGAGCCTTGTATAGGTAACATGTCCACCCACCCACTCACCTGTTTCCCCATACCCCACCCCCCCACCCCAGGGCACATTGTCCCTCTTCACCACTGAGAAAGGAGGAATTATTGATGACCTCATTGTGACAAAGACAGACCTGGGCTACCTCTACGTCGTCTCCAACGCCGGCTGTGCCGACAAGGACTCCGCTCACATGCAGGTAAATGCAGACAGACAGGTCAGTGTGGTAGACCGATGCAGAGGAGTGTCTGACGTGTGTGTCTGTGTGCATTGCAGGCCAGACTGGCAGAGTGCAAAGCTGCAGGACTGGACGTGGATCTGGAGTTCCTTGATGAAGCGCTTATTGCTCTGCAAGGTAAAATATTAGTTCAACTCCTCAGGCCATGGTTTATGTAGATAGTTTATCACTTGCGTTGTGTGTTGTCAGGTCCATCCATGTCTCAGGTGCTCCAGGAAGGGCTGAAAGAGGACCTCAGTAAGCTGACCTTCATGACCTCCACCTTGGCCACTGTGTTTGGTGTCCCTGGCTGCAGGGTCACCCGCTGTGGATACACTGGAGAAGACGGGGTCGAGGTCAGTATCTCTCTCTCTCTCTCTCTCTCTCTCTCTCTCTCTCTCTCTCTCTCTCTCTCTCTCTCTCTCTCTCTCTCTCTCTCTCTGCTTCCCTCCTACACTAGCTTTTGACAGTGACCTTGAGCAGATATAAAAGTTAACTAGAAAGGCCCACTCAGCAGAATGGAGGTCTCTGCCAGGTGTGTCTGGGAAACGAGCAGTGCTCTAATGTTTGATTCAATCAATAAAAACCACAGTGGTCTACCTGGGTATGAACATCTTGACAGGAACAATTCCTAATCTGGAATGGAAACAAGATTCCAAATAGGACCTCAGGTTGGCACCGGAGGAAAAGCCCATCCAATCATTTTTGAGATATTTAATTTTGGACCAAAATGATGGACATGGTTACCTACAAAGCCCAACCCCTGGGTAATAAAACAGTAATAAATGGTTTGTGTACACACAAGCCTTTTCATTCCTCCTGTGCAATTGTTCCCATAAGAGGAATATGTGTATTTCTATGAAAACAGAAACTGTAAAGATGGATAGTTCTTTGTATCTAATAGTTGACAACACACATGCCCCAGCATGTGATGTGTTATGTCATCAAAGACCTCAAGTCACTGTACTGTGTTCATCTTTCATTTTGTATGTGATAATTCTCTTAAAACTTAAAACTCTTCATATATTCGGTCTGATTGCAGATTCTAATGGTTTAATACATGGTTCACTCTCTCTCTCTCTCTCTGCTGGACCACTGTCGATATCAGGATGGATGTGGGTGGCTCTCCATGTCTAACAGATGGAATGTGGGAGTTTGCTTCTCTTTATCTTCTTTCACCCATCTTTCCTTCAGACTCACTCTGTTTTTATTCCATGAACGCTTCGAGGTCTGTCAGTTACTTTGTGAAGCAGATGAACAGGTTTCCCCGCCCACAGCGGATTTGCATTATTTCAATATTGTTGTATCAAATTGCTGTTTCCAGTTAATAATTTCCATTGAACCTCCTTGGATGGAGACCCAGCTCTACAATGTGTCTGCGTCTCTTACGTTCCAGATCTCAGTCCCTCAGTCCAGGGTGGTGGAGCTGACGGAGAAGCTGCTGGCTAACAGTGAGGTGAAGCTGGCCGGCCTCGGCTCCAGGGACAGCCTGCGACTGGAGGCAGGGCTTTGTCTCTATGGCAACGACATAGATGAGACCACCACGCCTGTGGAGGGCACCCTAGTCTGGACCATAGGTACGATTTTAGAAGGGTGTGGTGGAACCATTCATTTTAAAACATGTCAATCATTTCCTCTGATTTCACATCCATGTCAGTATGGCAAGTTTGTAGATGGAGCCAGCAGCTGATTAGCTTAGCTTAGCATAAAGACTGGAAACAAGGGGAAACGGCTAGCACCGCTCTGTCTGTCTTCCAGCACCACAGAGATCGCTAACATGCTATAAAAACCACAATCCACTGTTTTACAGCGGCTATGTTTGGTCTTGGACCAGTTGCCAGGCAACCAGTGGAGATCAGCCAAGAAATAGTCTGGCGCATATCTCGATGTAAAATGGCGAATTGTCGTTTTTACTCTTTTGCAAGAATCAAAAAGTTGTCACTTATTAAATCAGACATGTTTAAGTTCGATTGGCAGCGTGTAACGTGAGAGGCATCCTAGTGGTGAACCTACACAGAATTGTCACCCAAAGCTGGACATTCTCTTGGCTTAACATAGCTTCATCTTAGCGAGGTTTCATCTTATTGTCTAGCCATCCGGACTGCACAGGTTCACTCCCATCGCTTACATATCACTTTTTTAGCCGCAGGAGGCTGTTGTTTTCAGGAAAGAGTGTCTAAAAACCCACTGAGCACTACCTGCTCGACACCAAACAGCCGACAGACACAGATAGCTACTAGCTGGGGCACATACAGTTTTTTGTCTGTTCTGTGTATTAACTCCTGTCCATTTTGTCTTCTCGCACGCAGGAAAGCGTCGGCGTAAGACCAAGGATTTCCCTGGCGCTGACATCATCGTACCTCAGATCAAAGCCAAGACAGCCAGGAAGAGAGTCGGCCTGGTGTCCACCGGCCCCCCCGTCAGACAACACACACCCATACTCAGCCTTGATGGAAAGGTCATAGGTCAGAAATTACACAAGGAGGAAGAGGGAGACAGGAGAGAGCTGTGGTATCTCTGTATTTCACTTAAGAGAAGTGCAACACCAGTGGATGGAAATTACTGGAGTAAACGTAAAAAACCCCCATTAAAGCCACATTGTGCAAGATTTCTTACATGCATTGTTTTCTTTTATGATTCTACCATACAAATTCTGTCATGTTTTCATGTTATTTTGGATGCATAAGCCTTATTGTGATATATGATATATAAAAAAGATCATTGTGATTCCAAGTATATTGCTGGTCGTTGCATTTAGTGGCTAAAGAGAGTAAATGAATGTAATGTTTAAGCAGCAAAATATTGAGTAGATTAAAGTAGATTAATGATCGACGTGCTACTCAGGAAGTAAATCTGAACCAAAGAGTGAAACCAACTTGAAATTTCTACCAAATGTTTGTGTTCTGGCTCGCTATCTCTTTTTTTTTCATGAAGATGTTGCCAGAAAGGATGTCAAACGGAGATTTCCAAAATATGACCTTTTCTCTCCTGTTTGATTTAGGTGAGGTGACCAGTGGCTGCCCCTCTCCCTGCCTGAAAAAGAACATTGCCATGGGTTACGTGGATTCAGCATTCGCTAAAAACGGAACAGCCATCCAGGTCGAGGTCAGGAAAAAAGCAGTGCCCGCAACCGTCAGCAAGATGCCCTTCGTCCCCACCAACTACTATTCTGGATAGGAGGGACACACACACACACACACACACACACACACACAGTCACCCACGTATACATACATACACAGTACATACAGTCACACTGGACCATTCCTGCAATCTGTCCCAGTGTAAGACTCAACGTCTTCATTGGTGATTCCTCTGAGAGAAAATAATCCCAAAATGATGAACTTTTATACCATAAAGTATGTGTGCTGGTCTGATCAGACATAATAGTTTGTGTTTGAGACACTTAAGCAGAGACACAATGTACGGTACAGCATAAACCGACAGGTGGTTTGAGGACAACGGGACCACATAAGGAATACAAAGACTTCATGCAGGAGATTTCAAACAGCAGGATGTCACTCTGCAAACACCGTGTATGGATGCATGCATGGTTGACTGTGAATGTGGTTCTAGATACAACACGGTACATGGACCAAGTTCTTCTTTTTCTATTTCAAGTGGACAGCAGGTTAAACTGATTCAGCTTGCTGCATTTTCAGTAAGAACAGAGAGTGAGGCTTCCTTTAATTGTATTAAAGTGTGATTTCATTAACTTTTTGTTGTAGATAGGTTGACATTGTTTACCTTGTTGCCACTGCAGTCAAACAAAGATTGTTTCAAATGATTCTTTTGATGTTAAATCGCTACAGGTCTTCAATTTTTCAAGGCCTTTCAAATACCACCGAGCATTGGTGGTAACAGCTTGAGCAAAGGTCAAACGGCTAATATTCCTTTAAACACAACATTTGTGTCTGAAATGTGCTACTTAACAAAAATGTGACAGTTTAGTTTTTGTGTTTATTAGCAGGTTTTTCCTCCTGGAGTGTTTTCTTTTGTTTGGAGTTCTAGTTTGTTCCATTGATGTGGTAAAAATCCTGATCTCCACGTCGGATATAACCTGACCAGACTGTTTATAATATGATGAACTTGAAAGAGACATTTACACTACATGTGGTACAACCTAACTTGGAAATAGGTTAATTGTCATGCATATTTTGTCTAATTACTAATGAAATTTAATTTTCTTGTCTTTGAACTTTCTGTGAAGCTCTGAATGTATTATCTTGCTAAAAAGAATAAGATTCTTAATATAGAAATAATACTACTGATTTATAGGTTATGTTTTCTTTCATCACTGTCCTGAAGCTGCACTTTTTGCCTTACTGTTGATTTTAATATTTAACTGAATTTTCATGTAGACATTTTGAATAACATTGTTTATTTGAATAGAAAATGTTCCTTTTAATTTTCCAAGACCTGCTGTCATTTTCTATTACAAGGGACACTTACAGTATATGAAAATAAGATTGCATCAGAGATGTGGAACAGGATTCGGGCCTCTCAGTGTCGTGACACAGGTGAGACCTGCAGTGAGGTTATACTCTGGGGAAGATGTTCTGAGATGACAAGAAAATGCTGATTTTAGTCAAAGATTTACAGAATCAAAAATAAGAAACTGATATATTGTAAAATCATATACACAACAAAACCCTGTAACCCCCCCCCCCCCCAATAATACAGTGTGTTTTACTGTCAAAATGACCATACATTATTGTTAATAAATGTGAAAACCTTGGAAAACAGACATTTTGTAAAAGTACCTTCTGAGTTAAATTAGTATCTGTAAAGTTAAGGCATTTATTTGTTACTTTATGAAACAACCCAATTGATTGACAATTTCACATTATAATATATTTTTATTTTAAGAACTAATAAATAATTTATGAAATGCATACATAAACATGCCAATACATAAACTGGCCTTGGAATGCCTCAGGGTTCCCCAGGAAGAGCTGAAAACCTGGGGAGAGGGATCTGGAATACCCCTCTAAAACCTGGAAAATAGATGGATGTTATTCCAATAAAAATAACTACTGTATACAGTATGCAATAACTTGGAATTGCTGTTAAAAGACATTGGTTTCTGCTTTCTGATTTGAGTGATATATAATATAATATAATATAATATATATATATATATATATATATATATATGGTAACTTGTGTGCGATTGCATTCATAAACCGAGTCACGACAAACGTGATGCCAGGATAAATTGAAAATCCTGGTTTAATTCGCTAATTTGGTTTTATCATCATCATATCTGGGTTTGGTTTTTACACACCGGAAACGGGGGATGCTAATGCTATCAGAACAAACCTGGCAACCCCGGCTGCCGGTTTGTTCAGTAGTTATTGAGAGGAAGATGGTGGACTTGGCAACAGCAGCGTGCTCGAAACCCCGTCCTACAAACTTTGGAAATTACTTACTATCTCAACCTGGCATTAGATATAGATTACCAGGGGACAATCATAGATAATACATTGAGAAAAACCGTTGAAGAAAGTGACTTTTTTCCGCCACCGGACCACTCTTTAATCCAGGATTGAAGAAGGCGGAGAGTTGCTGAACGTGCGGGCTGCTGCTCGTTAACGACGCTAACCAACATTAGCCAAAGTGTTCACAAACAAGTGTGAAAGACGGTGTGATTTTGTGAGCCTTTACTCGCCCAGCTGTCAAGATAACCCACGGACACCACCCAGCCCCCCTGCTGCCACCACCTTCATACCAACGGTCAACGTTTGGGTGTAGCGGACTTGACAGTCGGACAGAGAGCGAGCTAACTTTAGCTAGCTAACCTCGGCTAGCTTTGTTGTGAACTGTGGATCAAAGCGTAACTCAAAATGCCGCGGAGTAAAAAGGGGAAACGTGGCTCCAGCAAGCCGGGTAAGTATAGCAGTAGCGTCCACCATCCAGCTTCTGGCAAGACACCAGCAGGACCGCAATGACTGAATATGGCAATTACGGTTCTAGTTTTTAATACGCGCTTTAAATCTGGACCGCCACACCTTTTCAGCGTTTATTGCATACATTTGCCATGTGGCATCAATGATATATAACACTGAGACGGCTTAACTTTAGCTGCTTCACTTGTAAACGGGTTTCCAACCTGCCATGTCCAGCCATGTGGCTGACGGTGCTGCACGTTGGCAAAGCAGTCTACAGTGTTAGTGAGATTTCTGTTGAAGCCATTCACTTCAGTGAGTTTATATACGGACAAACCGTTGAATGTATGAAGAAATTTAGATTAATTGGACGATTAACTAACTTTTGCTGGCTTTCAGGACCCCCGATGTGCTAAATCTAAAGTTGTAGGGTTAAGGTTAACCGCACGTTATTTTTAGCAGCCGTGCCCACGTGAATTAGGTAACTTGGAGGAACTGTTGAATGGGGTTATTTCAGTGCCTTATACACAAACACGCTTTTACTTCATTTACGTGCCTGTTTGGGAGTCACGTTGGCACGTTTTAATCGTTGTACAGTAGTGGTGCGGACCACACATGTGCCTATAGGGGCGTTACAGCCATGTATGTATACAGAGAACAGCCCCCTCACGTTGTATGGAGTGACGTAGGCTGGGAAGCACACACGTGCCAGCACCCAAATACATGCACGCACGTGCACATGTTTGAGGGATGCATAGTTCTGATAATTGTGCTAAAAAAAATTAATGAAATTGACTAAGAGGAGCATTATTTGCATGCAATGTGTCAATTTCATGATAACTATGATTTGTGCAGTATTATTAATTGTGCATCAGTTTATTGTAATGCACGTTCCATGAATGGGGAAGTTGGAACTCACTTCTGATGTTTTCTTCTCCATCTTGGTCACTCCTGCATTTTACCCATCTTCCCATTAATTCATGGATCCATCCACCATTTTTCCTCCACACTCCCTTTTATCCAACCATTCATCCCTCCGTCCATACGCCATGTCCAGGCTCTCTTCGTCAAGAGGTGCTGCAGATGTCTGCTAAAGCCTCACTCAAAGGTAACTTCTCCGACGCCTGACCCCTGACCCCGGCTTCGTCCAACTCGAGGCTTGCCCAGAAGCTCTTGGACCTCAGTGCAGTGCATGCAGTAAACCCACCAGCCTATCACGCTGAACTCACCTTGTTAATTTCCAGCTTCACTGAAAAGTGGTTGGATGTACAACTGTGTCGTCATTACTCTTTTTGGCTTTTCCATCCTGCATTGCCTTACAGCTGCCATGCAAATTTGACAGAATCTAATGTTACATTTGTGAAGTTGCAGTGAGGAAGCGGCTTGTAGAGGGAACACAGGTTAATTTAGTTTCCCAGCTTGGACTACAAGGCCATGGCCAGGGGACTCAAACAAGCTCCCACAGTCACCCCTTTGGCTTGGACTTCTGATCTGTCTGCCAGCAGGTCCTCTTCCACAGGGACTGGCTGACTGCTGGAGCTGTTTGAGTGATTGCTATGTAAGCAGAAAGTAGCAAAGTGGAGATGACACGTGAGTCGTGGCAGGCAGCACACACTTGCCATAAATGAGCTCGTTCCTGTGTGGGAAGGTGTGTAGCTGTGTTTGTGTGGCTCCCAGGGAATGACCTGTTCAGTAGCTGCTGGTTCAAGGATGATGACTGGGAATTTAGTGACTGATATAGGCTTGCATGGGTGTTATCTCAGCTGTGAACGAGAGGAGCCGCAGGCTGTATTGCCAACAAAATCAGAATATTACATAATGAAAGCATTGTTGTCACGGCTGCATTCCGGTTTATCTCCTCACTCTGATTTTTTTTTTTTTTTAATTGTGGTTATCCAGTTCCAAAGTATAAGCACTTACACACCCGGTTTTACAACTGACTGACTATACTGACAAGAGTGAAAAGGTAGCTATTAATAGGAGCACAGCATGGCATTTGGGCTGTGAGCAATTATTCAGCTAATATCAGGTCAGCTCATTTGTGAACTATTTCACAAGCAGCAGCATATATCTGTGGTAGGCATTGAGCTCGTACCTTAAGAAGAGTGGGATAACTATATTGATACTATCGCAGGTAATCTACTAATGTTCTCATTGAGAAAGTGACTCACAACCAAAGCTTCCATGGGGCATTGCTGTAACACTAATAGTGACCTCAAATGTCCTGAATGACCTCCACACACACACACACACACACACACACACTGACCATTCTGGATCATACACACTGAATGAATGAATAAGTGAATGGCCACCCTAGTCTCCAGTAATCCCACCAACAGTAGAAAGTCCTGAGCCAGCAGGAACCTGAGGGTTAGCTTAGCTTAGCTTGCCTGGCTCTTACCCCCTGTTGTGTTCAGGCTGTGTGTCAAAAACCGATACACTCCTTCTGCATCCACACAGGGAGAGCTGTGTTGAAACAGTCACACACCAATTAACACCTGCTACCTATAAAAACATCAGTGATGGCTAAGATTTACTTGGTGTAAAATCCTTCCGTCATCTGCAATTTCCTGTCATTATCTCCTGATTCGTAATATTGATATCATCGGCTTCTGTCTTGGTGAGATTGATAATAGTTAAATTCTTCATTGTGTAGGAATGCAGGTCGTCAGAGTTGGCTTGAAGCTCTGTTGAGGGTTTGCCATTCATCACTGTGTCCGTCTATAAGAAGAACTCTACTGGTGTACAGTTACTGACAAAGATAGCTGAGCTCAGAAAGCCTACAGTCAGCTTCCCTAAACCTGCTGTTAGTCACTGCTGGGAAATGGCCTCCAGCCAACTTCTTGTTAATTTTGTTATCAGTCCTGTTAGTTTTTTTAACTTCCACAGTTAACCGTTATGTTGAGGCTCTTTATATGAGTCATATCTTTCTGATAAAAATCTTTTTCTGTCCAGACTTTGTAAAATGCAAGTGCATTATTTAAAACACCATAAATTCCCACAGAATTGAAGCAACGTCTCTTATTTGCCAAACATGGACCATTGCCAGTTTTTCAAAGATATTATTTATTACAGGGCTCTTCTATATGAAGGCATTCTAGGGTAAGGTGTTTCTGCTATTTTATCCACTCCTTTGTATTCAACTTGAGGAAAAGCCAGTACAGGACTAGGTAACATTTGTGTTTCAGCATTCATACGTGTTTAACTCCTTCAGGGATCCACATTTGCTCCTTTGACATAATCCAAAAATCCGACCTTATGTGTTAACTGAGACTACAAGTATACATTTTCAAATAATGTTTCCCATTCTTCATCTTGTGAATTTAACACAGCCACTGTTCTCTCCTTTCCAACATCTGTCTTCTATCCCTCCCCTCTACTTCATTATTTCCTCATCTCACCATTTCTTTTTTTTCTTCCTCCTAGGTAAAAATGGGGTGAAGGGAGAGTCAGGTGCCAGCGATGATGAGCTGATGTCTGATGTCCTCAGCCACTGCAGCAGTGCAAGTGAAAGCGCTTCAGTGCTGGAAGAAGGCACAGGTTTGTACATAAAAGCAGATGCACACCAAGCCAAGTTGCTGCTAACGTAACACCAAAGGAAACATTTTATAGTGCATTTTGATTCCTATTATTAATTTTTCTGTTGTGACAGTAAACTACATGAATTCCCCCTGAACTGAGGAGTTAAAGTTGCATACACTTAACAAAATCCTGTGTGTTGACTGTCCAAACAAAGGTGGGGAACAGGTAGATGAGCTGACTGCCCAGGAGCAAACGGAAGACAAACTCAAGCAATGTATAGACAACCTGATGGATAAGAGGTGAGGTTATGTTTTTGTCCATTCACTATGAGTAATAAATTAGGTAATGTTAGGAATCCACGGGAAGACACTCTCTCGCTCTGTCTCTCTCAGCTCTAAGACGCGTCTAGCAGGTCTCGAGTCATTGCGACTGGCCTTCTCCTCCAGAGTACTGTACGAATTCCTCACAGAGAGACGCCTCACCATCAGCGACTGCCTGGAAAGGAGCCTTAAAAAGGGTAAGACGAAACAGACCTGCCACCACAGAAAACGTTTCATCCTCTGTTTCCCAATAAATAAAAACGTTGTTTTCCCTCCAGGCAGCGTGGAGGAGCAGGCAGCGGCGGCCACCGTCTTCACCCTGCTCTGTATTCAGCTGGGGGGTGGAGACGAGGCAGAGGAGGGCTTCAAGATGCTTCGCCCCATCCTCACCTCAACTCTGATCGACAACACTGCCAGCATAGCAGCTCGCCAGTGTGTGAGTAATCACATCAACCTTCTCTGATATTGTCCAAAACTTTGGATCTGGACTTCATTTAGAGCAACTTCTGTAAAAACGGACAAGAAAGCAACTCAGACATGTGCATGCCGGGTATAAAATGAGTCACATTGACTGAAGTCTTACGACTCGGCAAGTTGCATACCAACAATAACAAATCCAAAAACACCTGGTTAAACCAAAAGTTAATTAGTGCAACTTTTGGAGTTGATTTCTTCAACCCAGCTCGCCCCATTGTTGTACGATCGCTAGTGAGTCATTCATTTAGAAAATCAGTTTTAAGGTGGACTGTCAACTTGAGGAGAATTCCCCAGCCTGTCATGGTTATAGCTTTGGTGTTTTACTTGTCACACTGCCCTTATAAACTGCTGTTTTCTGCCCACTGTGTCAATTTTGGAAAAAAACAAGAGGGCACAAAAACACTACACAATGTTTAAGGGACTCTTGAGGACCCCCCCGATCCCCCAGGGTGACATTAACAGCAGCCGTTTTGGACTCACAGGGCTGGAGCAGAAAATACAGGCCATTAGGACTGGGTGGTATTTTTTTCGGAATGGATAACATTAACTAACCAGGACACAGTAACTCTTTTAGGATGACTAGTTTATTAAAAAAAGACATTGCATTAGGATCATGTTAGCAACTCATGCAATAATCAATCATGCTTTGATATAGCAGACTTTGCATCAGGGGAGTCCCCTCTCCACTGTCTTTGTTTAATTAAATGTCTGGTTATTTGAACGTTATTGCGTCTGTCTCCATCAGTGTGCCAGAGCTTTGGGGATGTGCTGCTATGTCTCGACCACTGAAGAAGGAGAGGTGAGAACAATTTGCCCTCAAAGGCTGAATCCATCATGATATTCAAAGACTTCTAAAAATGTCCTCAGATAAAGTCTTGTCAAATGTGGGTCCAAGAATGTGATCTGGGATATGAAATCATAATATGGCATTATTACAGCTTAACAATAGTTGAATTTACCAACATGCTGTTTCACATAAACTGTTGTGATGACTCTTTTTTTTTTTTTTTCTCCTCCTCATCATCGCTACTGAACACCCCCAGGACTTGATCAAGTCATTGGCCCTTCTGGAGAGCGTGTTCATGTCTTCCTACCCCAACAGAGAGGGAACGCTGCCCACCCCCAAACCTGGCAGTCCAGGCCTCCACAGCGCCGCCCTGGAGGCTTGGTCGCTGCTGGTCACCCTTTGTCCTGCATCTAAACTGACCGTGCTGCTTGACCTGTGAGTGAAACAAACTCAAAATTAAAATGAATGAATCAGTGCAGAGTAAATAGTGTATTAATGACTCAGTTAAGTTAAGTTTCATGGCTGTGACGTTTTGATAAATCATGATGCCAAAGTAAAAAGTCGTCAATGGTTACTTACCGTGTAACCAACAGTGATTCTCTCCCTGTAGTCACCTGCCCAAACTGCAGGCATGTCTGCAGAGCAGTGACGTCAACTACAGGATAACAGTGGGAGAGACCATCGCCCTGCTCGTGGAGCTGGGACGAGATGTAGATGAGGTGAGCTGACACACACAGACAATTGAGTACCGCTGGGAGCAGCAACACACAGTTGAAACAAATCTGTTTATACTTCTTTTAACTTGTTTAAACTTCTTTTAACACATCCCTACTACTGTTATGTCGTGTGTGTAGGGATTTGAGGTGGAGAACGGTGAAAGTCTGTGTGAAAGTCTGAAGAGTTTGGCCACAGACTGCAACAAGTACCGAGCCAAGAACGACAGGCGGAAACAACGCTCAGTCTTCAGAGAGGTGCTACACTACATAGAGGTATGTTCTATAGATGCAACGATGTCATACTTGAACTTTTGTTTTTGTTTTTCTTTAGTTGTGCACGTTCCCTGGTTTTGGTTTTTAGATTTTCCCTTTCTTCCCCTACAGAACGAGGACTTCACTGACGAGAAGATCAGATTTGGAGTGGAGAGTGTTTACATCGACAGCTGGATGAGGAGAAGAATCTACGATGCTTTCAAAGAGATCCTGGAGTCCGGAGTCAGACACCATCTACAGGTGAGGAAACGCACGGAAGCCATGGTGTTTTCTCACGGGAATCATGACATGCTTGTGTCCCCGCTCGTGCTGCATATGGCTTTGATGCTGCAAGTGTATACTAGATCATAAGTTGTGACTTTTCTCACATCTGGCATGAAGGCCACTAAACAAACACCTGGATTCTGTTTACCTGTTTTAGATCCACTTTCGGCTGCAGGCTGTGAGCGTGATTGCATCACTATTAGATTTGTATAAATAATTTAAGCATGATGCACAGGCATCCAGCTTTTTAGCTAAATGGTGCTTACGTACTGTATTAACCAATAATGGCACATTGGAAAAGAAATGCTGATTCAGGTTCTTGGTAGGCAAGATGAGTTGTTTTTAACTGTTGAATGTCTCGCTATGACGTAAACACAAAACGGCAAAATCAGGAGTATCATAGTTGGAAAAATCCAATGTTCCCAAACGTATGTTGTTCATTTTTGTGTGTTTTTGTTTCGGTGCAGTTCAACCCACTGCTGAGAGACATCTTCGGCCTTGGCGCTCCCATCATCCTGGACGCTACGGTCAAAGGCAACAAGATCTCTCGATTTGAGAAGGTAACAACATCTCCTCTTTGCTTGAATCTCAGCCTGCACACTGGAAACATCCGACTTCGGATTGTGTGAATTTTTCAGTATTTTTCTCTGCATCTTGCATTCTTGTTCAGCCACAAGTGCCACAAATTTAAAATGCCACCCGGTGTAATTACAGTTTGAGAAGAAAAATGATTGTTCCTCTCATCTTTTTTACTTTAACAGCATCTTTTCAACTCAGCTGCCTTCAAGGCCAGGACTAAGCAGAGGAACAAATTCAGGGACAAGCGGGCCGACGTTATGTGAGAGCAGGACGGGGACAGAATGAAAGGATGAGTATGTGAGGAGCTCCTTCCGCTATATTAAGATGGATTCAAAATAATGCCTTGAACACCTCAGCTGTCAGAGACAAAGACTCAACAAACACTTAACAGAGCTTTTCACTTGTGCTCTTCACCTGCCGAATACACTAGATTCAAGATGGCCATCAGTTATTCTTAGCTCCCACTGCCACCAGAAAAGGCAATTTAACCGTTCCTCTATGCAGTCATAGGCCTTCTTTTAACCCATTTTTGACAAAATATGGAGTGAATCGGTTGCTCTCAGTATTTCCCAAATACCAGTTCTGGTGCTTCAAAGTGAACATCAGCTGAAAGATATTTTGTTTTTCTTTTTTTTACGTGGGATTGAAACAACTTGATGACACGAGAGTAAAATAAATGTAGCTCCAGATACCAGAAGGTCTTTTTTTAATTAATTTTATCAATACAAATACACACCAAGTGAAGTACTAAGTTTCATTGTAAGACTCTGAACTTTTTGAAGCTTTATGGTACATTGAGATCTGTGGGACGCGGTCACTGAAACGCTCTGGTGCTGATGGGGATTGTTTCTGACACTCAGCTGGAACTGCTGCCTGGTGGCTTTTTTTTTTTTTTTTAATCCTTATTATTGATTTCAGTTTCCACATAAAGCTGCTTTTCCTGGACATGAACCGTCCTGGTTAAAGGGTTGACGTTGAATGTTTGAGCATCAACTTCTGTAACGAAAAGCCAAAAAGAGCCATGTTAATATTCTTGAAATACTCTCTACTCTGGGCTAAATATTCCTCATTATTCCTTCAGTCGTCCTGTCTTTTCTGCTGCTTCAACTGCCAAACCAGAAACAATGCAACCTAAAAGAAAATGTGTTTTTTTTGTGTGAGTGTTTTAATTGAATTTTATTTAAAATCATCAAATAAAATGCATAAAAAAAACAAATAAACAAAGGATGCATAATTAAAAACAAATTAAAAAGATAATATTGTCATCTTTTTTATGAATATGTTTTGATAGGAAGAATACTTTTTAACCATTTCTGGTGGATAATTGTATTTTACCTTCTAATTTATTATAACAGTACTGTGTGATTTCTTTTTTTTAAGAAATTTAAAAAATGCTGTTTACAATAATGGGATATCAATGATGAGAAGAAATAGTTTTTTTTTTCATGTATATTTTAATGCGGGTTGGTGGGTCATACAGTCTATCCATGTGCATGTATTGCAGATAGACTGTACATAAGGATTTATGGTAACGTGTACTTGAATCATTGGATGAATTTGAATGATTTTCCTCTGAGCGGTGAATGAATACAGGCCACTAACCAGAGCTGCTGATCAGACGTTTGATGCTGTTTGTCATGGTGGTCAGCTGTTGTGGTTGAAGCCTCTCATCAGCTTTCACAGTGTTTATGATTGAACCAGATTCGACCCAGTGAAGTGCAGACCTCCCATGTCACTGCTCCACCAAACTGTCTCATCAGTTGTTCTGGTGTTACATCATGATGGATCAAATGAAATAAAGACTATTTAAGCATGCTCCCTGTCTCTTTTAATAAGGTTGAGGAAATAATGTCATGTGTCTGATTGAATTGGTAATTCAAGATTGAAAGTAATGTTATTTTACGACTGTGATAAAAGTTGATTAAATACTTCAAGGCTGTTATACAATTTACTATAAATTTACATTGATACAATGAGGTCATGTTGTTTACACAGGCAGGCAGGGTAACATTTTACAACTTAATTTAAATATTCAGTTTTAAAATGTTTCTATCTAGTTGAACATGCAGAAGAGAAAACATACTTGTCAAAATGAGCATGAGCAAAGTACATAAACATGCCGAATTGCTAGTAGTAGAAGTACACTGTAATGTCATTAGAATGTGTTAATATTCCTAGTATGTATCGGTTCATCAGAAGAAACACGAAACTCAATCGGAATGACCACCGTGGTGATCCTCTGTTGCCCCCGTGCGGTCAACTTCCGCTAGTACACCCCTCCAACCTGAACCGGAGTGGTATCGTCCATTCATGAATTCAACATGGTGGCGCTGCTGGAGTAAACGTCGGCGCGGTGAGTCCAGGGGAGGCGATTTAACCATGAACACCAGCGTTTAGTGGATGCATTCATGAACGGAAGTGGTATAAACCCGAGCCTCGCGCCTCCGACCAGCTGCTAGTGCGTTCTGACGTCATTGCTTGTTGCTGCTCGTGACAGTGTGTCAGGTTGGTCATTGAACGTGAGCTCCGCCGCGTGCGTGTGCGCGGAACACGGCAGCAGCGGACGCACAGATGGAGCCCGGACGAGTGACCGGGGTGTACGGAGAGGTCAGCGGCCTCCCCGCGCCTGTTTCCGCACATGTGAACGAAGAGCTGCTCCCGGAGCTCCGGACATACACGGTGACCGCAGGTGACAACTGTGTTTAAACACTGCAACATTTTAAAGTTATTTACAACGTGTCTAAATCAGTGCAAACCGTCAGTGCAGTAATACTCAGACAGGCTTCATTGTGTTTTTATTCCGCCGGTCTGGATTTGAGTTTCACCCCGCAGGTTTGATTTGGCACTAGTTGAAGATTTCCTTAGTTTTGGACCAATCAGGGGTCAGGTGTTCATCTGCCACTTTTCATTTCCTGTTTAGGGCCAAATTGCATTTCAATTTGCTCTGTTGTTTGGTGGATTCTGTCCATTGTGTCAGTTTATACTTTGGTTTTAGGGTCGTTTAGCTAGTTAGTGAGGGTTGGTTCACTGTGCTGAGGTAGTTAGAGTTTATTGTGTGTCATAAGGCAACCATTATGTGTTTGTGGTGCTGGAGGCTGTATCTTTCTTTGCATATTTGCCTTGGTTAGAAACGCTGTCATGGCCCTGGTTTAGGAAAGGTCTAGGAGATCTGCAAACAGTACCCATTAGACTTCTACGGGGATGCACAGGGCCAATTCATTGATGTATAGTCAAAGAGTGTTGGACTCGACCTGCATCCCTGTCTGAGCCCCCGGCTCTGTGGAAGGACAATTTGGGATTTGCTGAGGATTATTTTTTTCAGTAAAGAAAGGAAGGTGTCTGTGGCTAGTGATCATACGGAGGGGTTACTTGAGGTCCATGGAGCATAGTGCTGTTTCTGTTTCTGTTTATTTGTTAATGTCTATAAGTGAAAATGATGAATGTCCAAATGAAATGTCATGACAGTCTGGAAACGTCTCGCTCTCTCTCCTCTCTTAAGCAACCCGACACTGAAAGGGACCCTCGCTTGCTTACATTTCACCCAGCCAGCATGCAGAGAAACCCCCGTGGGAATGACTCCTGCCGCTCGCATTGCTTTGGATTCCGTGACAAGAAGCCGGTCAAAGGCATTCTAGCCAACAGTGATCTTGTCTTAAAGGTTTAAAAAGGTTTACAGTGTAAAGCCATCTGTTACAGGACATTGGATTGTGAGTTCAGGAAAAGGACAGTCATGTCCACTTCACAACCAATATAGCCTTGACATAACATTATTATTATTATTATTATTATTATTACTTTGACATTAATCACACATTAAAAGCAGTTCTAAAAAGGTGAGTTTTGAATGTGGACAAGATGCACCATCTTGTGGGTGTTTATGGAGTTTATTCAAGACTTTGGATGATGTGCTGTTGCTGTAATCAAGGGCGTAACTTTGAGTTGAACATTGGGGGGGTTGAGATTTCCGCCTGTGAAGCAGGTGTATATATATATATATATATATATATATATCTTTGGAGACTATGGTCGGGGGATTGCGATCCTGTAGGGGGGTCAGGGGGGAATGCCGCCCCGGGAGAAAATTTTAAATAATTTCATTTTAATGCATCAATTTGGTGAACTCTGAGAAACAAAATATGACATATCAATTACTGACCAATTTCTTACAAACTGCTGGTACTGATACAAATGTTGACATACTAAATGGGGTTGATGAGTTTAAGCATTCAAGAAAAGATGAAAACAAAAATGACTAAATTAAACTATTTGTTTATTATAATAATAATAATAATAATAATAATAATAATAATAATAATAATATAAGTGGGTGACTATTCCTCAGCCTTCCTTGGTGTTTTGGTTTTGACTAAAGCCTCGTTCACATACGTCGCCACTCGCCCATCTCTGAGAGACAGCTGTCAATTAATGTGAATGTGTTCTAGTGGAATGTGGTCAGGACAGGCGATGCGATGTGGTCGATCGGAGATCAAATTATTTGAACTTTCTGCGATGTGAGTGAAGCGAGTAGGCCTACCAATCACAATGTAGAACAGAGATGATCGACAGTTGACGTCAACAGAGAGTTCCACGGATAGTTGCCGTTTGAAGTCGCCGGCGGCAGTGAATTTTTTTTTGCCAGCGAGTAGAATTCAGCGAGAAAGCGAGTGGCGAGTAGTGGCGTATGTGAACGGGGCTATACGCACACGCACTGTCGAACTCGCCGGCGGGGGGTGGACAAACTAACTTTTGTTCAGTAACATGATTTGACTCGTGAGAGGTGGCACTGGAGCACTAGCAGTAGCTACCTCCTGTTGGGAAGATACTTTTATTCTTTTGCTTTTTTTCGCGTGCTTTCTTCAAACCACCGCTGATGCGGGGAGAGACCGGAGAGACAGTAGAGAAGCGCAGGTCCGGCAAGGTGGGCGAAACCAAATCTCAGAGCGGGAGGGGGCACAGACAAACGTCACTATTTTTTACTGGTAAATTGAGAAAATCTACCACACTGTTGTGATTATAATGCTTAACATTCAATATCAATAATTATGATATCAAATTGGGTGGGTTGTGGTGGCTGGTTTGGATTATTGGGTGGGTTGCAACCCACCCATCCCCCCCATAAATTACACCTATGGCTGTAATCGATTCTGGATATGAAGAAGCCACGGTTTTATAGATGAGATTGGTTATTTGATTGTAGTGGTGTTCCAAATTACTCGTGGCTGCAGGGCCGAGTCCAGGTTTTTTGAGAATGGGGGGCGACAGAAGCCAGTTGGAGTGTTTGGGGGACTGAAACAGAGGCGGTCCTTAACAAGATGGGAAAGGATCCAGAACATACCATAACCATTACATTAGGTTATGACTTAAAGCATTTTTTTTTTGCAAACATCCTCAAGTTTTTAAAGAATTGCCATGAAGATGTCCGATGTCTCCGGGAGAACAATCAACATAATCAAATGATTTAACCCAGCTCCTCCCCGTGTTCACATTCAGAGTGGAGTCAGAGTGACCTGGTCCGTGGCTCCAGACTTCGCTACTCGCAGCAGTGGACTCTGATCACGGACAGCAACGACCACAAGAGCATCAGGACTGTGCTCCCACCAGGACCCTGTGTGCCCGTGTCTGGAGAGTACGTCTTTTTCATTTAAATCTTAAAATCCACTGAGATTTTTTGTTATAAATGTTATAACTATAATTTTATAGATGTTTGTAGATCTGGGAAAAGAGGGGGAGGGGTTGCTGCTATATTTAAAAATACATTTCAGGGGAAACAGATGTCCCTTGGTGTTTTTCCATCATTCGAATATCTTTGTGCTGTGTTGAAATGCTCTCCCAGAGTTCTCCTGTTAATTATTTACAGGCCACCTAAATATTCGTCAAATTTTTTCGATGATTTTACTGAATTATTGTCTAGCATCTCCACTGATTTTGACTGCCTAGTTATAACTGGTGACTTTAATTTTCATATTGATGATTTGAATGACAAGGGTGCAAAAGAACTTTTTAATATTCTAGACACATTTGACCTTTCTCAACATGTGAAAGAGGCTACTCATTGTAAGGGACACACCCTGGACCTGATTATCACAAAAGGTCTCAATGTTTCTGATGTTTTTGTGACTGATCCTTCATTGTCTGATCACTTCTGTGTTTTCTTTAATATTTCTTTCATTCCTGACACACAAACAGAATCAAATAAGGTCAAAAAACGATACATCAATGAACATGCCAATGTACTCTTTAAAAATGCCATCTCCTCGTTACCACCTCTAAACCCATGTCATGCTGATGATCTTGTAAACATCTTTAATTCCAAAATTCTGAATGTCATAGATGTCATTGCACCTGCTACGGTTAAAACAATTTCTGGTAAGCAAAAGGCACCCTGGAGAAAAGCTGCTGTTGTGACAGCCCAGAGAAGAGAGTGCAGGAAGGCTGAACGAATCTGGCGGAGTACTAAACTTCATATTCACCATGACATCTACAAAGAGAGCCTCCGGGCCTACAATTTAGTCTTAAAAAGTGCGAGAGAAACATACTTCTCCAATATCATAAACAACAACACTAATAAGGCGAAAACCCTATTTGCAACTGTTGACAGACTGACCAACCCCCCAACACAAATACCAGCTAAACTACATTCCACGCAGAAATGCAATGAGTTTGCATTCTTTTATACTAATAAAATTGAAGGCATCAGACGCGCCATCAATATCTCAAACAAAAAAGTTGGATCACCAACCTGTTCAGGCAAAAGTAACACAGCAATGATGGCAAGCTTTAATGCCATAGACTCTAAAACTCTAGTGGAAACGGTGACAAATCTAAAATCATCCACCTGCTGCCTTGATGCTTTACCTACCAACTTTTTTAAGAATGTTTTTGACTGCCTATCAATAGACGTATTGCAAATAGTTAATAACTCCATTCAATCAGGCAATTTCCCAAAGGCCTTCAAAACGGCAGTCATTAAACCTCTTCTAAAAAAGCGGAGCCTAGATGCCTCTATTATCAACAACTACAGACCAATTTCAAATCTACCCTTCATAAGTAAAATAATTGAGAAAGTTGTCCTCCAACAACTAAATCACTTCCTGGCTTCAACTGGCTGCCACAACAACTTCCAGTCAGGATTTCGACCTTTTCATAGCACCGAGACGGCCCTTATTAAAGTTGTAAATGACATCCGTCTTAACACAGACTCTGGCAAAACTTCAATATTAATGCTATTAGACCTCAGTGCTGCATTTGACACTGTCGACCACTCAATACTCTTGGACAGGTTGGAAAACTGGGTGGGGCTCTCAGGCACAGTCTTAAACTGGTTCAAGTCATATCTACAAGATAGGAACTATTTTGTTTCCATTGGCGACTTTGTATCAGAACCTACCAATGTAACGTGTGGAGTCCCCCAAGGTTCAATCTTGGGGCCGACTTTATTCAACATCTACATGCTCCCACTAGGACAAATCATGCAAAATAATAACATTGACCACCATTGCTATGCCGATGACACACAAATCTATGTAGCACTATCACCAAACGACTATCGCCCCATAGATCTTCTGTGCCAGTGCATTGAGCAAGTCAAAGACTGGATGTGCCAAAATTTCCTACAACTAAATGAGGACAAAACTGAGATAATTGTTTTTGGTGCTAAAAAAGAAAGGTTTAAAGTAATTCAACACCTTCACTCTCTGTCCCTGAAAACCTCAACCAAAGCCAGAAATCTTGGGGTTATTATGGATTCTGATTTACATTTCGACAGTCACGTTAAATCAGTAACAAAATCAGCCTACTATCACCTAAAAAATGTAGCAAGACTTAGAGGGCTCATGTCAGCTCAAGACTTAGAAAAACTTGTACATGCCTTTATTACTAGTAGGCTAGACTACTGTAATGGTCTCCTTGCAGGTCTTCCGAAAAAAACTGTCAGGCAGCTACAGCTTGTTCAGAACGCTGCTGCTAGAGTTCTTACAAAGACCAAAAAATGTGAGCACATTACACCAATTCTTAAATCCTTACATTGGCTCCCTGTATGTCAGAGGATTGATTTCAAAATCCTCCTGCTCACATATAAATCACTACATGGTCTAGGACCGAAGTATATCACTGATATGCTCCCACTACATAAGCCCTCTAGACCACTAAGATCTTCTGAGACCAATCTGTTAGTGATTCCCAGAGTAAACAACAATCACGGGAGAGCATCATTTAGTCACTATGCAACAAATGGCTGGAATAAACTTCCTGAAGATGTAAGACTTGCCCCAACTCTGACCACTTTTAAAACTAGACTGAAAACTTTTATGTTCACCATAGCTTTCTGCTAAATCTTTTAATGTCTGCACTGTTTTTAATTATTGCAAATATGTTTTTATTCTATTTTCTTTCTGTAATGCATTTTTAAAATTTTTATTATTTTCTTTTAATTCTTCTATTTTTCTTTTCTTTTTTCTTCTCACTTTGTTTTATGATGTGAAGCACTTTGAGTCTGCCTTGTGTATGAAATGTGCTATACAAATAAAGTTGCCTTGCCTTGCCTTATTGGTAAGATTTGAAAAGAGTCAGAAATATTTGTATAAAAAAGAAGAAGCTATTACAGAGTAAAAGGGGAACGAAAGAGCAGCTGAAATCATGTTGTTAACTTTAAATAAACTCTTAAAGGTCATATTGATAACATTTTTATTTAAACGAATAATGTTGACGGGTCCAAAATTAATGTTTTGTTTACCTCTGTGTAGATGTGTGGCTGCGGCTTCTAGCGTGTGAGCCAATAGAATAACGGCGTTGGTATCACGTGGTATCTCTGCGTAGTCAGGGGTCAAGAGTCTTTGGTTAGTGTGGAAAAAACTGAAAAATGGTTTGTCGGTAAGCGGTCGGGCAGCATTTCGGTACCAGTCCCAAGTAACAAAGTAACCCAAATGTAGCTACATGTTGCAAAATGAATCATGATCATACCACGAAAGATTCACCACTTGACATGACCGAGTCTGTCCGAGTGTCACTACTTGACTATGAAAACGCAGGTTATGCAACGAACTGGCAACCCATTGAGGGTGCATGCTTGAAGCTGTGTTGTGTTGTGACTGCAATGGAAGGGGGAGTGCGTCATCTAGTGGCTGGATGTTCTCAATGTTATCAATAGCACCTTTAACCAGAGTTGTCTGCTCTTCTTCAGGTTACTGAGTGGACTCGCTCCCATTCGAGGCTTGAGGGCCGTTGTCAGGGAAACAAGTGGCCACCAGCTCCTGGAGGTGAGAAAATCAGTCAGCCTCTTTGAGATCGATGTTTGACCGTGTTGTCAGACCCTTGTTGTTTCTACGTGTTGCTGTTCAGATATGGGACCGCCACGGCCTCAGGAAATGCCTCAACCTGACCGCCCTCAACAAACATGGCAGAGTGTATGATGACGGTGAGACGGATGTTTTATTTCTCCACTCCTTGTGTCTGCCAGAGAAAGACATCTGATGTGTGTGTGTGTGTGTGTGTGTTTCCAGCCCAGTTTGGCTGCCTGTCATGGTCGGAGTGTGAGAACAAACTGCTGTATGTAGCTGAGAAGATAAAGAACACATCTGTAGAAAAACATGATGGAGAATCCTCATGCAGGAAGGTAATAAACACACATGCAACAGACGGATGTCATCTTTAAGTACATTAAAATGAATGATTGGAAATACACATCGAGAGGAGCCAGTTGAGGTGGCTCGGGCATCTGCATCGGATGCCCCCTGGACGCCTCCCTCGGGAGGTGTTCCAGGCATGCCCCACCGGGAGGAGACCCCGAGGAAGACCCAGGACACGCTGGAGTGACTATGTCACCCGGCTGGCCTGGGAACGCCTTAGGGTCCTCCCAGAGGAACTGGGGGAAGTGTTTGGGGAGAGGGAACTCTGGGCGTCCCTGCTCAGGCAGCTGCCCCCGCGACCAGGTCCCGGATAAGCGGAAGAAAATGGATGGATGGATGGATGGAAATACAAGGATACAACATTTTGGACGATACATTCTCAAGCCAAAAAAACAAACAAAAAATACATAAATAAATGACCTTTTATGTCGTTAACTACACGGGAAAGTGTTAATGTGTACTTTGCCTTTTTTGCTTGTGTGTGTTGTTGTGGCCAAACAGGACAGGAGTGTGTACTGTGAAGACTGGGGTGAGGCTCTGACCAATAAGAGCACGCCGGTGATTTGTGTGGTGAATCTGCAGAGCGGATCTGTCGCTGTGCTGCAGGGCGTCCCGCCTGATGTCTCACCGGGACAGGTGAGGACAGACAGACAGCTGCTTCATCCAACACTTTATGTCTTTGGACTGTTAATGTGTGCAAGGAATGCGTATTGACTCACATCTTTAAAAATAAAGTGTGTGTGATGTGTTCTTCAGGCTCTGTGGGCTGCTGGCGGTCAGTCTGTGTTTTTTATTGGTTGGTACCACGAACCTTTCAGACTCGGACTGAAGTTCTGCTCCAACCGCAGGTCAGATTTCTGTTATCGTTGTCTGAGTAGGCACGAAAACCAGCAGTAACTTAAACACTGAAATGCACAAAAATAATATTTGTTTAGCAGGGCTCCAAATAAACAGTGGAAATGACCGTTTGCAGGTTATTATTTGTGTGTCTTTATCTTGTTTCAGGTCAGCATTATTCAAGCTCGACCTGGATGGAAACTGTGGTGAGCACATCCCTCTCTTTGTTAATGAATCTCATTCACACACACACACACACACACACACACACACACACTTGCTGCTCTGCTCATCTGATCCCTGGACTTCCTCCCCACAAACCAGAGTGTCTGTCTGGGGACGACCTGGCGGTGTCCTGTCCCAGACTGAGTCCAGACGGGTCAACGCTGATCTACCTGCAGGGTCGCGTGTTCGGTCCTCACAACCAGTGCCTCAGTCTGCAGCAGGTACACTGTGTGTGTGTGTGTGTGTTTGTGTGTGTGTTTGTGTGTGTGTGTGTGTGTGTGTGTGTGTGTGTTCCCTTCCATTAACAGTGACTGTTATTCCTCCACAGTTGGACCTGAAGAGTGGGAAGACATTCACACTGTTGGACATCGTCAACACACCAAAGACTGGTAGGTCACATCCTGTTACACCAGTGATGTCACTTGTTTTTTGTTTTTAAACACATGTTCCCCAGAAATTGAATCCCACTGACTTTATGTTTTGTGAAGCTGTTAATTCCTGAATGAACTACACTTGGCAGGTGCAACATCATCCCATTCAACTCTAAGAAGCCCCTTTCCTCCCACAGTCCAAAGACATGCAGGATGGGGATAGGTTAATTGATGACTCTAAATTGCCCGTAGGTGTGAATGTGAGCGTGAATGGTTGTTTGTCTCTACATGTCAGCCCTGTAATAGACTGGCGTCCTGTCCAGGGTGTACCCCGCCTTCGGCCAATGACAGCTGGGATCGGCTCCAGCCCCCCGCGACCCTGAATACAGGATAAGCGGTAGAAAATGGAGGGATGGGGGGATGGATGGATGGATGGATGGATGGATGTAGGAAACCCTTAACAAAGCAGGATAAATGAGCTGACGCAGGAAGAGCGAGTATTCTCTGGAAGAACGTTGTTAAAAATGTAATAAAATGAAGAAGGTAAAATGTTGGTCCTCTCGATGTCTCTCTGTTTCAGGTGAGTTTGCAGGTGTGTATGAAGCTCTGCCGACCTGCTGCTGGTCTGCAGACGGTCAGAGGGTAGTGTTCAGCAGCGCCCGCAGAAACTGGAAGGTAATAAGCACATATTTAAGGAATAGGGTGTATTTATATAATAGTTTGACATCGCTAATTTACAGACTCCATCTCATTTGTGTGATCGGTACAAAATGTAAAAATCGCAACTTGTGTTGATCAGTAAGTGAGTTTGGTATCGATCTTCTCGTCTAATTTTAGGCAAAAAAGCAAATAAGCATAATATCCAAAATTGTTGAACTATTCCTTTAAATGAAAACGCCTACAATACACATTTCTTTCTGCATTTTATTTTTATCTTGTGTCACGTCATCGTCAACACACTTCTCTCTGTCTTTTCTCAGGATCTCTTTATGTTCGACAGAAGATCAAACAAAGTTACCTCCCTCTCTGATAGTAAGAGTCCTTCCTCTTTTCCTCCCCCTCCTCCTCCTCCCCCCCCCCTCCCCCTCCTCATTCTTTCTCCTATCCCCCCCTCTCACCTTTGCTTCCACCTCCTCCTTCCCCCTCTTGGCTTCCCCATCCTCCACGATCTCCTGCTGCCCCTCTCTCCCCTCTGTCGTCTCGTCTTCCTCATACTCCCTTCTCCCCTCTTCTTCCATCTCCCCCTTCTCCTTTTCCTTTACCTCCTCTTCCTCCCCCTGATTCAGACCCTCACCTTCCTCCTCCTCCTCTTCCTGATCCTCCTTCCCTCCCTCCTCCTTCACCTTCTCATCTTCATCAGGAGCACAAGAGAGAACAGGAAGGTACGGCAGGCTTATTACTATTGGGACATTTCAAAATAAAAGTCAGAAGTTGCAGAAGCACCCGAGGAGCATGCACTGAGCGGCAAAGATGACACGATATTAAAGACGCATGCAATTTATAATTTACTGCATATCATCACAATAGTAGTGTTTTATATTTTTAGACATGTTCAGGGGCAGGTTTCATTGCAAGAGCATAATGCTGTGATTTGGATGTAAAAGTGCTGCAGATAATATCATCACCTGTACAATTTAATATGGATACATCATTTTAGAATCCCTTTAAAAGCTTTTATCAAACAATTATGTCTGTTGGTTTCCGTCCACCGTGTCTCTACTGTCTCTGCCGTGTTGTGGCTTTCCTTCATCTCCATCTCTCTTTACTGTCTTGGTCGTGGCTGCCTCCGCTCCTTGCAGGTCTCTCCGGTCTTTCACTTTATGGCAGCTGGAAGCTGCTGACACTCCAGAAGGACCTGATGGTCGTCTGCTGCTCTAGTCCCAACACACCTCCCACCCTGGTACACACACACACACACACACACACATACACACATACACACAAATAAACACTGCTTTGTTGAACAAGATTAATCAGAAGAAAGTTAATTTTGACTTCTTTTTTTTACATGCTTTTTTGTGTGTGTGTTTTTGTGTGTGTGTGTTTGTGTGTGTGTTGTGTGTGTGTGTGTGTGTGTGTGTGTGTGTGTGTGTGCGTGTGTGTGTGTGTGTGTTTGCAGAGGTGGGGTTCCTCCCCTCAACAGGTGAGAATGTGACCTGGCAAACCCTGCAACAGCCCGTCACAACCTTTGACTTCCACTGGACAGTTCTAGATATTACACCTCCACCAGAGGAGGACAACGCACAGTACTGTGAGCATGCTACACACACACACACACACACACACACACACACACAAACAGTGGGTCAAAAATAATGAAGATCAACTGGTCTTTCAGTACGTCAGTATCTCTCTCATTGTCAGTGTCTCTCTCTCCTCAGCCGGTTTAGACTTCGGGGCCGTCCTGGTTAAACCGCCTCGTCCCCTTCATGAAGCCAAGACACCTCTGGTCGTCTTCATCCACGGTCTGCGTTCACTTTTCCACCTGCTTTCTGTATTTCTGTTTCAAGGATTAAAACGGCTCGAAACATGTGATATAAATGACGGCTTTATTTTGTGTTATGTTCGTTGGCTCCCCCAGGTGGCCCCCACTCCCAGCTCCCAGCAGAGTGGAACTCTACCACAGCTGGACTGGCTAAACTGGGCTTCGCCGTGCTCATGGGTGAGATGTTGTTCTCAGACACACACACACACACACATATGCACAAACATATGACTGCACTTGAAGATGGTGGGTCATTTGCATTTGCAGACATCATAAGAGGACATAGTTCACTCTAAATGTGTTTTTGTGTGTGTCAGGTTTAATAGAATCTATGTTAAAAACAGTTTAAACCAATTTTTTTTAAAGAAAGTCTTGTTTTTCTTTGGTGACAGTAATCTGCCTTAATTCACATTATCAAATGCTTTACCATTTCTCATTCTTAGCCATCTTCACACTCTCTCTCTCATCTAGTGAACTACCGGGGATCCACAGGGTTCGGCCAGGACAGCATTTTGTCACTGATCGGTCAGATCGGAAGCCAGGATGTAAAAGATGTGCAGGTACTGGCTGACACTCAGTCCTCGATAGATAGGTTTGACCAAAAAGAATCTGATATATTTAAGAATTCCAAACATTGACGACTGGAAGGACAAAGGACAAATTGAATGCAGGTAGAAGGCCAACTTTTCTGAATGAATTGTCTCCCTGGAACTGAAACTTGTGTCTTTACCCAGATGGCCGTGCTCACTGCGCTGCAGAGAGACGTCACCCTCGACCCCAAACGGTTGGCTGTGTTTGGCGGTTCTCACGGGGGTTTCCTGTCTTGTCACCTGGTCGGTCAGTACCCGGACTTCTACAGAGCATGTGCGGCCAGGAACCCGGTGATTAATGCTGCTACTCTATTGGGCACCAGTGACATCGTAGACTGGTGAGACTCATCCACACATGAGCTTTGGCTCCGCTGCAACACTTCCACGCCACGTTACAGTTTGAATCCTTCCTCTGTGTCTCCAGGCGTTACACCAGTGTGGGCTTTCAGTACTCGTATGACCAGATACCCACTGCTGAAACCCTGGCTGCCATGTTAGAGAAGTCTCCCATCACACATGCTGCTCAGGTCAGACACACTCACACTTTAAATACAGTATTTTAACTCGAATGTGCAAATAACACACTCTCAAAGTGTCATATCTTCTCTGTGCGTGTAGATCAAAGCTCCGGTGTTACTGATGCTGGGGGGCAGAGACAAGCGAGTGTTTCCTCACCAGGGTCTGGAGCTCTACAAAGCACTGAAGAGCAGAGCTTCACCTGTCAGGTACACCTGAGTTCATTAAATACACCATACAAATACAACAAACACTGGATCTGATCCAACGTAGCAGCAAAGGGTTTTAAATCAGCTCAGGTCATGTTTGTCCTCACTCTCATTAAGACAAATATGGTGATTCTTGAGACAGATTGTTTTTAGCTCTGCCCATCCTTGTGTTTGTCCATCCAGATTGTTGTGGTTTCCTGAAGACGGACATTCTCTGTCCAGAGTGGACACACAGGCCGACTGCTTCCTCAACACGGCGCTTTGGCTGCACCAGCATCTTTGAACACATACACACACATGTGTGTGCAAACACGTGATGAGGCTTTGCTGAAGAAGCTCTGCTGCTCATGAAAGAGGATAATCTAGTTGACAATTTTGAACATACCTTTGCCTTTTTAACAACAAAAATACACCTATTTACCCAATTTTTAAAAGATATTTTCAAATCAAAGCGTGTAATAAATCAAAAATCTTACAAACCTGTATTAATGAATATATTTTGTCATGTTTGGATACTCAGTCCTAGTATTTATTCATCTTCCCCCCCCCAATGATAAAACATCTTGATATTACTCCTCACTCATCTCCCAAGATAACTACTCCCATTTCAAGCTGGTTGAGTTAAGTCTGCAGTATTATAATATATTCTTCACATTTATAATATATATAAACGGAACAGGCTGGCAAAGATTATACACAATACAGTTTGCACAATGTCCAGCAGATGGCAGTCTCTGTCTAAACAATGTTCCTTTCCTCTGAACATTGACTCCATTCATAATTGTGCCTTTTTATCACACCAGCTTTATTTCATGTGGCTGTTTATTTAATTTACAGATGCATATTACTGCACATTAAAAGGAGCCCGGCTCTATTTCAACCAAGTAAGATACTCTCGGTTGCTGATTAATATCTCGGCTCCGTGGCCCTATCATCATTTGTTTTGACTTTTCTCCAAAAAAAGGAAAGGGAGCTCCAAGTGTAACATGTAACCTAAACAGTCACATTTAAAAATATGACATCTGAAACTCTTTTACCACACAGACTCACTGCAGAGCTGTAAGACACCCAAACCACTGGAAACCTCATGTGGAGCCTTTCATTTAGACTTTTGACTACCTTCCTCAGAGGACTGCCCCCGCAAATAATCTACTGTAACCCCTCAGATACATTCACAGTTACAGACCAGATTCAACAAAGCGATCTCTTCCACTCTCTGGATTTCTTGTTGTGGAGAAGAGCTCTCCAGAAAAATGTCTGACTATCTTTCTTGAAAGATATTTACCAAGACACTTGTTTACCTCACCTTTCCTCCACTTGGCACAGGGCAGGACTTTCCCACGTTTCTGGATTTCCTTTTCAGTTATGGACTTCCCACAAATTGTGGGATTTCATTCAACATTTCAGATTTTTATTCTCTACGACTCAGCGAAAACCAACCCCTCATGCAAACTTCAGCTTTGTTAAAACAATAAGGACAAACTGTTGTGCTGGTGGCCTTGTTGAGACTTCATAGTGGCCTTGAACTCTCAGCAGTCTCATCCATGGCGTCCCAGACACAGCGGCGGTGTTAATTGCCCCCCCCCCCACCAACACTTAGCTCTGCGGCCTTGACTGCAGCTGCTGCCCGATGAAGTCACTGTAACGTGGGTGTTGGGTGAGGTCACCAATTTGAGAGATGGAGGGATAAAAGGATAAAGATCGAGGGAGAGAGAGACTGTTGATGAGGAAGCGACAATTACAGAAAGGAGGGGTGAGCTGTTTGGTGACTGGGTGTTCCGAACAATGGACGATGCCAGATCGAGGGAGAAGTTCACGGCGCCCCGCTGTGGTATTCTGGTGTGTGGGCCGGGGCACAGAGATGCAGCATTGTTGAAGGCTGAAGACGGGGGGAAGACTCATGCTCATGCTGCGTGTATGTAGGAGGCAACCAGACAAAGGGAGGAAAGAGTGCAAGTGTGTTTTCTGATGCCCGGGGGGGCAAAGAGTCTTTTGGAGGTGGTTTGTTCTGGTGCTTCCCCTCTCCTGTCTGCTGCAAAGAAAGACGGAGGAAAGTAGGGTGAAAATGAGCAGCATGCAATGTAATAGGAAGTCCCATTGTCCTACAGACAGACACCAGTGAGTGAAGGCTGCATTCCCAACGGAGCACAGATTTACTCAGTTCAAGGCAAATCTTCCCATCGGAAGTCGTTTGGTCCTGAGGATGGTGCCAGAAGGAAGATACAGATGGGGAAAGTGTTACGTTTTTGAGAAATATCAGTGTGCTTGGAACATTATGGCAATATGCAAATTAGATTTTATTCATTTATTGATGAGAAAATCACCCAAATGATCAGCTCCTATGTTGCACCATGATCCCTAAAAATAAAATCATGGCTCTCTGGTTAGTGTTTTGTATCGAACTGTTATGCTCTTTGTGTTTAAGGAATCATTTAAAATTTTGCAAACTATGAAGCTAGCCTCTTAGTTAAACACAAATGGATGTGTTTTTTGTATGTGTTTTTTGTGTGTGTGTGTGTGTGTGTGTTTTACAGGCGTTTATTTGACTTTCTGGACTGGGTGCAATGACTTTCTGGAGTGTCCGTTTATCTGGCAACCTTGTGGTGATGACAAACCTCCAGGAAGTCTTTAAAGGTGCAGGCAGGTGTAATCTGTTACCATTGAACAGCACCAGGCTAGCTGTTTCCCACTATTTCCAGTCTTTGTACTAAGCTAAGCTGTGTATTTACAGTACAAACATGAGATCTTATCTAATTAATAGAAAAAAAGAGATAAACGTATCTGTATATGGCCGACTATATTTGGAATTTATCCTAATCTGAAGAACTAGAATGTGTTTATTTGAGGTTGATTTTGTGTTCTAAGTGAATGTGTCCTAAGGCCAAACAGTGGAAGCTCCGGTTCGTGCTTCACTCTCGTCTGTGCTGTTAGAGGAAATGGCCCAAATTGGATTTAGATGGGATTGGAGCCCGTGTGACTTCTTTTCAAGCTGTAAAATGCAGTTCAAACCTCCATTTCCTGGTTTAAAGAAATGTGGAAAATTGCATTTACAAGGCGAATAAATCAAATGTTTAACCATAAAAGTCCCAACATTTTCATCCCTCCAAAACTTCCCCTTCTTGCCCAAACCACTGAGTCATGACCTCCACCTGTCAACAAAGGGTGTGTACCAAGACATGACTATGATGTTCATGATTGTTTTTAGTATGTAAACGGGTTTTTTTTACAGTCTGACTTCACATTAAACACGGCCCTTAGCTTCTCCTCCCTCCTTAGGGTTTCCCCTTGTCCCTCTCCTCTGAATGCCCTCCATCCTCCTTATCTCCTTTGTCTCCCTGTTTTTACCATGAAACAGTGTTTGTCTGTGCACACACAGGATTCATTCACAAGCCTGTGAACACATCGGGGGGGAAACAGCATTTTACCAGCTCCCTTCTGATTCACCCCTTTGCCTGTTAAAAGTAGTTTGAACAGCGAGGGCCCCGCTCAGTAAAAGAGGACGGGATGTTCTGTTATGTCAGCGCTATGTGTACTGTGACCTTTGAGTTTTTCCTCTCTCTCATCCATTCCTTCTCCATCCTTCTGTCTCTTTCTCTTTCTCTCTCTCCATCATGGGGAATCTTCCCATGCAGTCTGCTTTGTTAAAAGCTGATGGATCCCAACAGAAAGCCGCGTTTGTCTCTGGGATTCAGATGGTTTTACAACGCAGCCGTTCTGGACTATGACGGCTTTGGGTCTGTTGCCTATAACAGGTGGAGCTATTGTCTGTGGGGAGGGAGGTGGAGTCTGATGCTGGTTAGGAGGATGCTCTACAGTGTTTGCTTTCTGGTTATACTTCTTTTGACTGCTTGAGTCTACCAGTGTAATGACATAATTTTACCTGTTAAAATTATACATTAGAAATCAACGGTCATTTTTCTTAATTCTAGTGATGTGATCTGCCTCATTTTCCTTTTTCTGCTGGATTTCCTAAACTTTTATTGAAATATGCACTGAAATTTAATGGAAACCTATTTATAAAATAAATTAAACAGCAGCTAATGTTTTAATCATAATAGTTCCCCATTCAGTGCTTTACAATTATGCATGTTTCGCATATTATTGCCTGTGCTGTAATATCTACTGTACTATCTAAGTCCACAACCCCCTGCAAATCATGAAAAACACACACACACACACACACACACACACACACACACACACACACACACACACACACAAGCCTCTTTCATCTCTCCTCCATCCACTTGGCTCACCTCCATCCTTCTTTTGTCATGTTTATCTATTGCTCTAGTCCCATGCCGCGTCTTAAGCTCCTGTTGTACCAGTGCCATGCAGGATAATATGAGGAGGGGATTTCTTGGCTCACGGTTGCACTTCAGGCTTTCAGCGTGCCGCGCTGATCCGGAGAACAACTTCCAACAAAAGAAGGAACTCCTGGTCCTGGTAATGCGTTCATATCTCTTGACCTCATGTTGGAGCTGCTGTTTGTTGTTGTGGTTACTATATGATGCTAGCGTAAACGACCTCTTGGTGTGATAATCAAAGGCCTTTTATCTAAGATAGATGGATGATGGAGGTTAACTCTCAGTTATTGATGGTAGAAATAAAGTGGCACTTCACTGAATCAGAGGATCAGTTGATTTGCTTGTAAAGTTTGAGAAAACAATTGTCTTATCAACAATTATATATGTGTATATATATACACACATATATATATATACACATATATATATATACACACACATATATATATATATACACACACATATATATATACATATATATATATATATATATATACACATATATACACATGTATACACATATATACAAAGACATTATGCAGCATTTGAAATATCAAGAATTGCAAACAGGATATGACATCAATAAAATGAAAACTTAAACACAACTTGAGTGACATTGCTTTGAATATGAAATATGTGATGCAGTGACGTACATTTTACAAAAAGTGCCATATGACATTCAAATGAGCTGAATCTTAAACTTACTAAATGCAATACATTATTGTAATAAATTCTTCTTGACATGTAGAACTAAATCTTCAGATAGATAAGACATAATAATAAAGCTGTCCATTTACTGTCATTCATTTGTCTGCTGTGTTCCAGATTCTCTGCTTCTATACAGCTGTCAGTAAGTTTAGTTATGCCCCCAAACACTACGGCCACAATCCCACTCGTCAGGCAAAAATAATTTTGACTACATCTCCAAAATGTCAATGTCAGGACTTAGGAATGACAGGAATTCAGAATAACAGCCATGGGTGCTTCTTGTGACTTGCAGAGTGATTGAGACTCCCCAAGCAGTGAAAGGATCACTAATAAAATACATCTTTAAAGGTCATTAAATCTTATATGAACTAGTTTTTTTCTTAATTGTTTTCTTTTTAATAAAGCCGTCACCACATCACTATTACTCAAACACACACATACTCTTTTAAACTCACTTCCCTCCAAACTCACCTGCGGTGAATTCTAACACGGCCCTGCCAGGTTCAAATATCATTCCTGTAGAAGAATAAGATTTTAACCATCACTCAAATGTTAATGGACTCCCTGAACTCAAAGCCAGTTAGCTCTGAGCCTTTAATGTTGCTGTCAGATCATTGTGCCAGTCATTACAACACTTTAACTTTCCCCAAACAGGCTAACACTTAGAAACACTTCGGGTCTGGCTTGCCTCTCTGTCGTATCTCATATTTCACAGTATCATGACTCGGGTTGCAAATTCCTTCAAATAGTGAACTTATTTTGGGGGAAAGTACACACAAATAAGCTACACTCTCATGCCATGTTATGCCCAATTGAAAGGTAACCATGCACTGCATTCAGCAGCACGCCTTTCCGTCACACGTAGGCTGCAGATAATTTGCTTCCTAACAAACATGTACATGTTGATTATATTACTGAGGGAATATTTCGTCATGTATTTTTTTAATTCAATGTCAGTTAACCAGCACACATTAGCCATTAGTGCACATCTTCTGCTAGCTTTTGCTAGCTAGCAGAAAGTGCTCAGCTAGCTTGCTAGCTAACTCTCCACAAGGCACATTCACACCGAATGTTTTTGATAGAATAACGGATTTACTTGGCAGATGACTGGATTATATCTGTTTATGATATTTGTGATGGTAAACACAGCCTGAGCAGATTTTTCCATTTTATTCTTGTTACTTCCCGTGCATTCCCATGGAACGGTTCTACCTTGAATATCCCCAGAATTTTGCAACCCTCGTCATGACCTTTCTTTATTACCACAAACAGATTCACTTCAGGTATATCATTTAGATAGTTTCATATCTTTGTTGCTTCAATCTCTCAGCATTCGGCCTTTCTTAAACTCAACCTGCGCCGGCCGTCTGTTAAAACTACAGAAAGCTAATAAACGTGTCCCCAAACACTTGTAAAAATACTTCACTACAGATGTGCAGATGAAGCTGCACTTTATTGCAGAGTTTAAACTGCCTTACCTGATGCAGGTTGCTGACTACTTTGATGCTTCAAACCGTTTGTTTTTCCTTCTACCAGTCGGATGAAGAAAGTCCTGCAGATTAACTGTGATCCATTAGGCTGATATTATCTCCCCATGCATCTAAACCAAAATACAGTCCACTATCGCTGCTGGTGAGATAAGCAACTAAAATGCTGGCTCATGTGAGTGCAACATCTATGGAAACATCAAGTACGTTTGTTTGACAGCCCACATCAAACCTACATGCATTCTTAACCATTGCAAAAAGGAAAGATAACCAACAAAAATAAACATTCGAGTCACATCCACAGTCCTTGACAATTTTGAGTTAGCTTAGCTCACCCACTTAAAACGATTTAAAACGTCCTCTTGTTTCAGCACGTAATGGCCTCACCATTAACCTCTTATTTAGTGGACATCTGGAAAGCATGCTGGGCCTCACACATCAAAATGCTCTATAAGTGTGCTGCATAATGATCGTATCACATAGTCTAAGAAACAACAAGGCTATTAAATACAGGACCTTCATTTTATTGAGGATTCTGAAATACAGTCAGTGTCTCTTATTCCTTTTTATGATACATTAAAAGCAACTATCGTGGCTAACTCTATGCACAACATTAACATGTAAGCAAGCAGCAATGTTATTTGTTATCAAATTCGTCAATAAGAACATATTTTTGCACTAACCTTGAGTTTTATTCATCCATTTCAGCATATTTTTTTATGTTTGTGTCAGCATGTCTGTGTGCCTGTCTATGTATACCGAGAGTGTGTGTTTGTATTAATAATCTATGCGGTGGAGCGTTTTGTAATACGTGGGATGCATAATTCATTGATAAGAGATGGGATGCTCTTTCATTAGTCAAACCATCGGGATGCCGTCCCGGACACACCTTTCATTACACCGCTCAGTGATTCACACACTGCGTTTGTGTGCGTGCTCATCTGATGTATATAATTTTCTCTTTAACTATGCAATGAATATAACAGTTAAAGTATAAATACATTTCAGTGCTGTGTTAAGTGCCCTGTTTAAGACTGTGCAGCAGCCTACTTTCATGTATACTTTAATGGTTTTATCTACATGAACTTAATAGTGATGCCGGTAAGAAAGGCTGTAAAAATTCATATTTTATATGGGGGCAGAGCTTTGTTTAGAGAGTATCTGGGAACCGGCATTTAAAACACTGACACACACACACTGCTCAATATATAGACAGTGGACATGGATGGGAGGCCATTAGCAAAGAACATGCAAACTGAACGTTTATTGTACTAATGTTAAATGTAAATATTAGACAATAAATCTAAAAGGCTTTCAGTGGGGAACTTGAACTCTGGAAAATAAAGTTATCAAACATGACTGCTTCTCACACGGGACATGAAGAGCGGGGTGAAAGTCCTGTGATTGTTTGAAACGATTGGTTCGGTTTAGGCAACAAAACTACTTGGTGGATCATAGTTTGTGTTAAAATTATAACGTGACAATGTAACTAGTATAACATAAACCAGAACTGCCATTTCTTAAGTCATGTTACGTAATAAGTGTAACCATACGTAACAAGCTTAAAGTCAGTTACGTCAGTTATGGTTTCACTTGGGACACTAACTGCAGGCTCCTGGGGGAAAATCTGTGTTTTGTCACTCTCAGATAATTGGTTGGGCGACGAGCAACTTTGCAAATGTATCACTGGATATTAAGTCATCTTTGATTTTAAGATGCAGAGCGTCTCAGGGTCCCCCCCCCCCCTTTTCCCTACTGTCTGTCTTGAACTTTTTTCTCTCTCTCATTTTATCCTCTGTGGCATAATATGTCTCTTGTTTGGTTTGGCTGAGTTTAAGCTGTTATTTATCCATCAGTGGACTGTTTGCCAAAGGCTCCTGCTCTCTGTGGGAGGGAGGGAGGGAGGGAGAGAGAGAGGGAGAGAGAGAGAGAGAGGGAGAGAGAGAGGGAGAGAGAGGGAGAGAGGGAGAGAGAGAGAGAGAGAGAGAGAGGAGAGAGAGAGAGAGAGAGAGAGAATGCGTATTTGCTTTCTCACATGGGCATTTATGTGTGTGTTTTTGTGTGTGTGTGTGTGTGTGTGTGCGCTCTAATTTTGGGGTGGTTTCAGACAGTGAGGGCGTGTGAGGACATTGTGCCTGTGCATGTGTTTCTTTCATAACTGCAGGATTACCCTGTTGCCCCTTTCTGCACAAAGGCAAATAGGCAGGAGTTGAGTCCCACTTAATGAAACAAACACACACACACCCCTTTTTATTCTACGTGTGTCTACGTGTTCACTAAATGAATGCACGTTGACCCTGTACACTGTTTGTGTGTCTTGTGTGCGTCTGTGTTCACCCCTCTGCACACATGTTTAAGATGCAGCAGCAGTGTTTATGTGTATAAATGTCCTCATGTTTATTCATCAGCTGCCAAAACTTCACTGCAGTGCTCGACTAACTCTCCGCACTTTGATCTCTGGATCGCTCAAACAGCTGAGTCAGGGAAAAACTAAGGACGAACACACACACACACACACACACACACACACACACACACACACACACACACACACACACATACATACACACACACACACACACACACTGCTGAATATAGATACTGAACATGGACACACTTAATTGGTACAAATATACTCATACACACTGTGAAGGAACTTACTGTAGGCATATTTTAAAATTCACACACACACACACACACGTTAACAAGGTACTATACAAACAAACCTATTGATTGAATGCCGCTCATACAAAATGTGCACACACGTAAACACAAATACTCTCTCTCTCTCTCTCTCTCTCACACACACACACACACACACACACACACACACACACACATGCGTGAGTCATCAACACAATGCTATAATTGCTGACTGAGTATCCTCAACGATTCAGATTGCAGATATTGAAATCAAATTCAAATCTGTTCTTTCTTCATGTTGTTCTTACATTTAACTCTTTCAGTTTCTCCTTTTGCTTGGTGTTTAGTGGTGTAGCCTCCTGCTATGTTGTGGCTTCCATGCTTACCTGCAGGCAATCCCTTCCCACACAAGTTTTGCCATTTGCAGAGCAATTAGAGAGCACTTCCCCTTCATAGGTGTCTAGTCTTCCTCTGGAGATCCAGCACATGACTTTCAACCATGTCATAGCCGCAGGTTTGTTTTAAGCTCTGCTAGTGGCATTAAATGTACAGTAATGATCTGTGCTTGTGTGAGACTGTGTGTTACCACTGCTGGATTTAGTTTCAGTGAAAGGTCATAGTCCAGGCAGCAGGGTAATCAGAACTAACAGCTTTGACCCAGGAGCAAAGAACTGATGTCTAATTTGCCAAACTCCTGAGAGTTCATCTTCTTGGACTATACGCTGTAGAGGTGTGTGTGTGTGTGTGTTTCATATAGTGCACAATACCGTTTCTCCCTTGGTATGAATCCACATCCATGTTATGCCTGGAAACATCTGTGTGAGTTGTGACTATATGAATTCATCCTTTCATGTGTGGACACGCTTTTCTTTGCATTTGCAGTTGGTTTAACGTTATTGTTCCCCATGTGTCAGGTGCAACTCCATATGGTCGTCACCCGCTTTTCCTCAGTAAGTAAAGGGTTGCGATGGGCCCCTGCCAGCTGGCATGGGAAGCCCTGTGTCATCAGCATTTTCTGTGTTAGTTTCTGGGGATTCAGTGAAGGTGCCCGTCATGCTTGGCAACCGCCGTGAAAAATGCTCTGCTTCCACCGGCACGCTGTCATGCAGACAAACCATAGTCGCTTTATTGATTGTAATGTTTGTGGCATCCGCTGTAACTGGTAAATTGCTTTATTTGCAAATGAGCATGGTTCTCATTGGTCGTGGAATTTGTGCAATTATCAGTTTTGAGATCTAAACACTGAAAGTCAAGGAATTTATAAATATCTGAGCAAACCAATGAAATTTTAATTCTCATGACTTCTTTTTGTGACTTTTCTCATGAATAGCGTGATTTCCCCCCCCCTCCAGTATAAAACAGCAGCTGTGGCATGTTTCTGAACGAATGTGAAGCATGGAAATAGGGCTTAATGGTCAATAAAAAAAAAATCCTTCCAGAGAACATATGGTTGCTCATTTCTCCTGCAACGTGCTCGCTGGTTCCACCTGGCAGCACGGCTCAGGGCGGCGACTGCAACGAGGAATAAATATTGATACAGGACACATTAATGCAGTATCACACTATGAGGATGTACAGTTGAAAACAATCTATTTGCTGAAGCTTCTTTGAAATTATTATTTCACCCATATTTATAGGTTCAATTTGTGCTTTTAACATTCCTCATAGTAGTTTATATACCAGCATTCAAAGAGCAAGGGTCAAAACAACAGGGCGCATGTAATATAAAAACATTATTAATGGAGTTTTACAGTTATAGTTAAATGTCCCTGGAAATATCCTTATAAGGAGGAAATAGAAACAAAACACAAAAAGAGTCAAGTTTTATGAAGAGAGACAAAGGAGACCGGTGTACTCGGGGGCATTTAAAGATGATGATATTATTACAGACATTATTTTTTTTTTCTATTTCTGGCACATTCTTTTTGAGCACTGGCCCATGTTCCTGAACCGTTGTCAGGCCCAGAGCAAAATCTGTCCAGGACTCTCTGTCCTGCAAATTCTTCATTTTTCTTGTGTTTATTAAAGAATCAGCCTGCGTGTGTTTCCAAAGGAGAAAGAAAGAGAGACAAATAAGACACATTCAAAGAGATAATAGCCCCCGAAGCAGCTTCTCCTGCAGCAGGAGTTGTGTTTCAGCTGCTCCAGCCAAAGTGTTTCTAGTGGTTTCAGTGTGTGGGTGAGTGTGTTGGCAAATACAAAAATGTTATTAATAACATTGAGAATTCTCCTATGGGAGCTGGTGTAGCCTAGAAACCATGTGGCAGCTCAGCTGGTTAAGACGCAGGTTGCAGAGAGAGGTTGTGAGTATGTATCCAACCGTCATGTATTTTATAATTAGTTTATTTTTATTTTGGAAAATAACACCCAAGACTCACGGTGTGTTTTTTTCTGATTTTTTTATGACATTTATTGGCGATCAACGATTATATCTTCAGAAAATGGAAGTCGTAATGAATGTCAAATATCAAATCTAATATGTATCATTCCAGTGTGTTGAGTTTGAGTTATTAGTCCAAACATTTGCATGATTTTTGACACAAACTGTGGCAATTGGGCATTGATCAACTGGCCAACCTTCAATACCTTCCAATGGCTTTCAGAATACCATCACTTTCACCTCACATGATGTCTTTGCCTCACCTTATTTCCATCAGCACTCTCTCCTTTACTCTTCCGTGTCTCCCCGGGGGATACTCACAGTTCGAAAACATCTGCTTTCGACGTTTCAGGTCTGTCATTTTTCATCAAACAGATTTCTGGAATGTGTTTTATTTGCGGATTCATGTGACTCATCTCTGTTCATGTCTTTTCTTTTTGGTCACTGTAGAAAATATTTTAGAGGGTAAATATTTAAAGTTTTTCAGGTCAAATATGGAACACCAATGACCTCAAGACACAGAACCATTAAGCTTTCAAAACAATTAACAGGCCATCTGTCCTCTGCAACACTGTGGACATTTACAAAGTGCATTCCCAAGTCTGCTTTTCCACCGTAAACAAAAAAGAAAACCCTGCTTTTACTTTTTGCCCCCGAGTCAGCTGTTTCTTTCCCCAACCGGTGTTGGTGGAACACATGACCTTATCCTCCCATCTTCTTCTCTCCCAATCTGTACTCATCCATCACACCTTTCCTGCCTTTGTCAGCTCAGTGAGCTGTGAAGGGATTTACTGCTTCCAAACACGAACGCGGTTTACAGCTCGTCCATATCCACGTCCATCCATGCCGCTGCCTGATGCGCTTCTTCTGTTTTTTACATGACAAAGAAGAACACAACTTTAAAATGGGCCTCGATAACAGCTTTTAAATAAGGGTGCTGATTGTTTCTTTGATTTAGTCTACCACCCTGTTCTCAGTCCTAGCTCATCACCTACTGATGCTTGGTCAGGACTCCTTGGCATCACTTTCTAACGCACTGGGTTCGCCGAGCGGTCAAACTGATGCTCCTTAATGGTAGCAGGAAAATACTTGGTTAGTATGGTTTGTTTGAGCTGGTGTGAACAACTGAACTGACACCGCCTGAAAAGGTGGGCCCAATCGGACTGTCGCTTTAAGTAAGATGCACATGTGCGTTACTAAAGCACCCGACTTGCCTTACGGTATTTTACTGCTCAGTTAACTGCGGTCAAGCCAGAATGAAGAAAGACTTTTCACATTATATAACACATCAAACAAGTCTTGTTAAATATGACAATGTGACATAACCAAAGAAGTTAATTTGATAAAACCATTTACCGAAGAAGGTTGTTGGATTTCTGCTAAAAAGAATTCTGATTATGACCCAAGTTTCACCTCACATTACTGTACATGGAAAACCCAATAAAATGCTTTGGAACAAAATGCTTTGCCCCATTTATGGACTTTAAAGAAGCCAGAGGCTTGCTGAAGTAATGTACGGGGAAACTATGGTCATAATCAGAAAAAATGAGCTTTTCATAAAACCTGTTTAAAATGCATTTTTGGCGAATTTAACATTACTTTGGTGATGTCACATATTCAACAAGACTTGTTTATGTGAAGTGTAACGTGAGAAATTATTGCTTTAAGTCTTTGATCATTTTTATCCACTCCAAGCACCACAACCTTATAAGGTATGCATTCAAATCCACTGAAATGCTGCAGGCGCCAGCATTTAAGTGGGTGGGCATATTAAGACTTAATATGCAAGACAAACACAGATGAGATCATCACCACTTCGGTCATGTATGCTGAATCATGTAAGTTAAGTATCCCCGATGAATGAGCTAACAAAAACCAAATCAGATATCACTCACTTATTCTGTCAGCTATAACAAATAACATATAGTGATACAAATATATTTAAATAGATATCTTAATGCTTAAGAATATATGCTTATATATAGAGATAATTAAGTCAAGAAACTAAAAATGTAACAAATGAAAGCATATAGAGCGGGGGTCACTAACAGGCGGACCGCGGTCCGGATCCGGACCCAGACGCCGTCCTATACGGACCCGTCAATAAATTATTCAAGTATTTTAAATTTTGACGGGGCGCTTCTATTTTGACCGGCGCAGCTTTTCTAGACTTTACGGTACTGGTTTAGCGAATCAGGAAATCCACTGACCAATTGCATTCGAGTTAAGCCATCCCACGTGATGCTACTCAGCCAATCAAATCTGTGCATTCCCGGCGCTGCCTGCCTGGCTCACAGACAGTGAGAGATCATGCGAGAGATGATAGAGAAAGAAGTCAGATAAGAGTGAGTAATACAGCGGGAGAAGAGTGGGTAATACAGCGGGAGAAGAGTGGTTAATACAGCGGGAGAAGAGTGGTTAATACAGCGGGAGAAGAGTGGTTAATACAGCGGGAGAAGAGTGAGAAAGACAGCGGGAGAAGGCAGATAAGACAGCGGGAGAATAGTGAGAAAGACAGCGGGAGAAGAGTGAGAAAGACAGCGGGAGAAGGCAGATAAGACAGCGGGAGAAGGCAGATAAGACAGCGAGAGAAGAGTGAGAAAGACAGCGGGAGAAGAGTGAGAAAGACAGCGGGAGAAGGCAGATAAGACAGCGAGAGAAGAGTGAGAAAGACAGCGGGAGAAGGCAGATAAGACAGCGGGAGAATAGTGAGAAAGACAGCGGGAGAAGAGTGAGAAAGACAGCGGGAGAAGAGTGAGAAAGACAGCGGGAGAAGAGTGGGTAATACAGCTGGAGAATAGTGAGAAAGTAGCCCTGTACACATTGACCATGTTTGACTCCACATACAGCTGCGAGGCAGCTTTCTCTGCAATGAACATTATTAAAAGTAAATATCGATCCAGGCTCACCAATGAGCACCTGCACATGTGCATGAGAATGGCCCTGACATCATTCCAGCCTAGATTTAAACTCCTGGCAGGAAAAGCTAGAGCTCAGTTCTCTCACTGAACAACAGAAAGTGGGGGAGTTGGATAAAAGAGGGAAAGAAAGAGAAGCTAAAACTGTTCAATTGTTAAAATATGTTGAGATATCTGCTTTTGAAATTGGTTGAGACTGTTAAAACATTCACAAAGAAAAAGGGGAAACTCAAGCTGCTGCTATACTTTATTTAATTTTTCAAAAATGAAGTATATATTTTATCTTTATTTTAAGATTATTATTATATTTATTTTCACCATTTTGAATTTAAATGCAGCCCTTCTTTTCCTTGAAAAGATTAGTTTCAGTTGAGTCAGTTGAACCTCCTTAAATAATACATATCTTCATTATCTGTTATATTATCTGTATAAAAGTGACAATAAATATTGTCGAAATGTTTTTGAATTGTTCTTCCTATATTGATCTGACAGTCAGTTGTTGATTACATGCAGACGTTGATACAACTACTAGGCTACTTCAATACATATCACACTGAATCATAACACAAGTTTGACATTATGATGTTCCGGACCTTTGCTTGAGGACATTTTCTCTAACTGGACCTATTTGAATTTTAGTTGAATACCCCTGATATAGAGCATATTATAAAAAAATGACTTGTTAAATGTTTAAGTGTAAGTGTAGTGTTTGTTTATTATAAAAGACCATAATGCTTTGTGAAACAATGAAAAATGAATTTAAAAAAAGTTTTACTCTAGTTTGAATCCTTGCATGGGTTTTAAGAAGAAACAGTTGGTGAATGAGGCCCATTGCTTCTATGGGAGTTATGATTCATGACCAGCCTGCTGTGTGGAAATGATCCATTGACTGGCGTAACGTGTAACGGCAGGATTTATAGGCTCAGCCGCAAAAAAAATTGACATGGAGTGAAATCATATTTCAGCAGACAAACAGAAGAACGTCTCTCTTCTAGAGTGGCATCTTAATGATCCTACAAAATTGAATGGCACTGCATGTAGCAGGTTATTTATCTGCTCACAGCCCCAATTGAAATGACTGTTATCACTCAGGAGTGAATTACTGCTCTGTGAGGTCCACACAGTTTCTAAAGGGCCGGTGTCTGAGGAGCTGTGGGGTGCACAGCCGAATAACACAGCTGTGTGGGTGCTTTTCTGTGTTTCTGTGTCTAGATGCAAACATTTTTGACCCGTGTGTGTGTGTGTGTGTGTGTGTGTGTGTGTGTGTGTGTGTGTGTGTGTGTGTGTGTGTGTGTGTGTGTGTGTGTGTGTGTGTGTGTGTGTGTGTGTGTGTGTGTCAATGAAAGCTTGTTTTTGATGTGTGAGCCTAACAATTGTCATTCTAAAGTGCTCCTTCTAATTTCAAATGAAAGAACCAGCTTCTTAACAGGTTTTCCCACAAATAACATTCTCCTTCTTCTCATTTCGTGGAAAATAACCTTGTGCTTCAATCAAAGATTTTATTCCTTGATAGTGTATACTTCCCAAAAAGCCCATTCTGTTTTGATTGGTCAGCTGGCCCCACCACCTAGTCTGTTTGTCAGACATGTCACACCCCTTAGCATGAGCAGATAACATTTCAGCCACTTTGGAAGATCATACAAAGGAAATTTCAGCATCTTCTCAACCTATCGACTCCATTCACGCAGCTTCTTGTAGGTATTTCTTCGCATAAAACCAATCCACCCGCAGACTTCCAGGAAAGTGCCAAACATGGTTGATTAGAGATGTGTGACACAAGTGCAAAGCCTTAACGAAGTGACTGTGTCCCTCATGTACTCCATATTCATGTATTTAGACCGAGGCCTGGAGGTGAGAGGGGCCTGCCAGAACAAGCCTCTTATCACACCCCAGTGGACGGGGACGAGAGGTGGAGGGAAGGAGGGAAGGAGGCCCCTCGGCTGGATGAGGTAAGAAACAGAGAGAATGTGAAGTGATGGACAGAAAGAGAGCAGCGTTGGAGTAGGAGGCCTGGAGCTGTGATGAGATTGAATGACGGAGGAGGCGGCTATTTCCATGTGAGGACAGATTAGTTGAGGGGGTTAAGTGAAAAGTCTTCACTCTTCATTTTCTCCATCGGCCTCTCAGCTTATTATCTAAGGCTGCAGATTTATGTGACAGCTCCTCCGTCCCTCCTTTCACAAATTGTGCTCCCATGATGTACTTTCCCTTTCAATTTAATTTGTCCGTGTTGCTCTTGTACCCCTCTTACTTGGCTTGGTCTTTCACTGCCTCCTCCTGCCCTCCCCTCCAACCTCCAATTCACTCCCTTCTTATTCCCCATGACCTTTCTCTGCAGATGATAAGCATTAAGCCGAGAGTAGATACTGTAAACCACAATTTCACCCCACAAGGTTTTTATCACAGCCAACAAAGGAAAGACTGATGAAAGAGAGTAGAAGAAGTCAGGCTTCACTTTTCAAAACTTGCACTCCAAAATCTGTATTTGAATTTTTTTTAAATGTGTGTGTGTGTTTTTTTTAAGCCACATTTAAGGCCACTGTAGGGAAAAAAACGGAGCCGAGAGAGGTGGCATTGCTAAGGTCCTTAGGCTGATTGCTGTTGATGGCTATTGTTGGTTAGTTTTATATGGGCCAAATTGTCATCTTATGGGTGTTTATTGATCTAGATCTATAAAACTATAAGACTAGCAAATTTGCTACTTTTAAACTAGCAAATCTGTAACTTTTTTTCTCTGAATATGCCCACCTCTCTCGGCTCAGTTTTTCCCACTGCAGTGGCCCTAATATGCTGTTGTACTAATGTTTATGCATAAAGATCTTTTTTTATTTTTTACAATCAACGTATGAGAGTAAATTGAAGGGTCCTCTTGAATTTGAGGCTCCCCTGAAAGGTTTTTACCTCCCGTCCAACAGCGCCCCAGGGTGTTGCTGTGGTATGCAGATGTTGTGCTGATGTTCATCACGATGCTGTATCTTTCATCTTGTCAGTGACAGAGATTACATAGAGCGTCGGAGATCTGGTGCAAATGATAAGAATGGAGGTTGAGGTAATGCAGGTTATCCTGTAACCCACATCTACAGGAAGCTTAACACCGGCACCAGCATGAATTTGATACACTCCTGATACACACACATTTTTTTTCATATATTGCATCAGGAAGTGGAAATAGATGAGACGTGGCGACCCCAAACAGCACCAGCCGAAAGAAGAAGACCATTCACATGTATTTAGTTCATATTCCAGATGTGAGTTTTCATCACAAAGTTGCAGAATGGCAATCGTATCAACATAAAAGGTTGCACATACATTTATAAGCTGATGAGCAGGTGCACTCATGGACACACAGAGATACCTCGTGCAGGCTCACCCAAATGCTCATCACAGCTGACTGGAGCACAAGTGGATTGTCTTGCTGGACTAATCAGGAGGCCAACATGATTACAACACTGCCGCTCCGACCAGCAAAACAACTCTGCAGTCAGCACGGAGCAATTTTGCTTTGGTTTTCCATTACTTGTGCACTTTTCATCTGGGAATTACTTAGATATTGAATATAATTTTTTGCTGGCAATGCATGTATTGTATTTATTTGAAATGTATTTAGTGTCTTATTTGTTTTGACTTTGTTCTTTTAGCATTTGGCTGCATTCATTATTTGAACACAGAAAAGCCTCTGTAATCAGCTGTATAGCTGTATAAGTTGTATAGAAAGCCTATCTATTTAATCTTGATCCCCCGATTTCAGCTTTGACCTTCTTCACTATTCTCTGTGCAATTAGCCATTCGTCTCTATTTTCAGTCACACTTACATGCATTTAACCTGCATTTCATGTGTTTGCATGATGTTTGCTTTTTACAACACTTTCACATCTGTACTTTCTTTGCCTGCATATGACTGTGTCAAGAGAAATCTGTGTGTGTGTGTGTGTGTGTTGTGTGTGTGTTTTCTGCATACAGCTCATATAGTTAATGAAAATAAAAAAAAAAAATGTCGCAATTGCACATTAACATGAACAGATGCTGCATTTCAATCCTTCCTGCAAAGCCAGACTCGAGCATTGTGTCACCTTCCCTTAAAGAACACTGTCAACGTGATGGATGGAGGGGTGGGTTGTTTGGTCATGTCTGCTCACATGCACATGTGCATGTTGATTGAAGACGGGCTTCTCAATCTGCAGTCGGTCCATGTTCTGCTTACAGCTATGTGAAATCTGTATCTTGAACGTGCATTTGTGTGTGTGTGTGTGTGTATTGCCTCTACTCTCCTCACATTTCAGTGTGTGCCAGGTTGCCAGATACCTGTCTGTTTGTGAGCCAGCTCTGTATACAGTAATTTTCTATAGTCTCAGTGACAGACGTTCTTTGTACCAAGTCGGAGCACCTGCAAGCTCAGGAAAAGAGATTTTTCCACCATGGCTCAGCTCCACTTTATCTTCTGCATTTGTATCATATCGCACACCTTGTTTGTGTTGCGGTTCATTTCATGCGTGGCCTCTTTGCGTGTGTTGGCGGGCGGGAGGTGTGTAGCAGAGTTGGATTATGTGATTGTATTTGATTCATAAAACGTAATGATTAGTAATCAGTAAGTAATGTTTTCTGTCGTGGACATTATTTTAACTACAAAATGTGATGACCTTATGTGATATCAGTGATATCAGAAGTATGAAAAGTGTATCTGACGAAGCTGAGCTGTATTTAACGTCTACCTGAGGTTCATACCGCTCATGGGTTTATTCACATCCACATCCAGGATAGAGGGTGTCCTATGCTGTACAATGTTTAAGACCCTTGAGGCAAAGTTGGGATGTGTACAGACAAATTGACTTGACTACATGTGAATGTCATCAATGGAATAATTAACTTTTTTTCAACCCTGTAAGCCCTTATGGTCAAGCCAATATGCTTGAGATTGTGTTTGACACATGATCACAGTCTTTAAAATGATAGATTATCCAATATGTTTACCATCAGCTAATATTTCAATCCTTCACGGTCACGGGTGTAGCAGATGTGTGACTGTGCTTTGGGCATCTACAGCCCCTTGTGCCTGGGTGTGTGTGTGTGTGTTTGTGTGCCTGGGTGTGTGTGTGTTATCTGAGGACAGGTTTTTGTGTTGGCTGAATAGATTAAAAGAAAAGAGGAATTTAAAAGAGAATAAATGTGGCTTATAACATTCATATTTGAATGATCAAGGTTTGAAAACTTGAGCACAAAGATGTTTTTAGGCTGCAACTGTTGGCTGCAGACATCGACCCCCTACTGTGATCAAACACACAGTCCATGTATATCCGAAAGCAGTAGTGCATCTTCCTGAGAGATGAGAGAGGCAGCAGTGGGACAAGTTTTGGATAATGTAAGCAAGAGGGATGTGAGGTGAAGAAAGAAAAACTAGCAAGAGGAATGTGATAGAAGGAGGAAAACAGCTGTCGCGGTGTGTCTTTACCTGTCCTTGTTGCGCTCTACCAGCCTCAACACATTAAGACGGAAAACCACCTGGAGACTGATGGTCACATTTAACCAGGCGGAAGTGACTTTGCTTTGTGAGCGCACAGGCGTTTATGTGCTGGTTGTTCCAGATGGAGAGGTACATACAGGCTTTTATAGGTTTTTGCGCGATTCCTATTGGTGTGACTGGAGATGGATGTTGAATCTGAAGTCATTAGAGGAGGAACAAGGCTTTCGCTGACAGACTGTGACCGTTCGTCCTTGGGATTCGGAGACAATGAGAAAAGAGATAAAGCACTTAGACGGCTGTTGTTAGCCCACAAAAACCCATTTCTCTCTGTCTCTCCTTCCCTCTCATTCTTGCAGTGCTCACACTGTGGTATGGACAACAGCTGAAAGCCATACCCAACGCCCCCATTCGATTCAATTTCTCTTGGTAAATTTTAACAGGGATGGTTGCATAGCTGGTCCCTTGCGAATCCTTTGACTGGAGACTCTTTTCTGCAATGAAACCCCACAATCATCATCACTGCTGCATCTCAGAATTTCCTTCGGTTCTCAGATGGAGTAGCTGATATTTTCATATTCTTTGCCAGACGGCAGCAGGATGAACAGGGTTTTCTCTTTTGATATCTTTTGTGCTCTGAACAGGCACCTCTTATCACCAATAACATTGATGCTCGGTAGATGGGTACTGTTCACGTCCCATGCCAATTTGTAATGTATCCAGTATTCCTCTGTAAAAGTTAACAAGAACATGGTACAGGAATTTTGTCAGCTCATTGGTTTTACTGGCATTGAACAGTAGACCAGGAGGGAGCTAAGCACACAGCCCTGGGGGGCTCCGGTATTCAACGCTAGAGTGGTCAAGGTATGGCTTCCAATCCGAACTGCCTGGGGTCTTAGAGGAAGTCTAATAACCAGTTTGAGAGTGAGGTACTCAAGCTACTTCATAGGGAAATAGTGTTGAATGCTGAGCTGAAATCAACAAACAGCTTTCTGATGCAGGTGTTGTTGTTTTCAGGATGCGTGGCTGCTGAGTGGAGACGGCATCCTCTGTGGATTTGTTGGCTCTGTATGCAAACTGGTGAGGGCATGTTGAGTTTGACATGTTGCAGAGCAAGTTTCTTGAAGCACTTCACATCCGAATGGGGTTGAGTGCTACAGACGCTTTACATACTGTGAGACGCCTCGCCTAGGTCGAGGTGAGTTCAGCCAACCATTGGAATAGAGTGAACAACATTCAAGGCTCAATGTCCAAAAAATATAGTTTTCTTTTCCAAAACAAAGTAGCAGCGTTAGTGATGAAAAACAACTCAAATTCCTCCTAGTAGTAGTTCTTGCTGAGTAACTTCACACTTCATCCCTCTGTCCAGCTAGACTTCAGCTCCTGCTGAAGCGTCCTCCCTCGCTCCTCTCCGCCTGTCCCTGCTTAAAACAAAGCCGTTAGTGGTGCAGTCCCAATCAGCCTGATGAGCCACACCTAGGTGGCTTCAGCTATTGCGTCCTCCCAGAGTGTGAGCAAGTAATTGGGGAAATATTGGCCAGCCAAGACTTCCCCCAGTGGCCTGTGTTGTGGGAAGGGCCTCTGCCCATGGTGGTGAGGGTGTTCCCCCCCAGCAGGTTGCTGGTTCGATCCCGGCTCCTCCAGTCCGCATGTTGAAATATAATTGGGCAAAATACTGAACCCCAATTTGCTCCTGAGGACTGTGCTCTCGCTGTGTGTGAATGTGTTAGTCCTGAGTATGGCAGCCTCTCCTATCAGTGTGTTAATGTATATAATGAGTGAATTTTGACATGTGGTGAACAATGCTTTGACAATGGGCATAGTTATGTAAAAATGCCAGCTGAAAAAAATCACAATTGGACATTTTTTCAAAATCGTTTAGTGCTTATTGTAGCAATGTAGAAACTTTCCCACACGGTAGGATGTTTCTAAATTATGAGGTATTCCTTCCTTTAACCTCTCAGATTCATAATAAAACTTAATGCTGTGGCTGCTAATTTTACTGTGGTTACTGTGGTGAACTAAGCAAGGGCACTTAGACCTAATTACTGAGGAAACAGTTTACCAGTATTATGGGTGGGAGTATGGAATAAAGAAATAATCTCCCTAATTTTGCCTAGAGATAAGGGCATCCACTAAACAACGAGCCTAATAATAATAAGACAATTTCTCAGAGAAAAATCCCTCTAAGCTCCTCAGAATCCGATTATCCTCCATCATAAGAGTTTGGGACGGCTTTTTGGGAGCAAATGCCCCTCCTCCTTTCCTCTGGCCCCCTTGTTGTCCCCCTGGCTGTACTCTCCTCTGATTGGATCAGCCCACACTGGCTGGACTGTGACCTTGTGTGCCACTGGTCAGTTTTGGGACGCAAGGTATGAAACCTCCAGCCGAGTTTCGGCTGGATTTGGATTAAAGTAGCAATGGTATTTCAAAGAGCTTAGTGGAATTTAAACACTTGGGATTAGTTGAGACGTGAAGGCTTTTTAACTAACAAATAATCCTTTTCTATTCAGTGTGGCATGATCCCTCTCTCCTTGCCCTTTTGACAGGAAGAAAAGGAGGAGGAGACTGAAGGGGGAAGGGGGACAGTGGAGAATAGATTGGGGGTAGAAGGAGCAAAGAGATGAGTATGACAGTTGCATTACATTTTAAAAACTTTTCAAAACTGTTTTTGAAATCTCCACAAAATACAGTATAAAGCTCAAACTTCTTGTCATCACTCCAACATAATGCCACACATATAAAACATTTCCATCCCTCACATTTTACTGTGATTTCCCTGTATTCTATTATTATACTATTATTGTAGGTGACCTCACATTTCATTAGAAGTTGGCTAATAGGCGTTTTTCAGTAAACCCAGTACGTTGCTTTTTCTGAGTACCAGATTTGTACTTGGTTTTTGTCATCACTGTCAAGTGTGTTTGCTCTGCCAGGTTACCCTGTGTGTGTGTGAGTGTTGGTGTGTTCACAGCTGTGTTTGCACTACCAGGGAAGTGTTGGTGGTGACGTCTACCACGTGGAGGTGGGCCAGCTTGTGGATTGTGTTCTTTGAGGGCGAGGTAGCATTATTAGTCACTCTCCATCACTGACACACCATAAATCATGTTCATGTGCCAGCCTAACCTTTACTTCTTACCAGCATAATACCTGACCCTGTCATTTTACGCAACGTTAACTTTAAATTGTATGTTTTGCAGGTTTGGTATTTGGTGATAATTCATGACATTACAATGTTTTGCTGAGTTATGATAGCAAGCGCTACTTAGGTTGCACAATCCAGTTTTTATGAGAACCTACAAACACAACAATACAGGCAAGAATTGATCATTTCAAGAAAGCATTCTCACGAAAAGAACAACAGCATCAGTCCATTCAGCGAGTGCCTCAAAAAGACAATTCACCAAACACAATACTGCTGTGTTATCATGGCTACACATTAAGTTTTGAGTAAGCATGTAAACTGTGTCAGAAGGGGCAAAACCAATGGGTGAACTGAAACTGAGCTTGTGGCCCTGTCTTGTCGAGGCCCTAAACAATCGCAACTAGGGATGCACGATATTGATTTTTTGAAGCCGATACCGATATCGATAACTTTCTGCTCCTCGGGACCGATACCGATACCGATAACCGATAATATTGTTATTCGTTTTTGAATGTATATTCAGATCAAATTCAGGTCAAAACACTAATGACTAAGCTTAGGTAGATTTAGCATAGCTTTGCCTTTTACCAAACACCATACCAGATGTATCACAGTGACATGACAATTAATACTATGAACAAAAGAAAGCCAAGAACAGTTTTGACTCTTCAATAAAATGACAATATATATATATATATATATATATATATATATATATATATATATATATATATATATAATAAATGTGAAGAGTAGATAAACAAATATGTGTATTTCAACGGTATATCTGCACTACTACTGTCTATACCATACACACTCTCTGTCTGTGTGTGTGTCCCTCTTTCTCTCTCTCTCTCTCTCTCTCTCTCTCTCTCTCTCTCTCTCTCTCTCTCTCTCTCTCTCTCTCTCTCTCTCTCTCTCGCGCGCGCGCGCTCTTTCTCTCTCTCCGAGAGAAAGAGAGCGCGAGAGAGAGAGAGAAAGAGAACGGAAAGAGAACGGATAAATACAAGAAGTGTACAAACTTCTTGGTTACAGAAACATGGCGTATTAATTTTATGGGGTTTAATGGGAAAAATAGCTCTGAATGAACAACAGCTGAGCAGAAGCGCTTTAACACACACATCCTATCGTCGGATTATCGGAGGTATTAATAATTGTATCGGATTTATCGGGATGACGTCATAATTCCTATTATCGGGCCGATAATTATCGTGCATCCCTAATCGCAACGACTGCTTATGCCGGCTAGGCCTAAGTCTACAGGGGTAAGACTGCCATTGACACACTACAGTGGGTTTTGTTCTAATCAAATCTGATGTTTTGTCTCCCAGATGGAAAGGTCCGTTCCAGGTTATTGCTCTGCCCTCAAGGCTGGGGGAAATAGATCCATGCTTCAAGGTGCAGGGCAGCTCACCCAGTCGCTCACTGGGAGGGGGAAAACAATGGTGGATGAAGGGATGGTTCTTCATCTCCTTCCTTCAGCTGAGTGGGCTCAAGCACAGGATAGTGGAAGGCAACCCAAGAGATCCAGCCAATGAGCGCTCCCATGTTCATGACACTGGCGGTGTCGATGGCAGACATGAAGGGGTGATCTTTGCAGTATGTTCCGGGTCAATTGAACTATGACCCTGGACATGAAAAAGAATCAACAAGCAACTTCATGCTCGCAGAAGCAGCAACATTTTTGGTCTTACTATACTCAGATTGTGCTGGGAATACACATTTGATGGGAAATTATGACTTTTTAGACTGATTTTTACAACATTCTATGAATTTTGTCCACAGACTTTTTGTTGTTGTAAAATTTCGACATACCCGTACGCTTTATATGCCGTTTTTTGACTTTGGATTTTTATCACAGTTTTGGATTTATTATACTGTGCTGGGCATATGGGAATTTAGGACTTTCTAAACCGATTTTTACAACATTGTATGTATTTTGTCTGACTTTTTTGACAAATTTTGCCTACCACTTATCTCTGCTTCTCAAGCTTGGATCAGTTCCCTCACACATGTTCTAACAGCGTGTCTACCACTGCCCGTCAGTAACCATTTTCTACCGTGTCAATGCCTGTCAGTCGCCATGGTGATCTTGTTCCAGCTAGGTTTCCGCTGTTCCGTAAGTCATTGCTATTTGCTCAGCCATGGGGATCAGACTAAGTGTTTACAGGCCCTTTGGGATCACCATGAGACCAAGACCTTTGACCTTGTGCACCCTAGATGTTTTCAGGGTGTCTGTCCATTTGTGGTTTGAGGTCACTGTCTGTCAGCTGTATTTCCGGGCAGGTGTGGACATTTGAATGTTGACATGGGGGATTTTTCTTGTTATAAAATACATACTAATACTAATTCTGAGTCACAACAGCTGAACTTGGCCTTTGTGATCATCAGAGAGGGTTAAAGAGTTCTTTGGAAGACACTGTATTTTGTGTGTTGCATGAGTCTTCATGCTTAACTCAAATGAAATATGAGAAGTCTCAGAAATTGGCAGCAAGTTTAAATCCTTTTATGTGTTTTTGTAGCTACATGACCTGCTTGTGGTTAATGGAACACGTGTCAACATGTCCGTTTTATGATTGCGATGGTAAATATTGTGAGGATATTGTCATGGGCGGATACGTGTACAGTCAGTGTCTGTGGGCGAGTTTGCATATGTCGGTGTTCCGCGACTTCGTTGGTCCATGATGACTGTTGACTCACATGCAGGCCCTGACAACAGCAGCCTGCGTGTTCTACATCTGTCTGTGGTTTAAAAAACCCACATTATTACCGTAAACGTATACTTGCCACCCAATAAGACTGTAATGCCCATTTCCTCCTTGAAAACCAAGGCATTCAATGGATAATAAGATGAAATAGCATCTATGCTAGCAACTCTGTTTGGCTAAATACTAATGTTATCATGCCTAATGCTCCTAATGACAATGCTTATATGCTTATGTTAAGCAGGTATAATTTTTACCACGTACACCATATTTACTAAGTATGTTTCTGCCTCCTTGTCACCTCACTCCTCCTGCTTGTGACCTGGATATTAGTAGCTTAAAATGCATCTTGAGGCGTGAAGATTGAAGAGGCTATAAGCAAGACAAAAACACTGGTGCATCCCCGGCGGAAATATTTTCAACACAAATAGAATAAATAAAGGTGCCTTGAAATGTGCTTTTCTCACTGCATTCCTAAAATCATTTTACTTTGATATATTCTTTTGTTTTTATCTTGGATTTAGGCTAAACCCAATACGACTGCTATAATTGTGACATGTATACACCTTTACAAGTGCAAACAGCTGCAGTCGTCATATTATTATATCAATTATATAAATTAAAACGTTTTTGTATTTTGCACATTCTTGTCAATAAAGGCCAAAATGATGAATTTAATTAACTGTAAACATTTAAGTTGTCATGAACACTGTTGACAAAGATCATAAATTGATATGGCGGAATACGCAAAACAATGGGCAGACACACGTCACATATAATTGACTTCTCTTTAAAATGTCCGCTCCAAGGCAAGTGTGCCTCATTTGTGAAATGCCTGTTGCCTCGACTCCTCTCTCCTTGCATCTCTTCCTCACTCGCATCACAGGTGGGCGGGACTAAGACCAAAGGAGAGGAGGCGAGG
>CM056829.1:11689600-11774600 GCA_029853015.1 Chelidonichthys spinosus
CCATCTAAGTGGGAAGATAATTCCAAGACTTCTTCAGAAACATTTAGCCTACAGTGAGGGAGGAGACAGAAGGTCACCGTGTCCTTCAGTGATAAATTGCCTTTTTTCTTTTCTCTCTCACAGGGAAATAAATTGCTCCACAGAAGATACTGAAATCAGGGTGGAAGGGTTTAAACAATATAGGCTTGAAGGAAAGCATTCAGAGAGCTTTGGTCAATTTTGTGGGAATGTGTTCGGGTCAGGAACATCTGCAGCTGTTGTCCACATCTTGGAGAGACATGAGGTTGGATATTCACATTTCTAAGGAGATGAAATGGCACCTCTCTCGTTCTATATATTTAAAAAAAATAAAATAAAGTAAGCTAGCGGTAGCTTTCAGTTGTTGTCAAGCTACGTGTTTACTTCCTCTATGACAATCTGCTAGCTTAGCCAAACCCCCGGATCAACAAACACACATAAGATGACAATTTGGCCCATATAAAATTAACCAACAATAATCATCAACAGCCATCACGCTAAGGACCTTAGCAAAGCGTCACACGTCGAGATGGTTTAATTAGAAAGATAAAAGCGACATTCATGGAAAGTTAGCTAGCATAAATGTCGGTTGTTAGCATCATAATAAACTAGCAGATTTGCCGCTTTAAAACTAGCAAATATGCTAGTTTTAAACATTACTGTTCAATGCACAACGCTGGTTTTGCAGGAAAGTAAAAAGTTGCATTTACCTCTTTACAAAGATGCATTTTGTTTTTAAATCGTCATTGAGCAGAAGTTAACCAAAACCTTGACAGGACGGTTGGAATGAGCCAAAAGCACTTGAAGAGAAAGGACCATTAATCACATCATCATGCATGTGAACTATTCATTCGCGGATTCTTGCTTTTCTACTCAAATACAACACACCATTTAGTCCTTTCTTTGCTTCAGACACAACAATGTGTGTGTGGTCAGTAGGCCTGAATTTCTACACCGACACAGGTCATTTATTTCAGACGATGGGTTGTTAACACCCATCGTTGTGTGCATGTGTTTGTGCGTGTGTTGTACAAGTCTGCACATGTCTGTATTTGTAGCACTAATGGTCTTGTGGTTAAGGTGGAAGGAGCAGGATGTGTTACTGCCATTATAACTTAGATTTTAGAACTGGGACAAAAAAGACAACAAAAAAAGAAGAAGTTTAAAATGTTGATATAATTTGTGCAACAATGAGATATATGTAGTTCAGCTTTAAAGCCACAGTGAAAACAGAGACTTAAAGAGCTGCATTTATTAAAAGATTAAAAACACTGGTAGTCAAACGTCTATTAGTCTCTCCTGTGTATTAATGCAATGTAATCATTAATTTACGTCTGCTCTAGATGCAGCACAAATGTAGCAGTGGCCTTGAATGTGGAGGAGGTGGAGCGAGGGAGAAACGTGCATCAGTGAAAGTTCAGCAGGTAGCGGCCTGAAAGATAGAATTGAACATAGAAATGAAGTGAAAATGAGTTTTTCAAGGACGCTACCCTTTACAGCTGGAGGATAGACATGATGTAAGGGTGGAAGGAGTAAAAGTGAGGTTAGAGGTGTAATGAACAAGCGATCTAGGCGAAGAGAGGCAAGCGGAAAAACGTAAATTGTGAAATGGGTTGAGATACTGTGAGGAGGTCAGCCTCATGGCAGAAAAGAAAGGCAAAGGGATTAAGGGCTAAAGAGTGATACAAAAGGAGCCCAAGTCTAGACGAGGTGATGTGTTCGTGAGATCACTTGTTTGCTAAAGGTCGCTTTTCAGTTGTCAGGATGCATGCATGGATGTATGCATGAATGAATCTGCCTTGCATCAAATATTCAGTCACCGTGTACATGACTCTGTCTGCACGCCTGTGTGCACTCAGGTCCGTTTTCAAGCTTTCATGGAAATACAACATACAGTCATATGTTTAAAAGATTTTCAATATCAAGACATGTTTGTTTCTGCTTTTAGTTGGTCCAGTCTTCAAAAACAGAACCAAATATTTCCAGTCATATAATACTCCATGTCTATTACTACATGTGAAAAAGTTATTTTTTAAAATAAAGATGCAATGACATAATTACTTGCAGCATCTGATACAGGTAAAGTGACTTTGGAGTTGCCTTGGACTTCTTTCAGACTCCGGATCTACTTTTAGTACTAAATCATTTGTGAATTACTCTTTGACCAAAACCCCAACAGTCATATATTTTGACCTGACGCATCCCCCATTTAAGCCTCTTTTCTAACCAGTTAGAGGCTACTTTTAGCCTCAGGTCGTTACGGCCGCAGATACAGATGACTCACTGCTATTACCAGTCACTGGTCAAACAGACAGAGGAGTTTGGGGGGAAAGTGTGAGAGGTAAATGGAAGAAAAAACATTGGGGAAAGAAAAAGAATGCTGGTGATTTTTTTGTTGTTGCCATATTTGTTAATGGATGGAGCAGGCAAACATCTGCGTCAGCTGTGTGGGTGTCAGAGAGCAGGTTAACTGGTAAAACATGGAGATATGGGGAGGAATGGTGAGGGAGTGTGAGAAGTAGGGAACACATTGGCTGTTAAAACACATCAGTGATGCCATATGGGGAGAGGACAGAATGAATAAAAAGCCAGAAGAAATATGAACGGCAAGGTTAACAGCTTAACCTTGCATTCTAACGAGTTAAACTCAAAACAAGAATGTAAAAATCTGTCAGAATTAAATATATAATAAATATATCTAGCTCATAGGAGACTGCGCCACTAAAAAGTCATGAAGAGGAAAATAAGTGGAGAGGGACAGAAAATGAGCGTGAGGTCATGTCTGTGTTTGTTCTACTCATTGTTTTAACAAGTTAACTATGAAAACAATGTGACGTATTGAGACACGTGGAGAAACATAAAAGGGTGGATGACTTGTGGAAAGTGGACTTTCCGAGAGGAGCAAAGTAAAAAGAAAGAAAAACACAACAATATGATGGAGGAGAAATATGGAGATTGAAGACAGAGAGTTGATTCGTATTCCAGGATTATTTAGGACTATTATATTGCTGACTAGGATTATTTAGGACCATATTATTTAGGACTAATATGCAACTTCTGGGAAATGTGCATGAATTTCACCTCCACTACCGGGTGATCTTGTGCTCTAAAATTTCATAAGAAGAATTGGTTCCACTCCACAGCTATATATATATATATATATATACATGAGCTACAATCTGCACTCTTTTTTAACCTACAGTAGACCAGGGAGATGAACATCTGCTCTGCCTTTAACAAAAATACCTCAGAAAGACAGTATAGCTTATACATTTCCTGCCGATACTGTACATTCAGATGGAGCTGATCTGTTTGGTTTTTGCCTAAACAGCGAGGGCCCAGGAAGCCAGCAGTAAACAGCATTTGGATTCACGCCGCGATTGATCTGCCCAAAAGCGGCTATTTGTGGTAAGTGGAGCCTGGCGGACTCGCTGTGTTCAATCTGGCTTCACTCTTCAGAAGGAAAGAGGGAGAAACAAGCGGAAAGAGTGACATGAACCAAAAAGACAGAAGCAGAGAAGGAAACAAGGAATACGCATCACAGTTTTAAAATAAAGATCAGAGGAAAGCATAAATATGGAATACGCCCCTACTTACAAAACATGATGTACTTACTTACTTACTGCCCATTTTGCCTCCTGGCAAGTAGGGCAGCATTAAAGGTTCTCCACTCTGGGCAATCTGGGCTGTTTTCTTGACACCTTCCCATGTCAGGCTCATAGATTTCATTTCCTCTTCTACTGTGCGACGTCAGGTGTTCTTGGGTCTTCCTCTCTTTCTTCTTCCTTCAGGTGTCCAGTGAGGGCTACTCTTCGAGACGCTCTCTTGCTCTCTTCTCAGAACATGTCCAATCCAGTTCCAGAGCCTCTTTGTTATAATGTTATCCATGCTGTCTTGTTGGCATCTAGTCAGCAAATCTTCGTTGGATATCTTATTGGGCCAAAAAATCCGACATATCCTTCGTAGAATTTTTGTTTGGAAGACTGACAGTTGACATAGGTCACTTGCTGTCGTCCTCCAGCATGATGTGCAGCCCCGAAATATGCAGATGTCAGTTTTGACAACTTGATGTAATGATATGTTGTTTTTAATTATTTCAATAAAAACATGCCACTTGGCAACGATGCTTTGAGATGCTTATAGATCAGTCGTGTCTCCTCGACCATCTGCTGCGCTGGACAGATTGATGAGTTAGAAGAGGAGGTGTGGCAAAGAAAAATGTGTCCGGAAAATGGTGGTGCATTGTTAATTAGGAGTTTGATGGAAAAGGGAGGGGGCAGCTCTATGGGCGGCAGATTTGATAGGTGTGTACGTGTACAGTAGGGAGGAACAAACAGACAGACAGAACAGACAGACAGAAGACAGACAGAAGCGTCCTGAATGAGGACGTTTACTAGATGTTAGTCTCTTGCATCACCGTCACAGGCAGTACCATAACACAAATCTACTTTAACTGAAGCCACCTGTATCAGAGCAGTCATTTTAATGGGGACGTTACTGGTTGACATTTACGATACGATACGATACGATACGATACGATACGATCTATCGTCTACTGCTTTTTTGGTCTTTTTGTGAGTTACAAATACAAGTAATACTGAGGCGATTCGGAAATGTATTACCCAGCATGCACATTTTGTCTGTGTATATTTTCATGTGTATCTCAAATGCCATATAACTTTTAGAATCCCATCCTTTTGATCAAGCAAAGGATAGCAGTAACAAAGGTATGTGTTCAACCTAGGGTGTGTAGTCTTGCAAAGCTTTATGAAACGTACAACATGGATTAAAAAATGGGAGGTTTGGTTGAAGCTGCTGTGGACAAATTTCCGAGCTCCGGCTGAAAAGCGCCGGAGCGTGTAACAGCGCCATACTGCAACAGACCAGGGTGAGAGTTACGGTCAGCTCACAGTGTCGGCGATTCTACAAGGCCATCCGGACAGATCTGCAAGAACAGACCGTCCATTTGTCAGTGTCAGTGGGAGAGAGGTAGCCACAGTAGAGGTGAGTTCCTGTATGTGCAGATTTATAGCACGTTACAGTCTCACAGAACCATTCTAATGCATTTTCTGCTTCATCGGTTGAGTTTTCTGGAATATCCTCTGACATTTCCACAAAGACAATCCCTTTTTTGGCCACAAAATAAATGAAATCTGCAAAGCTAGAGGCAGCACAACAGCAAAGTTTACTTCAATATTACCAGTGCACAGACTTTTTAATTTAATTATGAGTCACCTGAACTCCATTATATTTTGGTGATAATAAAGGCAGTGGCACAAGACTCATGCTACATAACTAAAATAACTACATGGCGTGAATTCATTGTAAAAGAATAAGAAAACCAAAATATATCTGAACTACAATTGCTGTCATCAGTTACTTTCCACTGGTGGGTGAGATGGGGTGTAACAAAGGTGAGGCAGAGGCTGCTGAGTGGGTGCTTTCCACAGAGCAACGCAAGTTACATCCCGGAAAATACTGGCAAAGACAAAGAGGCGAAGCTGATGGGAAGAGACCAGGAAATGATCCGGTCGGGTGAAACGGAGGAAAAAGGTTGCTGACTGTGTAATGTGTCCAGAACACAGGGCTTTATGAATTGTACTGCAGTTAGAGCCTCCCAGTCTACTGATGTCCAGACTGCAACAAGTAAATAGTTTGATAGCCACTAGAATGTGTTCTTGTCAGCGCCACACAACTCCCTCTCCAATCACTGAGCCGGCCTTTCCAAGTAGCTTGTTGTGCTTGTTAGCGTCTCTCAGCCTTGCCCTCCATCCCCAACACACAGCGGCTCAGAAGATTGTGCTCGTAAACCACAGACTGGTAGAACATCTGGAGCATCCTGCAGATGCTGAAGCCTCTCAGTCAGAAAGTCAAGCTGGCTCCCGCCCTTCTTGTTCCCGGCTCACTCCAGCCTTTCGTCCAGATGCACTCCGAGGTTTTTATAGGAGTGAAGCTTTGCTCGCAGGATGGAACAAGTTAGCCACGAAGAGCTTTTAGTAGACAACACAGATTTTGATACTGAGGGGCATCAGCTGTACAACAAATGTGAATGCTGTGAAAATATTTTTTCCAAATGGCAGTGGAATGGCGACAAACGAGGAGAAAACAAATCGCAAGCAAACAGAACATAAGGGGAAGAAACAAGACTTCTGAGAGTGAGACGATCAAGATACAGCCTGGTGAAAATCAGAGTAGCTCTGGATGATGTTATGAAACCACAAAACTTCACTTTGCCTTTGGTGTCCTGAAACTATAGTCCTGAGATGAGTCCTTGAGAACTGAATTCAACATTCATGAATATTTCCCTGTTTCTAAATCAATTAAATTCAGTATTTTGATGCCGTACAACACTGCAGTAAGAGTTGGATGTTATTTCCAAAATTCCAATAGTGTAAACCAGCGAACAGATCCCCCTCTGGAAGAGATTAGGAAGTGCAGATCAAAGAAGAAAAAAAAAATTGCATGCTGGTAAATCGAAGGATGGAAGTAGCAAAAAAAGGGAAGGAACGGAATGATGTAAGATAAGGGTGCAATTAGTAAGAAAGAAAAGGTTTAAGTTTGATAGAAGAACAAAAACTAAGCAAAAAAGAGGATGGAGAGGCTAATGTTGGGGTAGATAGGAGAAAGAAGACTGTGGCTGGGAGAACTGATTGGAAGGTCACAGCGAGGGTTTATTATGATACGAGCTCACAGACCTTTTCACCTGTTAGAATAGGTGAAGTGGAACAGATGGAAGGATTGATGGAAAACTGCCAGGGCAGATGAAAGGACGGGACGGTGGGGGGAAGTGGAAAGGATTAGTATAGTTAGAGGAGGAGAATAGAGTTCATATAGAAGAGTCGGGAAGGGAGAGAACACAAAAGACGTCAGAGGATTAATCATGGAATTCAATGTAATGCTTGCCACAACTTGCCAATTATTGAAACCTAAATTTGGGCAACCCTCATGAGGAGTATGCTTGCACGCACTTAATTCCGAAAAGCCTATTATTTCCTCTTGAAACCCTAATATTTCCAGTCAATAATGAACTTTAAAATGACACACATAGTGAGATATTAAATAACCCTTACCTGGAAGAGGTATATTCAGTGAAAGATGGCACTCCTTTAAAATCGAATTCTGTGTGAAGGCATGGAGAAACATGTTTTCTGGAACAGTGGTACAGGAGAAGTTACATAATCACACAGGATGGAAACAAAAACTAATAAACATAAAGGATGAGAAAACTAAGTAAATGTCGAATGTTTACAAACCAATCTGTTTCATAGTTTTTGCTGTTGGACAAACACATGTGGCTGAGCGGTGAAGCTGAGCTGCTTCCGTATTCATGGACAACTTTAAAGCCAAGTGAAGTAATCTTAGTAGCTAATTGCATTGTGGTAGTGACCTGTTAAGCCCTAAAGCATACCGCGCTTTATCCTCTATTTAACTCTAAATGGGACCATCATTTACTAAAAGGACGTCATGCTGTATTGAAGAAGACACAAAACCAGCGATTGAGACCATAAACTCATGTTTTACAATGTTTTCTGAGATAATAAATCAAGTGAGAAGTCAGGTGATTTTATTTTGGCGAGTAAAGAGTTATCACCAAAGCATTGCAAAAAAGAACCTTTGCTGAAATTAAACTTTAAAGAAATCGTCCCCTCACCATGTTGTCAGGGTCATTACAGTATTTCAGTATTTTACTGAATGAAATGTCAGCTATGTGGATACTCTTAAAGATTAGAACCTTTCCTGCTAAATAATCACATAAATATTTCTGACTTCCTGAAGCATAGTTCCTGTCGACACTTCTGGTGGGCTTTTACTCGAACTTAATGAATTTACCAAGTTGAGTGTCAAAAATACAGCATTATTTGGAACTGTGGACTTCGGTCAGGGCTCATTAGGCGCAGTAGGCTGCCACATAGTCTCGTTTAAGGGGTGGTGGTGTTCAGGTTGGACCTTGAGCACATTTTCAGACCTGTCAAACTCGAAAAGGAAATGATTGTTATGGGATCTTGTTAAACTGTTGTAAATCTGTCATCTGGAATTGTGATTTAGAATTAGAACCCACGTTTACCTTTTATGTGGTGAGCTAAATATGACACATGCATGAGGAAACACACACACACACACACACACACACACACACACACAGCTCCCTCCCTGATGGAGAGAGCGACCTTCAGTGAATTACAGAGATGAGGAGACCTACGTTGGAAGAAGCGTGAAATTATTGTGAGACAGAAAGACACTTGATTTCTTTCAATGAATCATTGTTCGCAAAAATTGCAGGACATGCAACAGAAATACAATAGTCTCATGGGTCAAGAATGAAGTGGGCGGCTCTGACTCATAACTGGTATTACAGTGTCACTTTTTGACACATGGGATATTTGTCACATGTGATCAACACTACAGGAAGGGGTGTCCCCTCACGACAACCAGGTAATCTTCATGTTCACGAATACAGACTGTGCTTTTCCAAAATTACAGGTCCTAAATTGTGACTTCCTCCTTCTCGTATTTAATTTGTATTGAGCATTACTTACATCTGTTACCAGGTCTGTGGTGGTAGTTTGCCGTTGTCGGCCTTGCTGTGTATCACCATGTCAGCATGTCTAGTTAAAAGAAATGATAAGCTCACTGCTGCTACTGGCACAACAAGCTCTTTGTGTCATTGCTAAAGTAATTTATTATCTTTTTTTTTTAATCTAAAAATATTTTGTAATGGTAAATATAGTGTTTGTGTGTGTGGGAGAGAAAAGAATAAAAAAAACACATGATACACATGACCATGTTCAGATCATAGTCGCCAGCGAATAGCATTTTCTGACATTTCATTAAAATGACATCACTCACTCCCGTTGTGGATTTTGTACTCTGTGGGAACTCTGCTATTTATGTGGCTGTGTGTGTGTGTGTGTGTGTGTGTGTGTGTTTGAAAGGGAGTGTTTGATGTGGAAAACATGTTGGTGTTTTCTTGTCTCTGTGATGGAAACTTTCTCTTGAAATGTTGTAGCGGTCACTGGTTTTGCATATTTTGTTGTACAGCTGCCACTTAGCTGAATAAACTGTATTGAACACACATTGAAGCAGCTATGTTTCCATCCCAAGTCAAAGAAACTGTTGCCTTCTGATAGTCGCCGAAGCCTAAAAGTCTACTGCCATGCTAGCGTCCCTGTGAGGTGGTATTGCCACACATCAGTAAATGTATTGGATGAAAAATGGAAAGACAACTTTGCGGTTTCTTTAGCTTCTTATTGCTAGTGGGGCAAAACCAGACGACAATCCAGTCCTGAGAAGTGAAACCAATGTTTGCTCTGATGTGGACAGCTGATACTATAATAATCCATTTCTGCCGACTCTTGAAAACTGAGCTTGGTGTCCACCCTTTCAGCGATCACCCGACCTGCATATCGTCTGTGAATTATGGAAAAAAACTGTTATCACGCCAGAGGGAGCTTGCCCATCTGAGAACCAGCAGGTTTACCTCAAATGATGCCATTTGGCCATGCCACTCTACATACCCCTGTGGCATCACTATGAACACTTAAAAATGCTTAAAAATAATTCTTCTCTACAAAAAGTGCTAAAGGCAATTCTGGACAACCCAACGCACATTCTAAACCCAGAATTTGCTGGGTTGCCTTCGCAAAGACAGCTCAGGCCAATTTGCAGACTACAAAAAAAAAAAAAACAGGAGGGCTGGGATTTGAGCTCCCTCTGGTTTTTTCATCCTCTACACCTACTTCGGTCACGTTTGGCAGAAGTGACAGATTTAGGTTTTTATATACAAATGTGACACAAAGTCTGAAAGAGTGAGGAAAGAAAAATAAAAGAGTTGACTTGCTTTTGCTTTAATACCCTGCAAGAGGCACCTGATGAGTAATACATGAGAAATGCACAGGAGAGGACTTTGCTTTGGATTCAGTTGCCACAGTTTGGTGGTAATTTGTGGGATTTTCCAGGTTTCAAGACCAATCGTTAAAACCTGCTCTTACTGTCTGCACCTGCAACTTCTTAGCTTTTTTCTCTCTCTTTTGTCTCTCTAATGTTGCTGCAGGTGTGCAAGTTTATGAGAGCATTAACACTTTAACAGTAGCTCTGTCTCGCCTCTCACCTCCGGTGTGCCTGTGAGGAAACGAGGTAGAATGATTAGGAATGATTTGGCAGAGGAACCCTTTAAAAACCACAGGAAAATAAATTATATTCAACTTTTTTAAGAGTTTCTGTCTTTGTTTGCTACTTTTATCACCTTTGAATCTATTTTGAATCTTTGGCAGTCATTATGAGTATAAATCTGGAGGTTAAACCATGCATGGGAACCTCGGCCAGTTTATCTGCCTTTTATCGTACCATTGATTCATGATCTATTCCTCCACTGCTTCATCAGCATTTCTGTGTGTGTGTCTGCAGATCCAGGCCTTTGTGTGACTGTGTTGCTGTGTACATGCACCCATGGGAGACGTCTGGGACACCGGGCAGCACGTCACTGGCCCTGCGTGTGCATTTACACAGAAGTAAACGGCCATGACTCCCGTCTGTCTCTGCAGGGCCCTTACATAAGCCTATTTAGCTTCCTGGGGGGATCCTCACCTTCCTCCTCCTCATCTTCCTCTCTCCCTCTTTTTCACCCTCCTCCCTGCTCTCTTTCTCTCTTGATCCTACTAACCCACCCACTCATCCCTTTAGCGCGCAGACTTCAGCAAAGGGTTTTATTCATGCTTAAGGTTTTTTTTTGGCCAAGTCTTTAATCATGCCTGGCACAAGTTCACAGTCTTGAACAATGGTGATATCTATCCCCGGTACCTCTTTCTATCAGCCTCTCTGCTCTCCATCTTCTCTTCTGTTTCAATCTGTCATCCGATCCGCCTGGCACCCATCCTCTCCCCCCTAGGTCACTTTCTTATCCCCTCTGCACACATTCAAGTTCCCTCATCCTCTGTAAAAAACCCATTCATCCTACCTTTGCCTGTATCCGCGCACCCTCCCACCCAGCATTTACCTTCCGCCTCTCCCTCCAGAACTTGGCTCAATCCCTCCACCCTCTCCTCTCCCTGCAGCATTCCCATATCCTCCATCCAGCTGCTCCCTCTTTGTGTGTGTTATGTTTTTTTTAAGGATCATTTGAATCCCTACCCATGTCTATTCATCATTCACTTTTTAGCCTGGGATGCATGTATTCCATTTAGGGATGTTACACATAATACATCACTCATTCTCTTAACTTTCCATATTTAGTTCACTATCCTTTCATGTCTCAGTCTTTTGTTTAAACTGTCCTCCAACATCAGAAAATATTCCCATCATTACATACTTTGTTCTTCAATCCCTTACACCTTCCATTCCAGACTCTCTTTTTATTGGTAAAATGTGTACCTACATATGTGCACATATGCAAAATAACGCACCCTTTGTACCTGTAATTAAAAAGGCACACAGTCCACTCTCAGTGTCCATGGCAGGTTGTTTATGGAGATGAAGAAGGGGAGACAGTACACCCACCACAGATGATAATAGGAACAGACAGAACATAGGGTGAGGGACGAGAGTCATGGACAGTCAGAGAGAGAGAGAGAGAGAGAGAGAGAGAGAGAGAGAGACAGACAGACAGACAGAGTGACAGAGAGAGACAGACAGACAGACAGACAGAGAGAGTGAGAGAGAGATAGATAGATAGATAGATAGATAGATAGATAGATAGATAGATAGATAGATAGACAGACAGACAGAGTGACAGACAGACAAAGAGAGAGAGAGTGGAAACGGAGAAAAGAAATAAAGTGTGTGTGTGTGCGTGTTTTTCTAGTCAGTCTTAGCCGTTAACACGCATGTGTATCTGTGTGTGTGTGTGTGTGTGTGTGTGTGTTTGCATTACATAAACTGCTGTCCCATTATGTGGATCTCAACTTATGTTTAGTTGTCTACTTAATAGTATCCAATTCTGTGTGTGTGTGTGTACTTGTACACCTGTCTTTGTGGGGACCAGAGTTTCAGACCTCGTAAGTGAGGACACTTTGGCTGGTCCTCACTTTGGCGCCGACCTTCAAAGGGCTGATGAAGGTTCAGACTTGATGTTAAAGGTTGGAATTAGGTTTCGGTTTAGGCTAAGGGGGCATTCAGGGGCCGTCCAGACGAAGCAAAACAAACTTTCTTCCTCCGTTTTGCCTTGGCGTCGTTTCAAGAAAATCCGCGTCCAGATGAATCCACTGAAAACGACTCAGCGCGCTGTAGTACATATTCCAGGCCCTTATGCGGCGCTGTTTCTGCTACAAAAACGCAGAAGAAGAGACAGAGCTTGACTGGATGTGTGCCGTTGCTGTGGCAACATGTGAGAGCTACGGCTAAATATCCACCCGATCAATAAACAATCCATAAGATGACAATTTGGCCCGTATGAATAAAACCAACAATAAGTATCAACAGCCGTCACAGTAAGGACCTTGACGCGTTGTCACACGTTGGGATGGATTAATTAGATAAATAAATGCCTACATTCATGGGAAGTTAGCTAGCGGTTTTTTGTTAGCATCGTAATAAAGTAGCATATCTGTGACTTTTTTCCTGGAATATCGCCCCCCTCTCTCGGCTCCGTTTTTTTTTCATACAGTGGCCCTGATATGCCGACGTACAGACGAGCAGAATATCTGCTACGAGCACGGAGGCCGCCGTTGTTGTTACAGAAGTCGCGGGGAAGAAGTCAGGCTTGAGGGTCGAGGGGCGGGCTGATGACGTCAGCGTATTCGTTTTCGCCGTTCAGACGAAAACGAATACGAAACGGAGGGGTGTCGTTTTTTTCTTTTCCACCCTGAGAGCTGGTTTCAAAGAAGAGCGTTTTCATGCCGCGAAAACGCCGGATTCATATGGACGGCAGGGCGAAACGCACAAGACTTCTGCGTTTACGCACTGAAAACGTTTTTGTGTGGACAGGCCCTCAGTCAATGAGGGTCCTCACAAGTACACAAAGACAAACCATTGTCTGTGTGTGATTCTGCCAGGGTGTGAGACACTTTGGCTGAATGCTCTCAAGGTTCCAAGGTGTGGGGCTGTTATGTCGAGCCACTTATCAGCGTTTAAGTGTCCTTGAGTAACACTGAAACACACACATACACACACACACTTACACACACACACACCAGGCCTACGTTGGAAGAAGCGTGAAATGAGTGTGTTCCCGTTTTAAAGTAAATTGATACATTTTTCAATTGTTAAAAGACATGAAGCATGAAAAACAGAAGATTGGGAGTATATGAGGATATATAATAAAAATATAGACAAAAGACAATTTGGTTGGACAGTGGAAAATAAATAATCTTGAGCTCCCAAACACACACACACACACACACACACACACACACACACTCTTGTTTCCCACGGCGCAGTGGGAGTGTATTTGGTCTGCAAGCGCCAGGCTTATCTGTCTGTTGTGTCATAACAGCTCTGTGTGTGAGTGCGTGTGTGTGTGTGTGTGTGTGTTTGGGAGCTCAAGATTATTTATTTTCCACTGTCCAACCAAATTGTCTTTTGTCTATATTTTTATTATATATCCTCATATACTCCCAATCTTCTGTTTTTCATGCTTCATGTCTTTTAACAATTGAAAAATGTATCAATTTACTTTAAAACGGGAACACACTCATTTCACGCTTCTTCCAACGTAGGCCTGGTGTGTGTGTGTGTGTGTGTGCATGTGTGTGTACGTGCATGTGTGTGTACGTGCATGTGTGTGGTATGCAGGGTAGATGCTTGTATACATACAATAACATACAAAGGTCAAAATGGCCTCACACAGGAAGTAATATGACAGCAGACAGCAGAAAGCCATGTTCCTGACAAGTTCTGGAGGTATAAATAGACACACACACACACACACACACACACACACACACACACACACTTGAGAGTTTCAGCTTGTTACCTGCAAACAGCATCTGTTTAGATAAACTGCCAATGGAGGTTCCAGCTTAGGTTCACTTGGTTTAGTTTCGGCAACAAAATCAGTTGCTTAGGTGTCGACAACAGGTTAGCTTAGAAATTTTGTTACATAAAATAAGCTCACTTGTTACATAACTTACATACACTGCGAAGTTAAGAATGTAAGTTACGTAGCAAAGGGAGGTAAAAGAAGTCAACCATGACAGACAGCCGTCTCCTGCATGAAAGTCCATATTTGTTTGACCCAACCTGACCCAACCTGCTGAAGATCTTTACAGCAGCATAATGCACTTTTGCTTCAGTTTCGTGGGACGATTTCAGACACACTGCAATTGCTTCAAGTCAATAGAAAGATATGCAGATGTGAATGGACAAAAAGACAGAGGAGAGGGACGTGTCTGGGCGAGACGAAATGGTTTAACTTGAGAAAAATGCGCACTTCTCCCAGGGCTTTATAAATGTACAGAAACGAGAGGAGAGGGAGAGAAACTGGAATGAAATAATGGAGAGAAGTGGAGTTTTGGAAAGTTGTGGGATCGGACAGCTGTCACACAAACACACACATGGTTGGTGAGAACATCTGTACATTTCACACTGGTTGCTGCCGAACAAACACACACCGGACAGTTTTGCCTTCGTCTGAGCCTTTACACTAAACACGAGTACTGGGAGGATTTCATGTAACATTCCATAACACATATAATCTGTCCTGTTGTTGGATTGCCGATTACTGTATATGGATCTTGTGTGTGTGTGTGTGTGTGTGTGTGTGTGTTAGAGAGACACACAATCCTGTCTCCATTCGTCATTACACTGTGGGAGCAAGGTCACTTCCCATTATAAGGCATCATACTGGTGGTGCTGGTGTTATCTGGAAGGTCACTGTGGTAGACTTCATGTCTCTGGGCAGTGCTGCGTAGAGACTTGTAACTGCGAGTCATTATATTTTGTAAGGATAAAAAAATAAACACTAAATCGTAAACCCGGATAGCGTTTAAATTGTGGCTCTCAAAGAGAGAATAAAAATGCACTTGGGATTTTATTCGAAATCAAAACAAATATAGGCAGTTTTTATTTGTACCATGAATAATAAATTGGATAGCTAGCAGTTAGGGAAAATATTTTTCTGTGTCCATGTTGAAGATGAATTGATTGATGGGAGAACTAAACATGATAAGAAACTGGTGAAGTTAGATGGAATGAAAACAATACCAATCTGTTCCAACTGGGGGAAGTTGTTGAAATGCAATTAGAAAATAACACGATGCACTACAGATATTTTGTCTTCATTGCTGCTGCTTTGACAAACAGACACTGTGTGCTTTCACAGCTCATTCCCGGTGTCTTTTTTCATTCATGCTTTCAAAACAAAAGCAGGTTTTAAAAAAATCTAGTGCAGAACCAATAAAAAATATTTAAAAGAAAGCGATAGGAAAGAAAGAGGGCTGAAGGAGAAAAGTGAATGAGAGAACAGCAGATTATTGGTGGGTTTCCATCCATCTGTATTATGCACATTTGCAAATCTGAGTGAAAATACAGAAAACTGGAAAACATCAGTGAAATACTGTGGAAAAAGTTGCTCTATCGGTAAAAACAAAATCCTTCAAAGTCCAATGAAAACAGATTCAGCGACTAAATCAAGCATGTGACTTAAACGTCCACTGAAGCTCGCGCTCCTCTGGAGAGATGAAAAAGGCAGCATATCGCCACGTCAGACGTGTGTGCATGGAGGCTGTAACAAGGCTCAATTTCATACATGAATCAAATGTAAATGTATGTAGTAGACTGAAACCGACATTCATCTGTATTTTCTCTTCCATTTGAGGAGAGACAAATGGAAGGGAGTGATAAACCCAGACACTTGGACTGAGTTAGAAGAAGAGGGAAGAACGAGGATGAGTGAGGGAGTGGGCGAGCCATCCAGTCTACCAGATCTGGAGGAACATTCCAACTATGTGGAAGTGATTATGACCCTCCAAGTCAATCTGATGCAACTTTTATAAATCTATTATCACCAAAAAAAAAAATAAAATAAATGTTGTTGTTATTGGGTGTGATTACGATACACAATCACACTGCCCTGGCGGAGGGCAACCCACACTGGAAACAAGTTCGACTTACTGCCGAGTAATCGAACACAGCTCTCGCCGGTCATACGTCTTCTCCAACACCACAAAACACATGTAGACTGGATGGGCATGTTCCCAGGCCCCCTCCAGGATCCTCGCAACAGTAAAGAGCTGGGGCCTCATGTATCAATGTTGCGTACGCACAAAAAAGTGTCGTACGTAATTTTCCACGCCAACGTTCAGATGTATCAAAAGTGAAATGAGCGTGGAAATGTGCAGTGTCCCACGCCAGCTTCATGGCTGGCGTACGCACGTTTCTACAGCTATTGTTCCTTTGGCGACAGTCTGAGGTGATGCTGGGAAACTGTTAATTATGTGAAAACAATTAGTCCTCAGAGTAATGTGCTCATCAGAGCACATTAATGGACAATTAACACACACGTGTTTGCAATCATATGGATGGATATAAAAGCATGCGCAAAGTGATGAAAAAATGGCATTAACAATGGCAGCCTTGGCCTTGTTAGAAGACATCGCAAACGGTAATATCAGACGTGAGAGGGTGTTTAGAGAACGGGAGGATATGTTAGCAAATGACGAACAACTGGCTCATGAGTCGTTTTAGGTTGCCGAGGCCAGTGTTACTGAGCTGTGCGCAGAGCTGCGGCCGGCCCTAAACACAGCCAGGAGCCAGCGGTTGTCCGTGCCCATACAGGTGCTGACCACTCTGGGGTTTCTGGCAACAGGAGCCTTCCAGAGGGAACTGGCCGATCGGTCAGGAGTGTGCCAGTCCACTCTGAGCCGAGCCATGCCAGCTGTGTGGAACGGGATCATAAGAATGTCATCCAGGTACATCAAATTCCCATACAATGCTGTTGAACAGGCCAACATTAAAGCGCAATTTGCAGCAAGAGCCGGTTTCCCTAATGTAATCGGAGCTATTGACTGCACACATGTTGCTGTAAGCGCCATCACAGGATGAATTTGTTTTTGTCAACAGGAAACATTTTCATTCAATAAATGTTCAAATAATATGTGATGCGCAAATGCAGCTCACCAACATCGTGGCAAGGTGGCCTGGTTCAACGCATGACTCGTTCATTCTTACTAATAGCATGGTTGGTAACAGGCTGGAGGCTGGCACGGTGCGCGATGGGTGGCTTCTCGGTGAGTAAATGTATCCGTTTAATTGCGCCCCAAATGTAAACCAGCACAACGCCCATTTGGGCACGTGCATTCAAATATGTGCATTTGTTTTTCCCTGGTGAAAATAGAGTGGCAGAGCTATCTAACAAGCCCTTTATTGTCTCCTTGTGTTCATATTTGTGTCGATAAACGCGTGCGTAAAGTTGGAAATGTCACACTGCAGTAGCCACGGCGCACTTCTGCAGTCATTAATATATATATAATAATATAATATATTAATATCCCCCTGTCCCCCCGCCCGTTGCGGTCACGCTTTGGCGGTGGGCCGAAATCCTCCTCTTCAGCTCCACCTTCACATCGGAACATTTCTTTTTAATTTCAGAGAGTGTGCGCTGCTCCGACCCCACAGCGTTCACTGCCTCACACACACGCTCCCACTCACATTTCTTTTTTTTTGTGTTTATGCCTGATTAGAGGCTACCAAATAATACTGGTCTTCGAGTCTCGACTTCGTTTAAGAGCGTTTCGAGCTCAGACTCGGTGAAGTTGCGCTTCTTCCCTTTACTCATTTTCTAGATCTGATGGTGCAGAGAGGGGAATCCCCGGTGCAGGCCCTATTTAAAATCATTTGCATATTTAAATGGTGGCGTGGACAGGGAGGAGTTTAGCACTTCTACATGTGCGCTCAATTCCACGTTGATTGGGATGTAAATAGGAAAAGTGCTTGGATCCATGTGTACGCACACTTTGATACATTTGATTTTTTTTGTGTGTACGACAGTTTCTAGATTCTAACGTACGCCATGTTTCAGTAGGAAATCCACGCAATTCTTAGTACATGAGGCCCCTGGTCCGTTGTTCCGCGGCCAGGACGGAACCCGCATTGTTCCTCTTCAATCAGAGGTTCGACCATCGGCTGAACCCTCCTTTACAGCACCTGTCATACCCCTGTAATTGGTACACACTCTCTGGTCCCCCTTTTTGAACAAGGGGACCACCACCCTGGTCTGCAACTCCTTAGGCACTGTCCCTGACTTCCACGCATTGTTGAAGAGATGTGTCATCCAAGACAGCCCCTCCACCACCAAAGCCTTCAGCATTTCTGGACGGATCTTATCAATCCTCGGGGCTTTGCCACTGAGGAGTTGTTTGACTACCTCAATGACTTCCACCAGGGAAATTGATAATGAGGAATGCCAGAAAACTAAAAAAATGACATTTATTATAGACTATACCTTCTTTCACTACCTCCGTCAGCCGTTTGTCACCTGAACGTAAACATATGTTGCAGGGCTGAAATGACTTGGTACAGCAGTTCCAATCCGAGGGAATGTTTATTGGAAATGAGTGGTTAGAGTACAATGAAGATAGCAGGTATGAAGCGCTGAGGACAGGGGAAGCGTGGAGTTTAGATACAGAAGCTACTGATGTCAGTGTTTGGACAGGCAGTTTATCTAATTAGAGCGGCTTCGTGCCAAGAGCTATGGAGGGAGTGAAGGATGATCAACCGAGTGTGTTTACCTTCGGATGCTTCTGGATTCCTGTCCTCCCTTCGAATGGGAGGTTCAGACACAAACGATAGTGAAAAACAAGAAGTTGTTGCTGGCAAACATGAAGTCTAAGAATGTGCTTGTTTATGTTAATTTTTTTTGTATCCCAGTTCAAATGATTCCTGATCCAGTTAGTTTTTTAAACTGAGCTCTGGCTCTTCAGACTCAATCTGTTCAGCCAGTGTGTGTTTTCCCTTAAGTGTCATTGTCTTTCAGTCCAGCACTGTGGATCAGTGGCTCTTGGTTCTGGTTCTTGGTTGACCCTCCCGATCCTGGGAGAATCGCCCAGAACTCTGAGATTCACAAAGGAGCACAGGAAACACTTTGTCCTTATCCTCCTCTCCGTCCTTCTCAATCTTTCATTTTCATTTCTCAGTCTCTCTCTCTCTCCCTCCCTTCTTTGTCCTTTTTCATGGATCAGAGAGAGAGAGAGAGAGAGAGAGAGAGAGAGAGAGAGAGAGAGAGAGAGAGAGAGAGAGATTGCCGTGGGCTCAAATGTCAGAAAGTCAAGGCTTTCCCAGCCAGGAAACACACACACACACACACACACACACATCACACGTACCACAATATTAACAATTTCCAAGTCTACACACAAGCATACTTTCCAGTTGCCACCTGTCAGTCACACAGAGGGCTGTACACACACACACACACACACACGGACACATACACACGCACACACACACACACACACACACACACACACACACACACACACACACACACAGCGAGGTCAGGTGGTTTTCCAATCAAGACAGCTGTGTGCTCTCCAAAGCAGTAAAATGGTTTTTAGGCCCAGTGTTGGCAGGCTTTGATGAATCTAAACACCACTGAGTTCTGGTTCATTCTATCTGCCTACAAAGGCTCTGACAGACGGCTGCTTGACTGTTATTAGGCAGCGCAACTGCACCTGCTTCATGTGTGTGAGCACACAAACACTTATACGCACACATTCAGATACATGTGTACAGAGCCTGGGAGAGAGGAGTACAAAGAAAAAAAAAATGACTAGGTTCCCGTTGACCTTGAAAATGTCCTCTCCCAGCCAGAGAAGAAATAAAATGAAGCCTTTAAAGTTTGGGAAAATAAACGGATTGCCTTAAAAGCCATGAGAAGAAGATAGCGGAGCTGTAGCAAGTGAAGGGATGGGTTGATGGAATGTCAACCTGAAGGACCAGCTAGCAGCGCGTGTCTCTCTAAATCTCAATTTTCACGAATATCTCTAAAATAAAGTAGCTTGACTTTGTCTTAAAGTCACTGGAATAATATTTCATGGTCAATCAGACTTTTTTCTTCCTGGCCCAACATCTGCTGGCGTGATGAGTGTTCATCATTTAATGTAATTATAGAAGAAGCACAGAAGAAATTTCCTGTGCGACATGACACTCATTTCCCAGAGTTCTAAATATAATGTGCCTCTTCTTAAGGCAGCGCTCACAAGTAAAACAGGTCATTTTAGACAGCTTAAACAAACAGCTGAAATCTCTTTTATTGCTGTTCATTTGGTTAAAATTTGGCACTTGCTTTTGGGATTTTTAGGTGATACTCCTCTTTGGATATTTTAACATGAATATGCATGAGACCCTCCACAGCGTCTGTGTTTTGGTCAAGCAGGAAGCTATAGAAGTGTTTTGCAGGGCAGAATATATCAGCTCCTCTGGTCTCATCCTCATGACATAAATCATTGATGAGGTGTGTGTATCTGACTGCACCTCTCCCGGCTCCGTCCCGGGCCTTCGGTGTAGGGTTTGTGTGTGTGGAAATGTGTTGCATGGCTTTGTGTTTCGATACCTGTGTGTTGAATGTGTGTTTGTATGTGTGAGTGTGAGTCCCTGCTGCTAAACGATGTGCATTGTCATGTGCGTGTGTGTGTGTGAGAGAGAGGGGGAGTGATGCATACACTGGGGGTCTTTGAAGTGTAAAGTAACAGGCCTTTTTAAGTTTTGGATGTGAAATATTTATATGAGCAGGAATGAATGCTGCTTTGGGAGGACGAGTTGAGAGAAAGAGAGAAGGGGAGAAAGGGATGAAGTTGTGTTTCAACAACTAATAAGAAAAGATCCACGGTGCCTTGAATCAGCCTGAAAGGATTTAATCGTTGCCTATCACAAATTGTGTCTTTTATCATCATTATTGTTATAAATGCAAGTTCCTGGAGGCTTGTAGAAGTAAATAAACCCATTTATGGGCTTACTAACATACAATATATAACTACAGATTCTGAAAGTGAGTAAGTCAGTGATTAAGAGTCACAGGTATCGTAATTATTGTAGTTTAGATATAGTTTTGGAGCATTTATAAAGCTATTAAACTATCATATCAATTTACCTAGGGAGGGCCTGAATTATGAACGTGACTGAAATGATGAAAAATATGGACATCATCAAAGTCTTATCTATAATTTGTTTGCACTAGTGCTGATAGACTTCCAAGTGCAATGTAAAGGGTAAAAGAAACAGGTTGGCTTCAAAGAGAATGTTTAAAATAATGTCAAAGATGATAATTTATTATTTAACTCAAACTGGACGGTGTAGGCAGATTCCCAAAGCTGACTGGTAGAAATTCATGGAGCCTTGTGGCATTTTTTTTTAGACATAAATCAGTTGTTAGTTGCATGTTTTATGTAGCTCCAGATCATAAACAAACCTATAGCAGGACAAGGATGTTGAAACTAGACGATGCTGCAGAACCCCAGATTGCATCCGTTGTCAATGTCTTTGTGTGCACTCCACCATGTTTAAGGGAAAGATCATCCATTTTTAGCAAGGCTGTAATCTTCCATTGCAACATGCAAACCACGTGTGGTTAATGTTGCTCTCTCTCTCTCTTCATTACAATGTCCTGTCAATCTAAATACATGAATACAGGCCTGAATAGAGTTCAGTGATGGAGAGCGGGTGAACTTGGCCCTCCTCCTGCATGTATGTGTGTGTTGAAGGAGTGTTAAAGGCTAAACCCAGCGATTAGAGGACAGGACAAAGGACAGAAGAGGCTGAGGCCTTTATAGAGAGCCATGGGTACGTTTGTGGGTTTGTGTGTTCGTGCTCATGCATGAGTCTGAGTGTGTGTGTGTGTAGGTGTGTGTTTGAGGCCAGACGTCAGTATTGACAATAGCCTGTAGAGACATGGGAGGAGACTGGCTTCGTTAAAAGAGGCCTTGAACAAACAGAGAATAGCGACGGAAGGATAGAGGAAGGGAGGGAGGGAGATGGATGAGTTCAGGCGACGCTTGGTGGGGAGCAAGAGAAAGAGAGGGGGAACAAATGGAGGGGAAGCGAGGGAAAAGTGGATGTATGGATCCTGTGGAAGGAGAATAGAAAGACTGACATGGAGGGGTTGATGGGCGTAGAAATGGAGATAACATATAGGGACAGAAGGACTCTTGGAAGCATGGATGGGGAGAAAGAGGGATTAGGGAGGTGAATGATTAAAGATGGGGGGGATCAACTGAGAAGAGAAGGAGGAAGGAGGAAGGAAGGGGACAAAAGAAGAGTGGGAGGAAACAGAGATGGAAAAGGGGAAACTGGGATGATGGACAGATTAGGTGATGGAAGGATTTAAAGGGGAATTTTAGATAAAGGTAGAAGGAATAGAAGGAAAAACCACAGGCTTCTCTGAGTAAAGGTTAACTGTGATGGAAGAAAGGCAACAGGGTCGTGTGTGTGTGTGTGTGTGTGTGTGTGTGTGTGCTGTGTGTGTGTGTGTGTGTGTGTGTGAGGGAGAGAGAGAGAGAGAGACTGAGAGAAACAAAAAGACAAGAGAATTTGCATGACTCCCTGTTTCTGTGTGAATGAAAAAGGGAGGGAAAGGCTGGTGTGTGTGTGTGTGTGTATGTGTGTGTGTGTGTGTGTGTGTGTGTGTGTGTGTGTGTGTGTGCGTGTGCTGGGGTAGTAGGAGTAGCAAATCGATAGCTGATGAATAAATTATAAGCAACAAAATTTCAAAAGGCACTAGCAAACGCAAATGATTCAAGTACTCACAAGCTACAAGAGGGGAATGATGGGCGGGTGGGCACTGCACAATGCATGTGTGTGTCTGTGTGTGTGTGTGTGTGTGTGCGTTCGTCTCTGTTGTTGCAATGGAAAAAATGTGCCGGATCAGTTGTGGTGGTGTTGATGTTGTCAGCACAGCGTGACATTTTTACGTGCTTGCGTCCGGTTTGAGAGTGTTTTAACAGGCTTATCAGCCTTTGTGTCTGGTGTCAGGTATCAGTTTATGTGAAGAAAAAACACAAAACTCATTCACGCACATAAAGCAGTGCAGCGCCTTGGAGAACACGGGCTTAAGAAAGAGAAGGACGGAAGTAAGAAAGGAAGGAACAAACAACAAAACCCACCCAGAGGATGGTAACCATGGTGGAGCAGGGCAGGACAGGTCCATTCAGGATGCTTCTTATAAGATTTTACAACTGTTGTATACTTAACTACATAGTTCATTGTAAGAATGCATTATTTTTCTGTAATGGAACACAATTTGCTGTATCAGATAACCGCAATTTATTAGAGATTAGAGAAAGAACACCATGTATAAGCAACGCATCAAAATGCTGTCGTTTCTTGAAAAAAAGGATGATAAGGAGGGTGGGGAGAAAAACAGAGTTTAATTTATAGAAAACTGAATGTAGAAATGTACTGGAGTTTGATGTCGCTGGATCATTAGTGGTTCAGTTCTTTCTTATTTGCTTGTTATGTCCATTTCACTCAGATTTCTTCTGTTTTATCACTGGTAACAAGGGGGACACAATCAGCTGCTGATCACCAGTTGTCTACACACACACACACACACACACACACACACACACACACACACGCTATCCTTCTGTGTATGTGTGATAATGAAAGCTGCTGACTGGCAGTTGTGATTGGCTACCTCTGCAGCCTCTAGAGATGGCCGTCTGAATGGTGCCACAGCTAGACGCCAGACAGCCGGCACACCGCGTGTGTGTGAATGTGTGTGTGTGTCTGTGTGCCTGCATGACTGTGGATGTCCATGTGTGTGCGTGTATGTGTGTGTGTGTGTGTGTGTGTGTGTGTGTTTATACCTGCATGACTGTGGCTGTCCATCACCAGTATTCACCTATTTTGCATGGATGAGCAAATTTTACTTCATGGTGTGAGCACCACTTTAAACTCATCAAGTGGAGACTTTCTGGAATAAGTCACAACAGAAGTAAAAGACACTTAAACCAAAACCTCATCTTATCCAATCTCTTTTCATGGCTTAAACCTTATTATTTTACCATCTCTCTCCCTGACTGCAGAAAGCAAAAAGCAGTATTGGACTTTAAAAAACCTTTTCACTGAGCGTTTTCCTGTGTTGCAGGTTGTTGCAGAGGTTTGCCATTTGTTAATAGACCACAGCTTCAGAAGTCGATAGAAGCACAAAAAGCATGAAACATGGTGTTCATTTCTCATGTTGTTTAACAGCTGCTTTTAAAAGCAAACTTGGAATTGGGAAACATTTATTGGAAGGAATGAACTGTGTCATCCAACCCACCAAGGATTTCCCAGAAGGTGCAGGATTCAGCAATTTTTTTTATGTTCAAAGCTAATTTATTTTCCTCTTCATCGAGGAAATAGAAATAGAAAAACCTCCACCAAAACCCTAATCTTTTTTGGTCGCATGTCAAGGTTGAGGGTTTGATGATTACAGTTTGAGCCTCAAACACAACCGATCCATTTATATATTTTCCAACTGGTAACAGAATAGACGTTTCTGCGAAAACCTTCTGTTAAACACATGGATGAATAGACATTGTAAAGAACGTGTGAACTTTGTCAAGGAACTTCAAACTGAAATGAAAATCCAAAGCCTTAAGCGCACCCTTATCCCAGTCTCACCCTGATTGTTATCGTGACTAGATCCGCCCAACAATTGCTGAATCACTAAGAAACACACAACCACATGGACCCAAACAGCACTGAACCTGTGGCGATAAAGCATGTTGAATCATAATAGGAGGGAGAAGCACTGCGGCTGGGTAACACAGCCGAGGGAGTGACTTTACCTCTGGACTGTGGCAGAGGGAGTGGCGTTGGAAGAAAAGAGGAGGGTGTGAGCGTCTATGACAGAAGGAGCTTTGCCTTCACGCCTTGCCGAGCGGCGAGAGAGTATCCGTCGCAGAGGACAAGCCGAAAGAGAACAAGTAGAAAAAAGTTCAGCAAAAAAGGACTGAGGAGAGGGACAGAGGGAGGGGGAGAGAAAGAAGAGATAGAGAGAAAGAGTTGGCTGAAAGCAGCTTCTGTCTTACGTCCCACACCCCCCCCCCCCCCACCCCCCGGCTGTCTTCCCCTCCTCTCTGCCCGGCCGGCGGCGAGGAGGAAAAAAAGAAAAGAAAAGGAGTGCAAAGAGAGAGAGATACAGGGAGGGAGCTGAACCACGCTCGCTCTTTAGCGCAGGACTCAGGAATTCCAGGACCTTTGGAGTTGTGCACACACACACACACACGCACTCACACACACACACACACACACACACACACACAACACTGACACACACACGTGCTGCTCTTCTCGTGGTGACACAAATCTCAACAGGACAGAGAGGGAGTATAAGAAAAGAGAGAATTAGCCCTTTCCTGTGGACTATTTGACCATGATGGCACCTGCCAGGGAGGGAAGTGACTAGGAGGGGCTGAGGACTGAACCGGGACGCAGGCAGAGGGAACTGCTGATGAAGGTGAGGTTTAAATCTTCTTGACAGTAGCTCCTCTATCGGTCTTTGTCTCTTCTGCCGGGATATATGTCAGTACAGATATTTATGAGAAGCTTTAATTTTAGGAGTAACTGATGTCGGTAGCAGTTTTGTGTGTTTGACTGAAGTGTAAATGGGAGAGTGAAAGGTCTAAGCTTTGCTGTTGTGTTATATTTCTTTATTCAACTGTTCTTGCCAAAAATAAAAGGAGATTACTTCAGTATTGTTTCAGTATTTCCATTATTTGTTTTATTGTTGGGAATACCCCTGGTTGGTGTTTGAGTTGGATGTTACTCAGCTCTGGATGTGAGTCAACTCTGCCGTATTTGATTATATACGTGCGTTGATCATTAGGGGGATTTCCCAATTACATTAGTTTCTGGTAACATAATAACACGGCTGGACAGAGAGTCAGCCGAGCATGAATCACGAAAGGTGAAAATGTGAGAAGAGTTTGCATGACATGTGTGTGTTGGATGGGCTATTTCCTGTCCATTTCCACCACTGGATGTGGAGGATTTAGAGGGAATTAATATCACTTTTGCAGAGAATCTGCCTTTTTTTTTCAGTTGGCTCCAGTCACACTGAAGTTAAGTTTTCAGTTTGGAAATAATAAGGTCTGCTTATGTCTTATAGTTTTGAGATGTGAGTGGTTTTTTTTTGCTTTTAAAAGCTTTTTTGGAAAGCTCAGAGGCACAATAAGGAATTATACTCATTTTCCAACAGACTATAAATCAGTGTTGAATAAAGAAACCAGTGGCCATTTAGAGAAGATTAGAAGTCTTTGGTCCGTTTTACACCTGCTGTTATTGTGTGCTTCATTCCTCCACTCCTTCCTACCCTCCATCCTGCCACACTCTGCCACTTTTTGTTCCCTAATCTCATTTACTTCTGCCTTTTCTCCAGGTTTTAGGCTGAAATCCCACATCTAATGACAGAGGCTTATCCCATGCCACTCTGCCTTGCTCTCATCCTTTCTCCCACCCCTCTCTTTTCCCTTCTTCATCCTCCGTACGACAATCCATCTGCCTTTAATAATGCTTTAAATATCTGGTCTCTTTTATGCTATTTGTAGTATCAGCATCTTTTTTTAGCCATCACCAGCGTGGTTCGTGTGCGAGTGGGTGTGTACGTGTTTTGCACAGGTGTGCATTGTTGTCTGTCATCTCGCCCATTCAGTCTTGTAATCCCAAATCTCCCTCACCTCTCCACCCCGGACCCTCCTGAACCTGCACAGAAACCCACCCGTTACCATACCGTTGAACCACACATCAACCCAGGGGGGGCGTGCTCTGGATACGTTGGATGGTCCAACAAGATGTTTCATGATCATTATCTTGTGTTAACTGCAACATGGTCATGCACAGAGGTCTTTCATCTTGTTTGCTTGAATGGAAACAACCACATTGCAGTTATTTTAAGCATAAATGAGGGCTTGTTCTTGAAAAGACTTTCTTCTTTGCAGTTTTTACAGTTTGTTTACATACATACAGGAGCCCCTTTGAGACAGACGATTCCGCCGTAATGTGGGAAAGGCCGGAGCATTTAGATAGAACTTTATTTGTCTGTGTTTAGATAGAACCGCGGTGTGGCTCGGCGAGTGAGACGTCCTACAGCGTGGTTGTCGTCTCTATGGACTCATCGGCCGTGTGACGTGTTCAATGAGCGTTGGAAATCTGATTAGCTCGCTGCATCAACAATGAAAGGTGAACTTTTGCTCGTCTCACATATTTACACGACTCTTCAACAAATGAAGTTGCTATGCATCATAAACATGTCGATGCGTATAACGGCGGCCTACGAGCAACTATCGCTGTTTTATCTTCTGCAGATCTACGCGTTGAGCTCGTTAAATCCACCGGCGGCGTGTCGCCCTGGTAACCCGTCTTCACTACCTCATGCCTTTTCCGCCTCGGGCGCTCGGAGCGTTTAGATAGAAAGCCGCATTGACTCGTCTCGCCTCTGATACGGCTCTGTGACTCCCTCCGTTGCCGTCTCAGAACGTAATATTCTGTTATGCCTTTCTGCCTCGGCGAGCGCTTAGACTGACGACGGGGCGGAATAATGGCGGAATACTCCCGCAAGGAAAAGGCAGGCTAAAAGGGGCTAAATTTGTTCAAAGACTTTAATGGTTCCAGTGAGTGCTAAGTCTGATCTTGTCCTCAAGTGATGTCGCTTGAGTCAGCCTCCGTTAAGACAACATGAAGATCTTTTTGTGGAGTTTGTGTGTTTACCAGACCGCTGTAGCTGTTCCTCATCTCTGCGTGAGGCTAGCGCTTGTTGCTACATTACTAGCATGTACATGTTCGACCAAAAAAAAAAGGAAGAACTTTCCGTGCGTCAGTCTAATGTTATTATAGATCAATACTATATCAGTGGAGTACTCCTTTTAATATGTTTATGACATTTTTTATGGCTACTCTTGATGTAGGATAACAAAAAAGAAAACAAAACTGAGCTCACATCCAACAACATCTTCAAGAAGGGCTGGTCATAGAAGGAGCCACGTTAAACAAAGTAAGATCCTCATCTGTCAGAGCTGATTAAGATCCATGACGGATTGAACATCGCAGTGGGTGCTGTAGTACTTGAATGACATTCCCCTGCCGTGTTTAGGCAACGACTCTAACAGTTTAGCTTGAAGAAATGATTGTGGATTGGTTGAAAATAAGTATGTTTGATATAGTTGGTTAAGTATAGGCCTAAAAAATACTCATGTTTAGCAAAAGATCTTAGTTTGGGTTAAAACAACTACGGCTGGTTCTTGGCACACAGGACACATACAGCTGTCTCCTGGGTGAAAGTCCTGTGTTTTATTGACCAACCCATCCCACGCCATCTTTATTATGTTGTTTGTCCTGATATGACTAAATTAAAAGGGTTATATCAGAGTTATAGTGATTAACTTGCAGATTTCACTCTTTGCATTGTCTGCTCAGCCATGGTGGCAGTTTCTGTCCATGCTCATGACCCAGCTCTTCTTCTGTATTTCAAACATACTGAAGATATTTACACCAGGACAGAAGGACAGAGAGTTTAGAACAGCATATAAAAAACTTTCACCACCTGGTCACAGGTTGTGTTCGCTCCTCAAGTGTGTTTGGTCATTTGACATCAGAGAGCAGCAAAGTGGACATTTATTTAACCTAACAGCTCCTGTGGGTTCAAGGTGGGTCTGCTGATTGCCTGGTGATGAATTGACCACCGAGGTAACTTTACGGGTAAAGTGGCTATACACTGATCTGCTGCCACACCTTAAAACCCATTAACCCCCATCTCAACCCTTCCTCAGCAGAAAACCACATTAACCTTCCTCTTAACCCTTTCAGTGGCCTGAAATATCCCCCAAGTCAGCAGAAAGTATTGGTACAAATGGTGAGATTTGGGAGAGTATGTGATATGTACATGCACATACTCTGTAGATCACAGGATAAATATATTCTCTTGGATTGTCAGTGTTGGTCGAGAGAGAGAGAGAGAGAGAGAGAGAGAGAGAGAGAGAGAGAGAGAGAGAGAGAGAGAGAGAGACTGGGCAGCGATCTCAGTCTTCCTTTGTTTGAAATATTTAATGAGTGTCTCTGCTCTCTTGAAATATTGACTTTTTCCCATATAGCCAAAGGGGACAGACTGTAGCGGAGGTTGTTCCCTCATTCAAATAAAAAGCAAAAGGCTGTTAGCATCAAACTTTCAGCAGTTTCTTTTATTTATTTATTTATTGTTTTCTTTTTCAATTCTTTTGATGAAGAAATATACATGATACTTGCCCTTTATTTTGAAAGTTGCAGCTAATGAAGGGTATATTGTGGTGTGTGTGTGTGTGTGTGTGTGTGTGTGTGTGGGAAAGAGTTTGTGTGGAGTATATGAGACCATGTATCATGTCTGTGTCTCAGTAAATGTGTGTATGAAGCTTTGGGTTTGTGTATATGATGTATCATTTCTGTGCTACCTGTGTTAAAAATGTAAAGTTTGCACATTCATATCAAGAGTACTGAGGGTAAGGGTCGTTGTGTTCTTTTATTTATAGAAAGTAAGTAAAGCAATAATAACACATATGAAACAATTAATAAATGGCTAAGCTACACTAAATAATGCAAATGGTATCTTTATTAATCGATGACCACTTTTTATGTCTTAAAGTAATATAATGACAATAAATGTACACGATATGAAGAATGTCCACTATGCCGGAGTGCTAGGATACGGTGGGAGATAATAGCTCTCATGTTTTAAAGGTGTCATTTGATCTGTGGAGATAAGCTGATCACACGGATGGGCAACAAAAGGGTTGAACCTGAGGTCAGCCAAGATAGTTTCTCTAATTCATCACTCTGTTCAAAAGGTATAAAGGATGTGAGAGACTCCAAAATAGATAAACGTGTGGAGAACACCTTAACTGATCAATCAAGCGTTCAAGGTGAAGATGTCTAAAAGAGAAATCATGGTAGTAGTGCAGCTATAAATCTTGGTGGCAGATGTGTTATAGAAGGAACAATGATGACAAAAAAACACAAACAGGGATCGTTTTCATTAAATGAGGCAACAAAACTCAAACAAACTTTTAGTTAATAGACAATTAATGGACATAGAGGCAGACTAGAGAAAAAGTTATATTATAATATAATTTAAAAAAGACATGTTTGATCACGTTTGGTTAAATAAAAACGGGTAAGATGCCGTGAGATTAAACATGGGGATGAGTTTCATTAGGATTAAGTATCAACACGATGTCATAGATATGGAAGGTTAATGGTAACGTGGCTTCATGCCACCAGATAAAAGCAGATCGCTCAAACATGCTGATGGCCCAAAGTAAAGATCGGACTGATCCCAGTTCACTATCACTGAGCTGTTCACAGTGAATGGAGGTTTTTCAGAGGTAGCTACAGATTATATTTAGCCGGAGTAATAAAGATCAACAAACCTTTAGAATCTATTGTGAAAATGTCATTTGAACTGGCAGCTGTTAATGTAATGGAACGAGGGGAAAGAGTAAAAACATGGTAGATGGGGCTTTTAGCAGACCACTCTCCCTGTTTGACTTGGACCTTGTTTTTATACCGACTGCCATCACCACATGGACTCCTCCACTCCAGAGATATATGATAGTATCCCATCACCCTAAACAGGCTTTTCATGTTACTGAATCTATTGTGGTTTATTTAACGCATTTTAAGCAGAAAAGAGTTGTAAAGAAAAGCATAAATACGATCTAAAAAAGTTGTTTCTAACATGAACACATGGTAAAATGTACAATTCTAAACAGAGGATAAATGTGGACAAGATTGGTTGGAGATCCATAAATAAATAAAGTATTTAATCAAACCACATCCAGAAAGGCAGAAACTGCAATAAAACCTCACCTAAAAACATATTAATAGTCCAAGTTAAAGATGTTGAACATCCATCATTGGCACTTTTACTCAATAATATCTTATATCAACATATAAAACCCACATCAGTCACCACACCATCCAGTCTAGAAATATGATTGGTAAATACAATATGTGTTATTGCACACAATGTGACTAAAATCTGCTCTTTGCTTTCCTTCTAGTATCAACACTCACACATGCACGCTCCCTCCATGCCCTTCCTCATTTCCTCTTTCTTCCTCGAATGCTCGGCTCTGCCCGGTGCTTTTGCAGAACAACCTCTTCCTTTGCCAGACTGACCTGTAATTGCACTCTCAATTTGTGTAGACGTGTGCTTGTGTGTGAGTTTGGACCGCGGGGCGCTGTCCCATCCTATTACCTTGAGCGGCCATGCAGTGTTGAAGGTGAGGTGGAATTAGGAGGCTTTCCTCGGGAAGATTGGGAAATAACGAGTTCCTCACCGTCCCCGTCGCACGCGCATAAACATAAACACACGCACACACACACACACACCCTCATTGTAACACACCCTTATAATTTAAGAAACTGTATCTGTCTCTCCACACACACACACACACACACACACACACACACACTGTGTCCCAGAGGAGTGCTTCGGGGGCTTATGCAGGGGATTTTGCTGTTCTGCAGTGTGCCTGTCAGATAAGGAAGGACACGCAGGCCCGCCTGGTGACACGCTACTGAGCGCGTGCAGTACAGCCTCCTCTCCTTCCTGTTTCCTCTTTAACCTGTCACTCAAGTCACCTGTCACCCTTAACTGCTGCTGGTGACACACACGCACACACACACGCACATGCACATGCACACACACACGCACATGCACACACACACACACACACACACACACACACACACACAAACATAAAGACATACAGTCATTCCTTTGTTCCTGTTGTCTCTTTATTACTCTCTTCTACCTGAACACCTTTTTATTTCCTTCACCTCGTCTCTCCACCTTCCTTAATAACATCCAACTCTATATTTGCCATCCCATTCCTCACCTCCTCCCTCCCGTTCCTTCGTGTAGGCACCCCTCCTTTTCCTCCCTGTTTGCCCTCCCGTCCTCCTGATCTTCATCTCTTCTCACCACCTGTAATCCTGCTTACCGCTGTTCTGCAGCTGCTCAGGATCACAGAGTTAGAGAGAGAGAGAGAGAGAGAGAGAGAGAGAGAGAGAGAGAGAGAGAGAGACTCTAAATTATTTTCATTATTAAAAGACGTATATTGCTGCCTTTTTTGGGGGCTGAGGCTAGCATTGCCAGTAGTGATTTGTTACAGTAATGACTGATCTGGTCGATGAGCTGCGTGTTGAGAGGATGGCACTTTGCCAACGCTTCCAGCCTCATCCTCTCTCCATCCACGCTGTTCAAATCTGCACAGCTGCACCTGCAACAACAGCCCCTTCAGTCCATTGTTATTCCTTTCCTGTATCTTCCACTTAGTGCCTGTCTCTACCCCAGTTTTTATGTCCCACAATGATGGTAAATGTGAGAAAAAAACATGACGTGAGAGGGGATTAAACAAATGTTAAATGCATCATCTTCAAACTGCTTGTTTTGTCCCAAAGTTCAGTGTACAATAGGTTAGTTTCTCTAGCGTTTTTTGACGTGTCAGGACGACGTGTCAATATACGCTCGTTACATGCCTTTCAAAATAAACTGTCCTACCCGGACGTCAGGTTTGAAAAGAGTGTGGTTGATGTTAAAATGATTTACTAACGACTCATTTCACAAGCGAGTGACAAATGTGTGACTAATGTGTCTCATGTGACAAAATATGAGCTTTTACTTTTATCCCTTGATAGTTTGACAATGAAGACAGACCTGGTCCAAAAGTTCCCTCTGTCCATGTGTATACAAGGATATAGTGTCCAACCCTGAATTAACAAATAGTATTTAATTGTGTTCTATAACCTCCACATGCAGTATGAAGCACATGTGGAAATGCTTCAACCTTCATCTTCTCTGCTATTATGTGTATATAATATCTCGCACAACAACCAGAAACAAGCTGTCTTATATGAGCCAGTTTCCCTCCACATCAAGCCACCCTCCCATGAAAACCCTCTTGTCTACGCCCAAGGTCTCTCCTGTCTCAGCCAGTCACCCCCTCCACCCACCCACCCATCCTCTTTACTGACACCATCCCCCAGCCCCTAGTCTCTTGGCAGCTCTTCCAGGCAGGCTAATTGACTTGGTCCCTGGAGGGGGGGGATCATGCCACATTTCTAATTTGGCTTCCCCTCCTCCAGATAAAAGCTACATCCCTGCATCATTCAACCCCCCTCGCCTCAAAAATCTTAGTCTTTATTCAGTTTATCCCCTTTTTATTCATTTTTCTTTTTCCATTTTTCTTTTTTATGTAGATCAGATCGAGCAACTTACGTTTTCAACTGTGTTAAAACACATGATTCTGTTTTAATGTGTCTATGTTTTTGAAACCCCGGAATGCAGACATAATAGACAACTGAATACATGAAAGGACTGATACACAGACACTCACAGAGCACAGCACCTTGCCTTGGCTCACCATGGGGTTCACCTTCAGAGAGCATCATCTCCACAAGCTGCACCTGGGGACTACGAGGGGCGTGGCTCAATGTGTGTGTGTGTGTGTGTGTCTATAAACTGAGCCTCATCCCACTTACAAGCAGACAGACGAAGACGAACAAAGACATTTTGTTATTGATTCCATCACACTCCAGAATCAAAAAAGAAATCATCTAAAAAGTCCTCAACGTGCCCAGAATGGGAATTTGCGATTTTGCACTGTGTACCCTAAACAACACACAAAAATATGTTTTTTTTTAACCTATAAAGTTGCCATTTATACTTTACATCTGTGCAGGTTGTGTGTGTGTCTGTACATGCATCACAAATCCAATATGTATGATTTAAGGGGTTAGAGAGTGTGTTTTCAGACTACCGTGTGTTGATCCCCCAACAAAGGAGAGGTGGAGAAAACCTCAAGAGCATTGACCCAAGGAGGAGTTTCATGATACAGGGGCTGAAATTACACACACACACACACACACACACACACACACACACACACAGAGTAACACAGTCAGGCCTCCTGGCAGATTCAGTGCATGAAGCATGTTTGGTATGTAGCAGTAGCTGCGGCCATTTGTAAAATGGTATTTTCAGATGGACAGATAAGGCAGTTTAGCTGGAGGCTCGGGGTCGGCTCGTCTTGTGGAAAAGCCATTTGACACGTGAAGAGCTGCTACCTACAGTGCAGCGTGTGGAAAGTTTGCAGAGTGGAAATCACATCCCCATTTTCAAATAGCAAGAGGGACCCGGTCGGACCTTTTTATGCAAAGTTTTTTTTCTTCCTACACTCAAGCAGATGTACAGGAGAGGAACATTTTTTGCATGAAATTTTTCACAGATGTACCACAACAGAAACGTAATGATCCCCAGATGCCTTTACCTTTTGATCTGCCATAATGGTACAAAGTAGTTTTTGGACGTTTAAAGAAAAAAAAAAAATCATACCAGTTCAGCTTGAAGTTTTTGAACTCACCATTGGGTGCAGGGAAGTTTGCACTCGACCACTTCTGTAGGAAGCCAGGGTCGATTCCAGAAGCAGTCATTTGAATGTAACTAATCGGTACGATTTGTGAGTGGGAAGCCAGTGAGGGATCACGTCTGTTTTAGCCAAACCACTTCCCCTGGTTGATACAAAAACAATTTCAAGTCCCATTTGACATTAGAATTCCTTGTTATCGCCAAGGCAACTAAACTGCAGTCTCAATAAAGTCTTGTTTAGATATAGTTTCTGGATTACGGACAAATATTGCACATGTTTGATGTTGTTTTATGAGAGAAGTAGGGAGTTAACAACAAGCCATTCTGCAGTGACTCAGACCCAGATAAGTGATTTTTTAACTGATTAAGAAAGATTAAGAAGTAGATCTTCTGAAAATCACACCATAATGAACTATACCTTTGAATTAATGTGGCTGATTACCATCTGAGAGACATTTGTCACAAGCCTATTCTCTCCCTCTCACACCTTATGTCGCTAGAAAAGCTGGAAATGCTGTTAAACAAACATGTTTTTATTGGCAGGAATGAAAAGTTACCATCCTGAAATATAGAGCTGACCATGTTTGATGTGACCGCTGATTATGAGCTGGAGCTGGGAAGAGAATTGGCTGGTGTCTTATGTGTGGGTGAGGGGGCTTCAAAAAGCAAAGTCTTTCATGCTTCACACCCCATATGCTTATATACTGCTCACTGCATCCCTCATTAGCCATGGTTGTGTGTGTGTGAGTGTGTGTGTGTCCTTTGATGACCACCAAGAATGTGAATTCTCATGTTGATTAAAGAGGGAGATTCTGTTCCTGCACACATATACATTTCATTGTGCACATATATGAACTTCATACATTTTAATACTTGACGTGGGACAAAACATTTGATTCATTGTCACCTGTTACAACAAAGGAGGAAGAAAGAGGGAGAGAAATGAGGGGAACAACAATGGGTTGAAGTGAAATGGGCTGCAGCAGGTAGTTTCTATGAGGTGATGAAGATCGACAGGTCAGTGTAATTAGAGCTAGTGAGCTAAGGAAAGAGGGAGGCTAGGGTCACTTTACATGTTTGGATATTTTATTCTTCCCCTCTCTTTTACATCTTCTTCCTTCTCTTACATTTCATCATTTCATTTTCAACTTTTTTTGTTGTCATAACAAATTATAAATGGAAATATTTACATGAATGGACGGGGCAACAGAGGAACAAGGAAAGGTAATGAGGTCAAATTTGCATTTGCACCTGTTGACCTGGTCAGAGGGGTCAGTAGCTGATGAAGCAGTTTGTGGTCTTGGGATTGTCCTTTGAGCAAAGCACTGCAGAGGAAAAAAAAAAATCTTCTCAAATTCTGAAACGGTTTTGTGTGCACGTATGGCTCCGTCTGTCTTTTGACAGTAATGGTGATAGATGAAAGGCGGAGGCATAATGAGTGACCAGCATTCGGCGGGGAGTTTAGTCTGTGTGCTGGAAATGTAAGTGGAGAGAAAAGAGCAGGCTGTGACATGCTGAACAACAGTTATTTTCACCTAAATACCTGGACACACCTTCTCTCAACACAGAAAAACCATGTATTGCCTGGCTGTGCCTCTACTTTCATTATAGCACGGTCTGGGTGAACACTTGATTCTGAATAGCTGCAGGGTTACCATTCATTGCTGATAAAGGACGCGAGTAGTTCTGCTGAAACAAATCAAAAATGAGTAACAGGGCAACAGGGACACTGTGGAAGTCTGTGCATACAATTAATCCATATTGCAACACGTTAACAAGCTAACATTTAAGTAGAACAGTGAGTGACTGCAACATTTAATTCCCATGCTCATCGTCTGAACACCATAGGATGGCGACTGTAAAACACAGGCTGCAGGAAGCCACTCTGAATTTACGTGATATTTGTAATTCAACCTGCTACATCAAGCTTCATCTTGACAATGATTGGGACAAGGATATGGCTGGATGTGATGAGTCTTGTTGTGAAACATGACAAAGTATATTTTCTGTTTTCCAACTCCGCCCAATGTGATTGACTTTGAATCTTGTTAGCATAACCGTAGCCAAGTGGTTCCAGATATATCTCCCGTTGTCAAGTCATATCCAAGGTCTGTCCTATTTAGTGGAGTATTGAACAACATTTCCATTGCACATGAACGTTATAGGATTATAATGATTGTTCCAGGAATAAGCAAACCCTCAGGTTTTACCAGGGAAATTGAGTCATGGCTTAGGAAAAACTTAAGATGTTGGTTGCAAACCACATTAAATTATAAATGAATGATCATAATTTGATTTAAAGTGACCATGGTCAAAGGACAGGGAGGCCAGAACTGAAAATGACAATGGACACTTCGCCAAGCCCTTAATTAAACATAAACTCTATTAACTGCATCCACAAGTGTAAGTGTAAAACTTAAATATGGTAACAAATAACAGCTAAAACTGCTTCTTCATCAGTGAGATAATAATTGGATCATGATATTGTTGTGGCTAAAATGCCTGTTTAGGTGTCAGTGTTGACATTAGCCTTATAATGCTTCCTGTGTATGTATCATTTTATTAACATTAATTGGCTTAACAGTACAAGCCCTCAACTCGTACCCTAAACTTCTCACCCATAAAATCGAATCATATTTGATTTTAGGTGAGTTCCTTCAGTTCCTTGAGACGGATTAACACTTTTAACACACACACACACACACACACACACACACACACACACACACCACACACAGAAATGCACACACTGATCTCAAACCCTGTTATCAGTCCTTCAGTCCTGCAGTTTTAACAGCAAGGTAGAGCTGCACACTGACATGCCAACGCTCGCTTCCTGAGAGCAGAGGAAAAACACACGTCAAGCACAATTATGAGCCAACCAAGCAAAACCCATGTGAAAGCCAATGAACCATAGGGTGTAAGAGTAAAACCACTTCCATCCCATGCTGTGTGTTATGATCTCTCAGTGTGCTTTATGTGAGGTCCTGTCATCCGTCCTCCATATGAACTCCGAGTAAAGACTCAGTTGTCAGTTTCTCTCTGCAACACTGTCCCCAAGATACACTGGGCTTGAACTTACACAGCAGTGCTTTGAAATATATATTTTATGGAGAGCTCTTGGATAGAAAACTTTTTTTCGATACCAAACTGTATGAAGAAATGACTGAGCGCTTTAACTTCTACTGACCAACAATCAGAGAAATTCTGTCTGTGATGTTTTTTGTATTTTTTTTTTGTCCAGACTTTTCCATCTTGTCTCCTCTGCCCACAATATTGCCTCCGATGAAGCAGAGGACTTTACCTCTATAAGGTTCCCAAAAGCAGACTCTCTCGTGGTGCCAGATACTCCACCTCCCAGGACTCCTGCTGATGTTCTTCCTGTCATCACCGACTTTAAGGGCGATTTCATAATCAGTCAGATTGAAACATCTGAGCAGCCGGCACCTGCCCAGGAGGCAGACTCTGCTACATCTCCACCTTTTCCCGTGACACTCCCTGCTGAACCCCCTTTCATAATGTCAGTCCTGAACGGTGAGGATTTGAGCAAGGGAGCTCAGCAGTAGAACCAGACTCTGCTGTGTTAGACGACAAAATAAAAAGATAGTAGTCAGTAGGGTACGTACTTGCAAAGTTGACCAAGTGTTAAAATGTAAAACTGGAAAAAGGTGATAGGGGACAGAAAACAAATATGTTCTCGTATGGAAACAAGTAGCAAGTATCCAGGTGGGCCTGGATGTGTAAACAAATGTAAATGTATGATGTAAATCAAACTGAATCCTAACAGAAGCTTGATTTGATCCTTGTTAGCTTGTATCTAATTTATTAAATTTTCTGTCAAGAATGGATCTCCATCCATAGACTGTGAGATCTTAATGAAGAGGAAGAAAAGTTGGACGAAAAGGAGAGGAAGTAGGGAGAGTTGAACCTGTTTGGTTTCTGGCCTCTCGTCCTCCTCTCTGCTCTTCCTCTCATGCCGACATGAAATAGTCATTAGGTGTAGTGGTAATTCAGCCCAGCCGTCCTTCCACATTAGCTAATGTGCATCAGAAATGTCAGCGGCGTGTTCACGGCGTGTTCACGTATACGCTATCTGGTCTGCGTGCGTCAGCATTCGGTCAGGACGACCACTTTGGGCCGCGCGGGCGCTGCTACGTCAGACGGTTCGCATGACAAGGTTTCCTGTTCTACGGTCGACAGGTGCTAAATAATAAAAGCGCAGAGAACAAGTAGGAGGAGAGGTAGGCGGAAGTACACGAGGAAGAGACGAGGAGAGGCAAGAATAGAAGAAAAAGACGGGCAGAGGAGGAGAAGAAAAAGGTGGGAAACAAGAAAAGAATGATGAAGAGGAAAAGGGCAGTTTGTTCAACTCTGAACATCTAACATTTAGGTTGTATCTCCTCCACTCATGAAAACATCTTGGTCCCATTTACCCCTTTGAAACACGAACTCAGCCAGAGAGAAAGAGAATGGGCGGCAGACAGACACAAAGGGGAGAGAGACATCACAAGGTGACATCTGATGTCAGGTTTCTGTGACTGTCGCCTCTCTGTCTGCACTATGTGTGTGTGTGTGTGTGTGTGTGTGTGTGTGTGTGTGTCCTGGAACAGCCAATTATAAAGTATGACTTACAGGTTGGTTTCCCCCAATTTCATTTTAAACATTTACATTCAAACTGTTAAAGAAAATGTTCAGCATTAAACTGAAAGTATAACGATAGTGTGTCAACAGCAAGTGTCAGCTATCTGCCTGTGTTGCGGTTCATTGATTCACCCAGATCTGAGACAACTGTACTCTGTGGTCCCCTCAGTAACTCTACACACACACACACACACACACACACACACACACACACACACACACACACACACGGACACACACACTTGGAGGCACACACCTGGGCACATTGGATCCTACCCCAAGGGCAGCTTTGAGTAGGACAGCAGAGAAGGAGGCCAAGATAACCTACAGGACCAGCTAAACGTTGCTATCGCAGCGCTAGCATGCAACGGCCAATCAGAGCCACTAATTGGACAACCTTTGAGATATTATCATTAAAATAAGAAAAACCAATAAAACTTCTGAAAGTGCACTTCACACTTCACATTTGTGCCACTGGGTCAGATTTTGAGAGAGAAATCTGCTATACTGATTTACGGCACAATAATATTTTACTGCTCACCACTAAAACCACTTAAATGTACCCTGTGGAGCTTTTGGCCACTTTGGGGCTCGGTGGAGGAATGTTTGATGAGAGGGTCTCTGTTTTCTTTGTATCTTTCTCCTCATGCACTCACATGCATGTGCATGATTCACATTCCCCTACGTGAGCAGAGATGCCTACCACGGATCGGCAGTCGGTGGCATTGACACGGCAAAAAAGCATAGCCGACCAAAAGGCGAGAAGTAAAGCCAAATGAGAAGAGGCAAAGAGAAAAAAATGGTCCTGCAAACGTTGTGTAAAGAAGGAAAAACGTTGTGTTCACCGACAGTTTGTTTCGACTTCAATACGCACAAAATGAGGACAGAGTAGTGGTAAGCCACATGCAAAATACACAAAATAGACACATGCTGCCATCTTTCCTGTGCCTTTTGATGACCTTGCTCTGTTGGGACGGTTAAGTAAATCAGTTGGACAAGACTTGGACGTGGACACGGAAAAATATTTCATGGAGTAATTTTGGTGGAGAATTGAGAGTTCAGGTTGGCCAGGAGAAGCAGTGGGAGTCTTATGGAGGTTGGCAATGGAGCAGAATGAATGGTATGTGTATGTATCTACAGTGTGTTTGTGTGTGTGTGTGTGTGTGTGTGTGTGTAGGTGTGTGTGTGTGTGTGTGTGTGTGTGTAGGTGTGTGAGAGAGTATGCTGAGCATCGAGGCAGAGTTTGGACAATTAAAAGAATTTCTGCTGCATTCTTTCTCTCATGAAAAGCTCCCGTATACCCAGATGTTGTTCTGGTCCCCCCCCCCCCCTCCTCTCTCTTTCCCCCTCTCTTTCCCCCTCTCTCTCTCTCTCTCTCTCTCTCTCTCTCTCTCTCAGTGGTTCCCCCGCTCACTTGTTCACACATTCACACTCTCCCCTAATTTTGACCAATTAAAGCTTCATTCTCTCTCTCTTTAGCATGTTTTAGTCTCTAGTTCTCTATGAGAGAGAGAGAGAGAGAGAGAGAGAGAGAGAGTAGATGTGACACCAAGTATCCTCTAATCTGCTCCTGTGTGTGTGTGTGTGTGTGTGTGTGTGTGTCCTCTCACTATGACAGTGCCACACACAGTGAAGCTTATAACCTTCTTGCTGCTTACCTCTTTTGGTGTGTCTTGCATTCTCAAGTGACTGATTGTGTGTGTGTGTGTGTGTGTGTGTGTGTGTGTGTGTGTGTGTGTGAGAGAGAGAGAGATAACTTGCAGGGGTTTTCATATCCCTTCCCAGTAACTGACTAAAGTGACTTTATCATTTAAGTACAGTCTCCTCAACATTCCCAAACGGCTGCATTGCATCTTTCACTATCTTTGATGCTTGAGGCTTCCATGTTTTTTTGTCTAATTCACAAAAATTCCTGCGTTCAGTCGCTCTTGGCTGCAACTTCTTGTCTCACTACAAGACTTAGGCGTGTTGACACTTATGGAAATGAATTCGGCTGAGGATAAGGGGATTTGTTACCAATCCCATCTGTCATCTTCCTAAGTGGCCTCAAATCCCGGTTTGCTGTTGGATTATTTGCCTGTTCCTCTGAGAGGATGATGATCTGCAGTGGGGCTGAAGCTGTTTACAGGTTTCACCTCACATCTGGCTCCACAGCCAAAAGGGAATTGTTTGGAGGCTTTGCATTTGAATTAATTTTAGTGATAGAGATGTGAAGCAGCATGGAGTGGAAATATCTGGAGAATTAACAAGAGGGGTGTGGACAGTGCCGAAGGGCTCACACACATTTCACACTGCCCTTCTCCATTGTTGACCTTTAGTTTGCCTACAAAGGCTTTGCTTCATTGTTCGCATTCCACACGGGGACCAAAAGGGACAGTTGGGCCAGTTCGGCTCTAGCTGTCCCACTTGGGTTCTGAGGAATCTCGATGACGCTTACAGGAACAAATGGAAACACAGAAGTTTGCTGTCTTTGTGAGGCTTTGCTGGCTGTAAAGAACAAGGGCTGCTTCTCTCACCTTTTTACCCATCACTCTATCTCTCCCTGTACATTATTAACCATTATTATCCATGATGGAGACACATATTGGTCTTTCCTTTGCCGACAGACAGAGGTGTATAATTTCTAATCGTTTCCCACCAGTAAATCAGGCACAGTGAGAGGGAACTGGCAGGCTGAGGTGGTTAATTGGCTAATTATCTATGGAGCACTAATTAAACAGCCAATTAGCATAGGACATACGCATTTGACATGGCCCATTAGTGGCAGTGTTCAGGCTGAACTCGTTAAGTATGAACTCATTAAGTGTGTTAATTAATTAGGCAGGCTGAATGGAGCACCACTCCCACATGCTCTGTCAGATTATGTGCCTGAGAATCCCAAACTGAAGCCTCCGTGTTCTTGTATTTCTAAATATAACGTGCCAAATTTAGGGTTAACGTTTGTGCACACAAGTGCATTATACAGGGTGATATTATAAAATATGGTTTTTTTTGTGCAGAGAGTGTGTTAAGTAATGCTAGAGGAACTGAACGCAAAGCGACATTTCATGGGATCTCCGTCTTCTGTAATCTGAGATGACAGAAAATAAGTGTTTATTTATATTCAGTAAAATAAACGTGTTTTAATACGATTTTATCATCACCAGACAGACAGAAAGTGAAGAGACCATACCCCATACATACTCTTATCTCTGTCTGTGTGTGTGTGTGTGTGTGTGTGTGTGTGTGTTTTGTTAGTTTCATTAGTTTTAACATGAGGTGGAGCAGTTCAGCCACGGTCCTGTTGCAGTTTCTTCTGTGGGTGTTTAGGATACATACTCCACTGTAAGAAACAAAAGAGACCAGAACGTAACAGTGGTCCAATTTAAGGCACACATGCATGAGAAATAATATCTTTTTATCTGCGCTCAGTGTGTGTTTTTCAGTACTGTCCCACCATGAAGAACCACCAGAGAGAGCACAATACTCACATTATGTCAACTTTCATAGTGTGAGAATGTGTGAGAATTTTACTCTCCAGTAAAGACAATAAACCGAGTCCCACAGGTGAAACAATAGACTGGATCATATCACTTGTTATAGCGTTTATACGTGAACATAAGAAGGAATTCACGCAGGCATTCACAACATACAGTAAAATGTCACAGATCGTTACTGTATCTTATGTAACTATAGAACGCTCCAACTGGGACTCTGGCGTTTGGCAGCAGGATGGCTGAGGAGAAAGAAGTGTCGTCAGGAGGGAAGTTAGGGCAGAAAAGAAATGGTTTATGAGCGACCGGGACTCTGGGTCCCGTCGCTTACTTCTCTTTCTTCACGTCTCCAGGTTATATTTTCCTCTTCTCTCCATCTCGTCCATGTCTTTGTGGTCTCCCATGTCTGTCCACAGTGCTCAACTTGTTTGACTTATTCATTAACTGTGTCTGGCCCACACCTACAAAACAGGCATGAGTTATCAAATTCCAGAGAAAAGCAACAATCAGGAAGCATTTATAGCATGCAGTGGCTTTCAACTGAGAGAAGTGTCGCAATCTTTGTACATAAAGATTTTCATGGGCATAACAACATTGACATAAGTTGTTACGGCCCGGCCCTACGGCTGCAACAAAAATTTGAGTCAAAGTAATAAATAGACATTTATTTGTCATACTAAACCAAAAGAAACAAACAAATTCACAAATTCACACGTTTGTAAAAGTGTCTTAATCAAATAAAGCAGCAGCAAGAAGTGAGGGGGCACCATGTCGCTGTGATGAGCTTTTATACCTGGAGACACAATCAGGCTCAGGTGTGGCTCATCAGCTGCTCGTTCGAGATGAGCCAGGCCTGCACAGAATCGCTCGTCGGCGATCGCCGCACAATGCATGGTTAGTTTTGTGTCCGACTTGATCCCGACTTGCACACACGGGCAACGATAATCTCACAAGATCAAGCAGCCGCATTTTTTAGAGCCAGGCACCGCAGTTGCTCTCAACCGACTGCAAGCCCCGGGGCATGATGGGAAACGCCTGGCTCTTGCCTCATCTATGAGTTGATTGGCTCTTAGTTTTAACAACAAAAAGCACGTTTAGTTGAAATTTCCTGTGTTAGTCTAATATTTAACGCTAGATCGTGGGCTGTTAGTCTCATGTTGTGCAGTTAAAGACATTAAACAAACATCATGTGGTTGATAATATTAATAATAATCATAATAACAACAATAAAAGAGGTTATTTATATAGACCTTATCAAAACGAGCAATTACCCTACAGTGTGCTTTAAGAGGGAGACATAAAAAAAACCCAGATACACATTTAATACAATATAATATAATAAAAAGTATAAAATAATGCCAATAAATATTTGTAATATTTCTACAGAAAAAAAAAAAAAAAAAATATATATATATATATATATATATATATATATATATATATATTTCAACCCTATCTAGACTGGGGTATATCAAAGGGAAAGGTGAATAGATCTATATAAATTGATAACTGTAAATCTCAGTTTTTGTATAATGTGTGTGAGTGTGTCTGGGATAACTCATCCAGGTCAGTCAATAAGAGATAGAGAAACACTCTTGTTTCTCGCTGCCCTGCATATCCAACCATTTGGATTCATTTTAGCCTTCATGTTAACAGAGCAGTTCAGTGTTTCAGACTCCATATGACTTATTGTCTTAATATGATCAGACTTGTAGCCTTTAAAACACATTGCAAAAGTAAAAGAGTAAAAAAAAAAAACAGTGAAAAGGTCACAAATTCAGAGGCATAATTGTGCTGAATTACTGTGAGATCTTTCCGTCTCGTGTTGATTTAGCAGACAGATCTTTGTTGCAGGTGCGCTGTGTTTATCCGGCTTCAGACAGAGTGCAGATACTACCGGCCTAGAGCAGATCTTATGGCGTCTGATGTTTTTCCCATCTGAGGGATCGACTGGATGTTGCTGGCAGGAAGCTCTAGTCAGGGAAATCCGTAGCAATGAGAAAGAACAAATATAATTGACCACAAAGGGCACCGGCTGCCTTCACAGTTAGTTTAATTCAGTATTATTTTATTATCCGTTTTAGTGGAAGAGTAATGGAAAAAGAGCAGATAAAAAGGTCACGCAGAATGGAAAGTTGATGAGAAGAGGGGAATTATGGAGGTCCTTCCTCCAGGTGAAGAGGAAAACGAGAGGAAGGAAAAACTGAGAAAAGACGTGGAGGAAAGGAATGAGGTGATTCGTGAAGAAGAGGTGACGAGGGAAGATGACGAGGATGTCTAATAGGAAAACAGCAGAGAGGAGCACGAAGAAGAAGGGAGGCAATCCCTTTCAGAGCCTCTACATGGCATCATGCGCATGTGGTTGCAAGTCGCTGCCAAACTGTGTGTGTGTGTGTGTGTGTGGCTTCCCTGACCAGTGTACAACTTATTACCGACTTTGCTCTCTCATTCTTTCCTCTAACCAGGGCTCGGTGATGTCCTGACCACATATATACACATTTGAAAGGCACCACCTATTTTACGATCCTCCCTCAAACACACTGCAAGAGAAGTGGGTTGCTGCTGCATGGCTCCTCCAACCGACATATCATCCAGTCCACTGTGGTTGTAACATGCATCTGTCTCTCATTAGGAATCAACCCATCGTGTGATGTTCTTGCTACAGATACACTGCAGAGATAAAAGAAGCAACTGGGGGAAAGCATTCACATGCTAACATACTTTTTCACAGTTTATAGGCTACTCTACCAGCCAAACCACTTGTTTCTGCTGGCGTACCAAATGTAAACCCTTATGCATCTGTAAAAGTGGAAATTAAGATTAAAATCACTTAACAACCAGATGACAGAAAAGAAAAGCAGAGCAAAGGCCTGCGTTAGCAAGCATGAAGCGCTGCTGCATTACATGACATGTTAGGAGGAACATCCACTGCATGTTGGGTCGTTATTTGTGGATTTAAAATTCACAGTTTTTCTTTCGAGCACTCTGGCCAACTTTTGGTAAACCACAGGCAATGTTCTTTCGATACCCTAATATTCTCTTAGTCCAGCCCATGCTAAGGTTATATGAGGTTACACACACACACACACACACACACACACACACACACACACACAGTATGCACACACTCCACTGGTCACTGGGAATGTGATAATAAGGGCTGCACACACATACACACACATATTTTATGGTAATAATATTTACCATAATATCATCCAGATGCCTGAATGGAAACTTTTAAACCTCCAGCCTTCCGCCAATTATTTATCAAGTGAAAAAGCGAGAAATAGGAAATTGAAAAATCTTCTTGTGCATGAAATTTACCTGTCTGTGTGTTCAACCACGCAAGATAATATCCCACGGATTGAGGTTTTGGTCGGAAGTACAGAGAGGATAAATAAAGAAGAATAGAATGTGAAGAGGTAAACAATCATGAGAAGAAACAATATGTAAATGTGGCATCAAAGTGATTTAAATATGATAAATGACAAAAGCACAGATGCCAAAAGGCAAAGTGAGGATAAAGAGTGCTGAAGCAAACAGCGAGCAGCGAGACAGAAAGCAGGTCAGAGAGAGAAAGTTTCAAAAGGAGAATCCCACTAATGATCAACAGATGTACGAGACATCACACAGTCTAGTTTTGTACTCAAGTCACACAGACACACAACTTATTTAACAAGGATTATTTCCCTTCGCTACCGACTCCCCCGAATGCAAATGTTCGCATTGCAGCTTAATGCATTTTTACAACCAAGGGTTTTGTTCAGTCATGCTGCTTTGATCGGTTTTCAGGTTCAGCAACATGTCTTCAGTTAGAAATATATAAAAAAATGAAAATACGTCATGCAAACGACAGACGGACATAGTTAGTTGAACAAAGTGAGCTAAAGTCCAAGTTATTTAACCAACATTAGAGCTAAAACTGAATAAATGTTTATGCTGCTGTGGATCTGCTGGATATGTATTAATAATACACACATGGGGAGGAAGCTGTACCCGGAGGGAACTCGCCCTATGTTGTGAGGCCACAGCGTTGACCACTACCAGTCATACAAACGCCCTCACTTCTTTCCACGTTGTCTTCTCTGTATCTCATGCTATTTTAGTCAAATTGTTTGCCTCGTTTCTGAGTATATATAATCCGATTCAGCCAACATGGCAATTCACATTTAAGCAACAACACATGTGATGAAGCACTGTGTTGTCTGTTTTCTTCTGTTTTTTTTATTGGAGCGGGTGTGCTGTGGTCGCAGGAGGGAAGGCTGCAGGCTGTTTAATGTGTTCGGGGGTAGTCACGTTAGCCAAGCTGGCTGCAGCGTCTTGGCGCAAGCAGCCTTGTGGTTTCATTTACACAGAGAGAGGAGCCGCGTGCCTATTTATCTGACATATGAGGTGTATCAGCGCTGCTGGAAGGCCTTGTGATTAATCACAGTCTGTGGTTGAAACCAGGTGTCCATCTCAGGGAGCAACGGCTGATGCGTCCTTTTATTACCGCCCAAATGAGGGGGGAATTTACAGAAAGGGGGGAATTAGATATAAAGGGAAACAACTATTTAAAGGGTTTTTATTGGATCTTCTTTCCACAGAAGAGTTCCTATTGGAAGTGGTGACAAGTGGTTCTCTGGAGTTTCTAGAATATAAAGGACTTGTTTTCATGTTTATCTTTTAATGCTGTGAGCAAAAAATTATCTCTATGCGCATTATTAAAAGTTATATTCATACAAGCTGAGGTCCGCGGTGTTGCTTTGTGATTTAGCCTGCTGCTCATGTTGTACGATTACGATGGGAGATGCTTTACATGGCATAATAATAACCTCACCCACTTGACGAGATAGAAGTGGAAATATTCAAAACAAGCGTATTTGATCCTGCTTGTGAAACATTACGAAGCAATAAAGTTCTTTTCAATCTTGAGGCTGGATTACAATTTTCCATATAACTGCTTTACAGAATAAGTTGACATGATGATAAAAAGTATCTCTTATTGTGTCGTAGCAGCAGCTCTCCTTTGTCGGGCCGACGACTCAACAAGTTGTGTTGTGTCAAACATATGTTTTCTTTTTGTGCAATTAGGTTCTTAATGTGATGTAATTCCTGTGAAAACAGGACGTATGCCAATTATTTAATTTGAGAAAAGCTATTAGTTATAATGAGAAAGATGGCTTGATTGTGCCGATTCAGCGTTAAGTAACAGTTTCTAGTCTCCGTATGTGATTGTGTAGCTTTTCTGTTCCAGCACGTCTTTAATGTAAAGGTAGGGAAGCTGCAATTAAAATGTCAATCTCTCAATTTTCCTCTAGCTCACGTCTCTCCTTCATCCTTCCCCTCCATACCTCCCTCCCTCCCTTCAGCTTTTTCTTTTACGATGCTCGGAGTTTAAACAGCTTTGTTTTTTCCCCTTTGACACGTTGGCTCCAAGAAGAAGGGGGGAGTTGAAGGAGGTAAGGAAAGAAGGCGTGGAAGGAGAAGAAGATCTGAGCCAAAACAGAGGGGAATGACCGTTTGTTTGGTCGGGACAGCCTATTACTTAGAACACTCTAATCTTCCTCCACTTGGCCGACTACCTGTAACCTCAAACGGGACGGATGAAGGGAGGTTGCGGTGTGGAAATGATTTTCTCTATATTTGTGGACTGACTTGTATATTTGACCCAATTTAGCACTATAAATATAATTAACTAGGATCCGCTTGAAAAAATGCACAGCACGATGTTTCCATAAATGTGAGTCTTTTAATAGGTGACACGCAGCCGCCAACACAACAGCATTTATAGGTTCATACAGGGCAAACCTTTGACTTTTTATATGTCTTAATGCTTCCAGTCTGCTAGCTGAGACTGGTCATCTTGAGTTGATATGCTTGTCTAAAGCAGAACAGGTTTTTCTATCTTTAGCTAAGGCTGGCAGCAGATGAAATAAAAGGCACATTTCTTCAAGGAAATATAGATTCCTGGTTTCGTTTTTTTCTGTGTTTTTGGGCTTTTTTTTCAGCGTGTCTGCAGCCGTTTGTTCTCTGTGATTTAGTGGCTGGGTAAATGACAGCTGTTGCCTGATACGATAAGTGATTTCCCTGGCAACCCCAAATCACACCCTGTGTCATCTGCCGTGTGTGTGTGTGTGTATGGCTGGCTGACAGACGCCTTTCTGCCCAGCTTTGTGTCTGGAATGAACCTGAAATGTTCTGAAAATAGCTTCGCCATTAAGAATGAGTGCTGGTATGAAAACGGCTTTGTTCTCCAATTGGGATTTGTACAAAGTCTTAAACATTTCGAGGGGATTAGAATCCTATACATGTTAAACTTGGGGGCTGAATTTGCATTAGAACTTGAATGAATTTTTCCATTGTTCCTGTGCAGGTCAATAGAAAGTTAGCAGATGTGACATTTTTCCTCTGGAGGGAAGCGGAGATTTGAAATGGGAATAACACAGGGACAAAGTCTGCAGAGTAAAAGAAAAAAAATGTGAAAAGATGGTGGAGGGAATATATGGGGTCTGGGGTTCTAGTTATATTACTTCTCTCCTGCCCTCACTTGTTCTAGCCAGAGACACAGAGATGAACTCTCAAATCGTGGTCTTAAACTCGGGACGTATCCATAGAACCACATCTCCTTCCATTCATTCATGCCCCTCAGGGTCTTCATTTACTAGTTGACGGTGGGGATTTCTGGCCTGCCAGACACAGACGGCGCTCAGTACACCTGAGAGATAAGTGCGTTACTTGTGTGTGTGCCGGAGTGAAGTGTTTGTGTGCGAGCAGCCTAAATTTAAAAGAAATCGCAATTATGGCAAAGCTGAAAGTATTCAACCGCTTGTGTAATATGCTGCAGCTGTTATGATCACAGGCTGTGTGTTTGAAGGATGTGTGTGTGTGTGTGTGTGTGTGTGTGTGTGTGTGTGTGAAGTTAGTGTACTTCTCTAGGAGTGCAAAGTGCGAGCAGCTGCATTTTCTGCATTCCTCACTTTGGGGAAATGATTGTAAGTGAAGGTTGTCGTTGTCTGTGAATGTTTACTTATAGGTTCTGCTGATAGCATGTTGTGTTTTTAAAGAATCCAAAATAGGCTGTAATTTCTTCTCAGCAGTGTGATACATCTGACACATTTTGAAAGTGAAAGAACTTAACATTTAAAAGTTGAATTGCGAAACCCAAATGTCTAAATTAAACATTTCAGGAGAAACGGAAAATACCAGCTGTGATCGGAGATTTAAATGATTGTTCTAGCTCAAAAAGGAGCTCATTAGCTTGTCTTATATGGTGAGTCATTATGTTATATCCGTAGCTTTTTAGACCAAAACAAGGAAGAATCTCACGCATTGGTTCGGATTCAAGAGAAACTTCCCCTCTGAGAAATGTGATGTACATGGAAAGGATACAATTTGATATAATGTGATTCATAACCCAACTGTGCTGACACTGCAGCAGGTCATGTCAGAGAGTGTGTTACATATTGCGACAACCGGAATCACCTGTGTGTGTCAGGACCGTTAATGTTCTCATGAAATCTGCTCATTGCTGAGCTTGTGTCAGATTTCCCCTGAGGGGTCTACAGGATGTGCACGCTCCCACACTAATAACTGCACAATCTAGTGTCTCAACAAAGCCTGGGGAAGTGTGCGCTTCTATACGCGAATGTGTGTCTGTGTGTCTGTGTGTGTGTCATTAATCTGCGATGGTGCTGAGTGCAGCCTGTCTGGTTGGATCAGTGCCCATCAGGATCAGGAATCATTTCGTTGGGTCTGCTCACTGCTATCATATCGGAGGCCTTAATGAGGCAGCACTGCAGTGTGTGTGTGTGTGTGTGTGTGTGTGTGTGTGATTACATACACTCTGTGCCTTATCTGCATGCTTCTCAGCAAAACATGTCTTTCTAATCCAACTGCTTCAGCAAATCCAAACGTTTCAACGACAGTTTGGATTTTGAGATTTTGTCTTAAAAATCACAGGGATGACAATATATCTGTCAGACATTTCAGATCTTTTAAACCCCTGCGCCCTCTCTTCCTGCTGTATCCAGTACAGCATCACTCTCAGTCACAACATGGACACTGAACGCGTTCAACGATACAAATGGGGCCTGAAATGAGCGTTTGCTGACTGTGTGTGACATCGAAGTCTAGTAGAATATGCACTTTCTCTGTCAGCACCCTACTATTAAGAACAAAGACGAATATCATTGGAATAATGTAATAAGACACTGATTGGATCTCATAGGTGATACAGGTCATATGATCTTATTTTAAGAAATACTGTATATTGGCGAATAACAAAGGTAGCAGTGGAGTAAAGTTGTTCCAGAGATGCTTACTATGCCTGATCATTTGAAATGTTTTCAGGTGATATGTGCAACACGTTCAAAATGCTAAGGGGAATGCTAATGCTAATGTTCATAAATAAATACAATTTGAACTTGGGGCGTCGGATAACTCGTTGGTGCCCTCACTGCAGCGGGTTCGATGCATGTCCCCATCTCTCTCCACCCTTTCACTCTCACGTTGTCCTACCTCAATAAAGTGCAAAAAAATAACTTCAGAACTTGGCTGTTTTCATGGCGTGCAGGAACTGATGCATGTGTGGGCTTTTAAAAACTGTAAAGTGTGCTGTCTGCGTGCGGGCTGAAGTTTAAAGCTTCTGTCTTTTAGTAGGTGATTTCCCCCGTGTTTGTCTTTCATCCGTCCTCACTGTGATCCGTCCTGAATTCTCTTAGAAATAGCAGCAGTGGAACAGCCCGCTGTTGATTAAAGTGAAGCCCTGAATTACAGGGTCCCTTCTGTACGACTGGAAACCAGCCGCTGCTTGCTTGCATACTCTAACTCTGATATGTCCATATTTGATCAAATAATTGATATTTTAGTCCTTTGCCAGTGTACTTAGTCATTGATTTTGTATTTAAAAAAGAAACAAACATTGTAATTCTTACTAAATATGTGATGGAGAGATAAATTGTGACAGTCCTTCCTGATTTATAGAGTTACATGTAGTAGATGCAGTGGATGTAGAAGACCTTCGTTATCTAGTGATCAGCCAGCTAGATATAATAGTGGTGGGAACCAGCGGAGCAATGTGCATTCCACCGAGAAACACTGCTTATTGCAAGTGCGTGTGTGCATGTGTGTGTGTGTGTGTGTGTAGGTCTATGTGTGAAAGAAACAAAGCCCTGTTAATGCAAGGTGCTGTAATCCACTCAGTGACCTTCAGAGCCCGCTCGGAGTTTGTGTGTGTGTGTGTGTGTGTGTGTGTGTGTGTGTGAAAATGTGTCACTAAAGCTTATGCTTGAAGGTGGTCTTATCCAACCGGTGACCCCCAGAGCCAGATGGTGTGTGACTGTGTGCTTGTGAGAGTGTGTGAGAGTGTGTGTCTCCCACCTATGAGCCTCCTGGCACCACAGTCAGTGTCCCCACCCACCCATTGCGACCCCCCCCCCCCCCACCCATTGCGACCCCCCCCCCCACCCTTTTTCCTCCACCCTTACGGTTGGGTGTGATCACATCAAAGTGAAACAGAGAGGATTACAGGTTTCTGTGCCTCTAGGGTTCCCAAGCAAGACCTCTCTAACTGTAATACTCTCTGTCTCTTTTCCGTCCCTGCCACTCTCCACTGGGGCCCCTATAATCCCCCTGGTGTCAGGAGGTCAGGGCACCATGTCATGAAAGACCTGTTAGGACACATATAGTACAGCTTGATATGGATTGCTAGCTAGACACCGTATCGTTGTCTTTTCCCCCACCCTTTCTTCGAACGTATTACATAGATTTATTCTGCCTTTCATCTTCTCCACTCTTCTCTTTTTTTCTTTGGTATCCGGCCGTGCAGACACAGCACCTCTTAATTATCGACCACCTAACCGCTCCTGCGCCACGCGGCCCCAACAACACCAAAAATGTGCTGTTTGTTGTCTAAACTCGACCCACTGCTGTGGATGCTATTAATAGACAACACAAAGACGCATGCATACTGCACACACACAGAGATGAGATATGCATGTGGTTACAGGCAGCAGCATGGCAGTTGCGATGCTGCTAATGATCCACTCGGCCCTGGTATTTGGTTTATGTTGGATGAGTGCAGAGCCACGCCCACTGAGCCCTCGCATCGCACAGAGAACGGCCAGAGTTCTCGGTTGCGTCAGAGGTATTTCACGCTGCTAATTTCACAGGCACGGCTTTGGCCTGGATATCCCTGCATCTGTCGAGCAAATGTTTACAATGCAACACTTGATGTTGGCAGGTGTCGCGGTAGCGCAACGTCACGCCGATTTAACTGCTGGCTGTAAATACGCGGCGTTTGAATCCATTGTTCCTCCCTTGCTCTTGAAGAACCTGCAGCTGTCCTGCAGGATTCCTCGTTTAGGTGGAGCAACGATGTAAAGTCCCTCTGAAGATTTATATCAGCGAAATCGAAAATAGATGCAAGCTGAGAGGAGAGCATACGTATGGTTTGTAGTAATCATAACTTCATCGGATGGAAGCATGTCTCTAACAAGGCGGGTTTGGCCCAGAAAGAGGAGCACCACTAAGAGGATGGTGCCAAAAGTGCTTCTGCTTAATGGTTTCCTTAACAACGTTCTCATGCAGGAGGTGTGGCAGCACACCAAGCACATCAAAAGTCTTAAAGCTGTTGTTCAAACGTCCATCCCAAAATTCATTGCATGCTGGCGACTTGACTGAATAAGGGCAGGACACGGGGTGACACGGTGGCAAATTCTCTGTTGCAACTCTCCTGAGCCCATCCAACGACAGCCACACACCCACCGGCATATGTCCTTGTTGTTGGAGAGCCTAATTCTAAACACCTGATAGATCTATTTTGTTCCTTGGTGTAAGAAGAAAACTTCCAACCTGATGACGTATCGAATTTGCACCAGAAGGTAGCTGAATATGGAAGTGCTTATTGAAGCATGTTTCTACTTTTGCAGTAATCCAGCAGGAGAATGTGAGCCTTTGGTGGTGCTGGTGTACGATGTTATACAAACTTAGCATTACAAAAGTCTTTTGTTCTATTTAAGTAATAAAAAAAAGTGACGATTTTGTCAATTTAAATATGCACTGTACTTGTTTTAATCAAGTCTATGGGAATTCTTAAGTTATAAGTAGTTTAGGACGGTTCTGCAAATGACTTCATCACATATTCTAGAAATGCTCTCATGCATATTATTACACCCATAAGTCTTAAGAAATAAGTAGCCTACTGTAAACAATGTTGTCATGTGAACATTCCTGCTCGCCTGATTACACACACGTGACAAAAAAAAAAAAAAAATTACTTAATGAAAGCAGTGAGCTCAACCCAACTCTGATATGTACTTTATGTCTCAAGCTAATCTGCAGGATCAGGCCAAAGTCCAAACCACCACTGACACTTCCCTCTTCTTGGGTGTTGCATTGCAGAACATTAAACAACGTCGCTAAAACAAAAATCCCCAAAATATTTGAAATTCCATATTTGAATAAGACCACAGGGGGAGACCCTGACATGAGAGACACCAACCTGATTGCCGTCTCGCCGCAATCTAAAGATCATTTCGGTTCATCGACTTTGCAATAAAACAAAGATTCACTCAAGACGCCATTAGGAAACTGAGCCCTCATCTGTTTCAAAAGCACAGAGGCTTTAGCCGAGACAAAAGCCTTTGTCGGGATCACAGCGCTCACTCCCCAGTCTGTAGAGACATCAGGCTGGTTTATGACAGACGGGTCAGCGGGGGGCCGGCCAGTGGGATGAAAACACACTGCACAAGCGCACACATTCACATACGCCACATGCTTTTATATTGTGCACATCCCCATGTGTATGAGAAACCAAAGGCAAGCATGCATTGTGTGCAGAGATGCAGGCAAACCTATACATACTGCAGTCAACCCCCCTAATGAAAGACCCTTGACCCCTCTGTATGGGGCCCCTGGTGAGAGTTGGTTTGTAGGTGTGTGTGTGTGTGTTGGGGGTTGCCAGGCACAACAGCACACCTGCCATTGGAATGAAGACTAAAGGAGCAGGGCAAGCGGGAAAAAGATGGACACACAGTGTAACTTTTGATGCTAAACTCCGTCCCGTCCTAAAAGCTGAGGTGGCAGAGTGACGGTGGAGGAGAGGATGATGCCGCAGGAGTTGAATGTTGAATGAATGCTTTGATACTTTTTTTCTCCCCTCGTGAAAATTTGTCATTAAAGGAACACATTGTAGAGTTTCCGAAGCGAACCACCGCAAATGGTCTCCATATAAACAGCAAGAGTAGATACAAAATAACACTTAAGGTCTTCTTTCTGGCACATAAATGGCTCTAGCTGATATTACATGTAAGAACAAACACTTTAAACCTTTTGTGAAGCTGGCTGTCATGACTACCTGACCCGTACTTCAACTTGGAAGATGATGTATACCCTTCATATATTAATAATGTGTGCCAATTACCCTCTTCCTCTATTTACAGTGGCTTATCAGCCTACATGCCGTGCACACCAGCATGGCGTCATTTCCTTGTGTCAGGTAGTCTTTCTATGCGTGTATACTGTAAATCAAAGTTGATCTTAAGTCTTTTGAGGCAAGGCATGTGTGTAAAGTTCAATTCAAGCCGCAAGTCACTTCTCACAGGAAGCAAGACTCAAACCTTATTTCTTTCTGCCTTGAGGCCTCTAAGAGCAATGCAACAACACTGATCTAGGTTCACGCCACGTCACATTGTTCAAGATGGGTCCAATAAAATGTTATTATGGTGAGTCGGGACGGGATCACGCCAGCGGCAGACGTTTGTTTTTGAAGGTTCATGCGTGGTTAACCTTGTGAAAGGCTGATGGTTTAGCTTTAGGCAACAAAGCTGCTTAGTTATGGTGAGAATAAATGTCACGGTTTGTTTGGAAATGCGTACGTTTGGAGTGTAACATGCTGTAAGCAATTATGTCATGTGACGGGACAAGAACCCCGATCCTCAGAGTTAAAGTCATGTGTTTGTTTGACCCTTAGAGGACACCTTACAATGACACACATAGGTTTACATTGCCCTCTCTAAGGGGTTCCTTGTGCATTGGTATCGAAACGCTGAGTGTTACTACCAAAAAAACTTAATTGCTTTTCAGAATTTTGATTTATTCTTCTGTGCAAATTCAATATGAAAAACGATAGCATGCTGTTTGGTTTATATAACCCTAAATCTGCCAACGGTATCTCAAATTATGGTCTCAGACCAGCACTTTGGATTAACAACCGAAGACAACACCATGTTTCTCTAACGACTGCAAACTTTCAACTGGGAAAGTCCAAAATCACACAGTGAATAGAGGCCATTAAGACTGACCTAGGTCCAAGTCACAAGCAGGAGTCTCTGCTGGTTTTAAACTATCACTCCACGTTAATCAAAGTCACTTCTCCCACCGATGGACTGAAGTTTTAGACAGGTAACACTGCAAATATAGAGTAGCACACACACACACACACACACACACACACACATTGTGAACATCACAGTGCATGTCCCTGCCCATTTCCACTGCCCCTCCTCTCACCTCCCACCTTCCCCTCCTCTCTCCACTCTTGAATTAAGTCCATTATTACTGCCTGCTCTCCCTCTGAGCACTTCTACTCTGCTCAGCTCCTGTGAAAACGGTGTGTGTGAACTCCTTGCGTGTGTGTGTTAAGAGGACTTTTTTTTATGTGTGCATAGGGATTGTGTGTTTTTCTAAGTGGAGCCGGAGTGCAGCCGTTCATCAGTGGAGCCGACTGAAGACGGGGGGGACACTCAGATCTCACTGCACCACTTTTTAAAACTCAAACGCCAGCTGCCTCTTTGGACTTTTCGAGTCACTGGACTTTTTGCACCAAAGTGAGACTCTGTCGCTGCTCTCTTTCTGCCCTCCAGGCATCATTCCCATCACTGGAATTACTGAAGTTTTGAAACTTTTTTTCTTATCCTGCCATTTTATGGAAATATTAGAGTTCTCTTTAAATTTAGACATGCTCAAGGCTGATAATGCGTGCTTTGTTAGCACGTAACATATGATCAGGTGGGGTGTGTAGGTGTATATACAGTACTCTCAATACTGTGAGTGTATCATCAAGGGGTCTGCCTCACATGGACATGTTTGTTTTATCTTTCATCACAACGGACAGACTATGAGAGGTCAAACAGGAAAGAGCAGTACGGTAACTATGGAAACAGGCAGTGCTGTCAGAGACATGTTGGGCTCAGATGGACGCTGATCCCGACTTGGAATGTTCTGAACTCTTTTGGAATTTGGTTCCCCTGGAAACGGATGGACAGGTGAGTAGATTGGGACTGAGGTCCAGTCAGGAGCCTTTAGGGTCCCTTCTTACATCCCTCACAGGTTGTCATCATCATTTCAACTTGTAACTCTGATTGCGGTTTTCTGACAACACTATACTCTGATCAATTGGTGGTTAACACAACAATTACACACCTATGTCAATGCCAAACATACTCAATCAGGAAATAACTTCTACTTCAGTAGAGACACTCTATCCCTGAGCCAATACAAGCCCAAACGTCTTCTTACGAGTCATGCTGATGACATGAGGCTTCTTCAGAGAACCGGGTATGAAAGTGAGTTGTCTGGAGCAGCTCCAGTCAGGATACCAGAGGCAGCTCTGCAAAGTCCTGACTTACCACTGCTCCTGGGTTTAACGCGGCCAAATGGCCGGCTACCAGCAACCAGCAGGCTGCCCCTCCGCCTTAGCGGCTCCTACATTGTCTCTTTTATCAGAGCTTCATTTTAACAGACAAGAGGTTTAAGCCTTGTGACCATAGCGGGGCAGTTCTCCAACAGCATTGTGACATATTTATCCCTTGTCATGTACCGTGTGTGCAGGTTAAACTCATAAACTAAATGATTAAAAAGAACAGCTCTGGTGTGGTAGGTTTTGGACACCCGCCAGGCAGCTTTAGGTGACTCTCATTCAAACTTAACTCTTTAGCCAAACTGAACAAATACTAGCCACGGGTTTGCAGGCTGGGAAACTCTCCATTAATGATGCTCGGCCAGATGGCTCGGTACCAGGGACCAGCAGAGGACTGCTCCGCGGCTCCTTCATTCACTCACTAAGCTGTCGAGGCCCAGATATACGAGTGACACTTATTTGCTCCCGTAGCTGGTTTTGTCTTAAGACCCTCACTTTTACTAAGCCATAATGAGACTGAGCGTTCTACTTTTTGTATGCAAATGCTTGTTTCAGCCTGTAGCTCTGAACGGTAATATTTATAGTTCACTGTGTGCCACAATGGAAACACAAAGCAGTATTCTCCCTTTTCTTTTAGTTTGCAAGTGGTCTGACTTCATCAACTCTCCGGTTTCCAAGTTAAATGCGGCACAGCTCGGCTCTCTGCTCTGCAAGAGCAAAAGTGTCTCATGGCTCAAAACAAATAACGTGGCTACGTCGTTGTTAAAGTCAGACCTTCTGACTTGCTTTCTGCATTCTGCTTCCTCTAGAGCTTGCTTGTGAAAGTCTGCAGCATGTTGACGTGCAGCGCCCTTCATCACCTGCTCGTCCTCTTTTGCCTCTCTCTGCACATTTAAGGCCTTCTGCATCCAGGTGTTTTTGTTTTCTCTGGGAATGAAGCGATCAGACCTGCAAGCCAAGTTTTTTTTTCTTCCTATTCCTGCTGTATCAAAATCGTACAACTGCAGATGGTTTATTGTCAACAGCCCAGTAGGGAATGTAATGAGTTTAGAGCTCCAGTTTTCTCACATGCCTGCTGCACCTGCACTTATACAATCTTCTCATATTCAGACCCTGAATTGTTTTAACCTTCACACAATTACATGCTTCACACCACCGTCCCTTACTTTTACAGTAAACCAGTTGTTACTCCCAACCTCAGCCCTTAAAAACCAACACTAAGATAAATGGTTCGATTCGAAACTGTCCCCAGAAGGGAGGTTAGACTTGACAATGTGGTGAATACACAGCATGCATGCACACACACTCCTCTGTGTTCTCTTATGCCGTTTAATATGAGCACTTGGAAAATGTATGATTCAAATATACATGAACATGCAATTCCAAAGCATTTCAGATGTATTCCATTAGCATCCAAAAGAAAGTCCTTTAACTATTTGTTATGTGGTGATTGGGTCAAACAAACACGCACTTGGGAAATGGGGGGTGGGGGGCGATACACCATGAGGAGGACTTCACACAGACATACTGTGAAAAAAATTATCCGTGATAACCACAAGACCAAAGATCAACGGGGCAATTTCTTTTCCGGAGGCAGGATTTTTGCATTTTTGCTTTTCAAATTCTCCATAATTTGCTTAATCTTCCACCTCCACTTCCACCCCCCCCCCCCCCCCCCCCCCCAATCACACAGACTGGTGCAAAAGCCACCAGCAACCTGCTGTTTCAGTCATTTTGTTCTGTAAAGCTGACAGCCCTCCCTCCTTCTCACCCTCTCCACCTCATTCTTCCTCTTCCTCCCTCCATCCATCCCTCCTTCCTTTCATTTCTCCATCACAGGGAGGCTTAGACTTGTTGGTCCCAGGCCAGGGAAAGTCTTTTCTCCCTGCAGGCGAAACAATTGGCTCCTTTCTTTCAGTCACCTCTCGCCTCGCTCATTTTCTCCTCCATCCCTCCCTCCCTCCATCGTATTCTCCATTTCCGTGGGACAGAGGCGAAGTGGTGTAACGCCTTCATGCTGCCCCGTCTCTGTGTCTCGACCTCTGGCTTCTCTCTGTCTCTCCTTCTCTATAACCCTTCCATTTCCAAATAATCCTCCTTTCCTCTCTCCTCCACTCACTTTTTCTCACCGCTCCATCCATAATTCATCTTCCAGCTTTTCCCCCCGTCTCACAATTTCTTTTCTCCGTCCGTCTCTTCCTTCCCACCTCTTCCGCTCTCCGATGCCTCATTATTTCGTTGCCTTTCCTTCGTTTGTTCCTTTTGTGTTTTAACCTGCTGTTTCTCCCCTTTTTCTTTCTAATTCTTTTCTTGCTCCCTCCTTTTTTCTCCCAATGCCCTCCATATTGCTCCTTCTAACAATACCTCCTTTCTATTGTCTCTCTTCACTTCTCCTCATGGTATCCCCCGTTATTTCCCCTTTTGTATCGGCCCCTCTCTGTAAGAGAAGATGTCCTCTTTTCTCTGACCTGTGCTAGTGAAGGGCTACAGGTTAAACTGCCAATAAACATTCATTCATTACTGTGTGCTGCACTGTAGGCTTGCACTCTAACCTGGCTCTGAAAGGCCCGCCTCACCCTGGAGGCCGGCTGCTTTGTCTGTCTGTGTCTATTTAGGCTGTTTTTTGACTGGACGGTTAGTAACCCCCCCACCCCCCCTCCCTCTCTCTCTCTCTGTCTTTCACTTTATTTTTAATCCACTCCCTCTTGGCATGCCGCTGCTCCATGCCTATTGAAGCTGAACTGAATGCAAGTGTCAGCGGCCCAATGGCTTTTTTATTAAGATGCATTATGGAGCATGCAAGGAGTGTGTGTGTGTGTGTGTTTGTGAGTGTGTGTGTGGTTGCAAAGTGCTGAGAAGACGGAGTTTGTAGATGAGTATATATGTTGCTGGACATAAATGTGTGTGTGTGGGTGTGTGTGTCCACTGAGGACTCTATGATGAGATAAGGATGAATGAGGAACAATGATGCTCTCTCCAACTCATAACGGCACACACACACACACACACACACACGACCTAGACTCAGAGGAACAATGGGACCGGTCGTTCCTTTTATAGCAGCCGACAGGAGCGTAAGGCCTTCACTGTTGCCCTCGTCGCCCTCAGAGACTGTGACGTGTAACTGTGTGTGCGTAAGTGTTTCTGTTTGCGTGTCACAGAGCTTAAGTCTCTTTCCTTAACAAGGTACCGAACACCGAGCACACAAACAAGCAGTCACATTGTTTCTTTCATCCCCCCTCACACACACACACACACACACACACACACACACTCACTCTGCTTCACACCTGATTTCCGCAGAAAAAACTATAAAAGTATCCCAGACCATTCACACCTGCACAATGCCTCTTTGTGCACTTCTGAAATAATAAGTTGTGTGTGTGTCCATTCATGTTTCCTCCTCGGTGTGTGTGTGTGTGTGTGTGTGTGTGTGTGTGTGTGTGTGTGTGTGCATACTGCAGGGTATGTCGGAGTCTATGTTCCTGCTCAGCTCCGTCCTGATGTGTTGTTGGCCTGCGAGCTGTGAGCTCATGAGAGCTCTCCTGTCCGCACGCTTCAATAGCTCCATTATTCATAAAACTCCGTGCACACAGCCTCGACGGGCCGGTCTGTCTGTGTGTGTTATGTGTGTGTGCATTGTCAACTTTGTGTATTTCAGTATACACGTGTGCTTAAAAGTGAGCTTTCAGAAGTGTAGAAGATCTAGAACGAATGAGGTTGATTTGAAAATTCAGCACGCCTTAAAGACCACTGGAGATTAAGATAGTAAGCCAGGCTCAAACATCACACCCAGTCAGCTATCCTCACTGACTATCGACTGTCACTAAGCATCATTTTAAGTCAAGAAATCCTCCACTGTACATGCACTCAGGCAGGCATCGCCTGCCGAGTTGGCAGAAAGGCAGCGGGGTGTTTGTGCAAAAAGTTGTACGGCTGCAAGATTCAAACATTCAAAGCGTTAATATAGCTGCAAATAACTACTATGAAAAGATGTGAATGCTCGGTGTGCCATAAGATACAAGTTAATAGCTGTTAGTTGGCTGATACTGGCCCAGGCATTGAGAGTGAGTCGGAGGAGGAGGAAGGAGAAGAAGCAAAGACTGAAAGTGAAAAGGGGGAGAAGCAGACTGTCTGCCTGTTACTGACTGGGTGCCAACTGTGAGGTGTAATATAATAAAGGAGACTGTTTCTACTGAAAGGCTTTATTGTTACGGCCAACCGCAGAGTCCAAAGTACTGACAGAGAGGAGTGTGTCAGTGTGTGTGTGTGTCTCTCCAGCTACACAACTTTCATATACGTGTACAAGCCGGTGACCTCATTCCTGCTCCTTCTGTGGTCGAGTCGTGGTTTACAGCAACACTCACAATCGAGGCACAAAGTTATGCAGATTTTTTTTCTCTCGCAACAAATAACAAATCTGTGTTTAATTCTGACTCCAGTTCTCAAATTACTTCAAAGGGATTATTACCATAGCTCTATTGACAGCAAGTCCCCATACACACAAAAAAGAACATTTTAAAGCTTTGCTAACTTGCAAAGTCATTCATCTTCTACGGCGTGATTCAATAGTGTTTATTTGGCCTCGTGTCGCCGGACTCGCTCACGAGTGACCACTGTGCTCATCCATACATGCATCCATCCACGTCACTATGTCCTCAGCAATGAAGAGATCTCATCTAACAGCCACCGGCAGACACCGTCTGGAGGCAGAGGGGGAGGGACCACGTTGAGTTGGCAGCACCACAGACATTGGGGAGATTGTGTGCTTGGCTTGGCAGTGGACATGGCATATCTCTATCACACAAACACACGCTCACACACACACGGTCTTCATCAGGATGCTCAAATGTGTGTGTTTTGGATGTCTTCCCTGGGTTATTCTGAAATGTGAAGAGATTATAGTGTTGTTGCTATAATGGAGGCTGGCGTTAACACAGCCTGGCAGGGGCATCAATCTGACTCGGACTAAATATACCTCTGAGGCCAGTTCTTGTGCATGTGTGTGTGTGTGTGTGTGTGTGTGTGTGTGCTGGTATTGTCCCTTTCTAAAGCATCTCCCTTTCTGTCTCTATTTTTAGGTCTCCATGCCCATGTGTGACGCTTTTGTCCCATCTTGGATGTGAGAGGTGAACAACCTGGTCGTCCTTCACTCTGCCAAGAGAGACTGTTCAGAACCGAGGAGGGCATAAAACAGGTTTCACTGAGCATTAAGACCTAGAGAGGACGGTCTGAGAGAGACTGAAGCGTTGCTTAAGCGAACAACAAGAGGGAAGAATCTGTTCACGGGTTGGCAGAGCTGAGGCGATCCTGAATCCTTGGCAGACTCAACTTAAAAGCCGCTCCAAAGGCAGGTGGACTGCATTTAATCTGCAGACAAATAAAAGGATTTGATTGAACAAGACTAACAAAATAAAATAAGACATTAATGTTAAGTGGAATCAAACCTGAAATCCAGCTGAATACCACGACTGAGTCACTTCACAGACTCGAACCTTCAAGTTGACTTTGAAAGCGGAGGAGTTCTAAGTGTGCCAAGATGATGACCATGATGATGATGATGGCGGCCATGATGGTCACCTGCAGCTCTCTGTTCCTGCTGGGTCTGGCCGCCGCCCATGCTTCCTCCGGCACCATGACCCGCACTTCCTCTACAACTTCCTCCTCCTCTTCCTCCTCCTCTTCCTCCTCCTCTTCCTCCCCCCGCATGAAGCTCTCATACAAAGGTAAGAGCCAAAGCTTTGATGAGCTTTTGTCTCTTCGACTGCACATTACGTAGACTTTGTACAGTACGTGGACACACACACATACTCACACACACACACACACTCACGTTTCATGTGAGATTCCGCCATGTATTTTTTTCAAAGTAAACAGTCCTGAAGAGCAGCCAGATGCAATTTGTGGTTGCTGTGATTCACAGGCACACATAAACACACACACACACACACACACACACACACACACAAGCACACACACTGCTTAAACACACAGTGGCAGGATTTTGTGTTTCATCTCGAGCATTGTAAGTTAGAAGAAGGCAGCTCGGTGCCCAACACAACCACATAAACCAGGGATGTGTTCCATCATTGAAAACTGGCAATTATAGCCCGAACCGAGTCACCAAGGACATGAGGCTCGCTGGAGGCCGTCTGCCCAGCTGAGATATGTGCTCCCTTTAATTTCGGCTGAAGGTAACGTGTGGCTCACAGAGTGGAATATTTTAGTTTCGGTCGACACATGAAGGACTAAAAGAGACCTTAGTGACCTCACGTATCATTGAAATGACTGGGATTTCATTTAGCTTGCAGGTTAGCAGGACATACAGCAGCTAAGTAAAAGGTGATGTGCCTTAAACAAGTGTCAATGTGTCAAGGTTATGTTAGGTTGGGCTCAAATTACTATCATGACAGCATGGGCTGAATACTAACACATTCACTGAAACATTAATACAAAACAACAGAACCTACAGTCCCTGATGTCATGCAGGCAGCTGTTGGGTGGCGTCAGAGTCTTAATAAAAGTTATAAATTCTCATTAGAACAATGGCAGACTAATAAAGCCATTTTAAAGTCTAAGGGAAGAGAGCTTATTTTGTTGAGCTCCTTGTTTAAGCTCAGGCCAGCAGGGGGAGGATGCAGATATTTCTTTAGTTTCTTTGGCCAAGAACACTGTTTTTTTTCCCACTGGTTTGAGGTAACTATTATAGCATAAGTTTACAAATACAAACTGAAATTCCCTGGGCACTGTTCCCCCAAGGATTTGTTCTTGCCAGTTTGGAAACTGCAAGGACTCTCAATTTTTCCATTGAAGCCAAAAATCGTGACTGTCAGAGGAGTTTGTCCTGCTGTTTCACAAGTCTCTAGCCTCGGGGCACAGCTCAGTTAAACACTAAAATTAAGCGGCAATCTTCGTTATCAACCATATGACTTGTTGCAGCCCTGCGGCCGACCAACTGATTCGGATCTGAAGACCGGGATGACTTGAGGTTTTTCTGGTTTGCAACTTTGCTCAAAAAGTTTTTCTTATATTTTGTGTTGGCAAAGTAATGTGAGTTGACAACATAACTTTTGTTGTTAATGTATGTTGTTGCATACATGGAAGCTGCTGAAGACCTTTAACCCTGTGCATTAACTGGAAGCGGTTGTTTGTTGTATAAATGTGTCTATAAACCATGCGTCTGTGTATTTTCAGAGCTGCAGCAGTTCCACGGAGTGAGGCGGTTCGAGTTGGACCGCTCCTGCTGCTTCAGCGCTCTGCTGTTGGATGAAGAAAGAGGCCGCCTCTTCGTCGGGGCAAAGAACTTCCTGCTCTCGCTATCATTAGACAACATTGCCAAGCAGGAACATAAGGTTGGTCACAAGAAAAATCCTCAAGAAACCACATAAAATCCTAATTTATAAATTGTTGCTGTAAATTGTTTCTGCCCCGCAGCAGAACACAACCATGTGGAATGTTGATTAATGATGACTCAGCCATAATTTCCCTGAGGTTTCAACACTTTTGTTTTATTCAACATTGATTTAAGGGAGCAGGATGTGTTGAAGATCCTCATGAGCTCAAGTTATTTTATCTCCAAAACAAAGCAGTAATTATTGTATTTTTCTTGCAATATACCGATAACCAAATCAAAAGCTGTATTTCCCTGAACTGTGCTCTGATTCAAGACATTAATGTGTCTCTTACCTTAACATACTTTATTACTTCAGGTTCGAATAAGGACACATTTGATCGAAGAGATTAAACTGGCACGTGATGGAAATTCAGATCTATTTTTTTTTTTTTTTTTTACAACCACTGCCATCTTGTTTGATTCCTAAGAATCATGTGTCACTGTTGTCAGGTCACGTGCACTTTATGAGTTTGTTTTCCTGTGGACTTAAATGCATGGAAGAAAGAAAAATATTCAAAACTCCTCAACATATTTTACTAAAATGCTCCTTTGACAATCATAATCTTGTACATATGTGACCATGGGAGTGAAGAAAGAGAAATCTGGGATTAATAGAGAAAGGTAGAAAATAAAAGAGGTGGACAGAGATGAAAAGAGAGCATTTACCAATAAAAATGTGATATATATTGAAATATTATTTGATTTATGGGGTGTGCAGGATCATTATAGCTAAATCTATTTTTGAGTGTGGTGGGATCATCCTCTTTTACCATGTGAAGCTGTGCCATGCTCAAGGACATATTATTAATGTAGAGGGAACACTAAATAGAGGGTTAGAGATTTTTTAGTGTTTAACATTTCAAAGTGTTATATAATTATCAAGGACCCAGATAATGAATTCCGATTTCAGAGACAGGATCATCTGACCTCGGCCTGCTGTGTTACAGATCTATTGGCCGGCTCCCGTTGACTGGAGGGAGGAGTGTAACTGGGCTGGCAAGGACATCACTGTAAGTTTATTTACATTATTTCACCTTAAATCAAACTGCAACTATGCACAAGTGCATTTAATATTCTCAATAGGAAATGTAAAGGAAACACATATTGACCAGAGTGAAGAGGTATCTAGGATTTATCAGTGAAACAAACTGTATGAGCAATAACTCATCCTAACCCACAAGGAATGATCTTTATGTAATGATCTTAAAGATCGTTCCTTAAAGATCATTCCCTTTCAGTCCCCAGACATACATTGCATGCAGTGTTAAGAAAGAGGGCTGAGGAGCTCCTCGTGAAGGACTGTCCGCTTCTACCAAACACAATGTACCTTTTAATCCACTGGAGTCATGGGAGTTATCACAAGGCAGAAACACCACGTTTTAATGGATAATATACTCTATTAGGTGTAACACTCCCACTTTTCAACCTGCCCTGTGGAAAGATCACATTCTAAAAATCTGTTTCTCCGGAAGCTTATCTGACTGACTTCTGCTGCAGTTTAACCCTGCTGCTTTAGTGTGTGTGTGTGTATGTGTGTGTGTGTTTGTGTGTGTGTGTGTGTGTTGGGGCTTTTTTCAGTAAACACATTTCCTAAATGTCATGTACTAAAAATAACAAACTTTGAGGACTCAGTCATACTACACTGATAGGAAGGCAGATGTTTAACAGAATTATCCTAATGTTGCCAAAGGAGACGGGTTGGAAAAGGGGAATGACTGTAGACAGCAGAGGTGGAATGGAGAGCAGGTGGGGAGATGAGGTTCCCAAGCAGGCAAACTGACAGGCAGGCCAACAGGAATACTGGAGCACGAAGAAAAAACATTAATACAGGTTCCCAGAACACGGAGCACACTATTTACAAAGAATCCTAATCTCGAGGCCGGAGCGTTGAGAAAACAATCTGGCGACGAGTGGGAGAAAAGCTGGGGTAGATGATATGCTGGAGAGGTGATGAGCAGATTGTAGGCAAGTGTGCGGGTAGGTGGGGCCCAAGTGAGCAGCAAGACGGGAAGAACACACACACACACACACACACACACACACACACAAAAAGGTAAACTGGGGACCAGGAAAACACAGGGGGAGTCGGGGACACAGGGAAAAGTAAGGTAGAGACAGGGGCATGACACAATATGGTTAAAGAATTGGATATCCCCAGTTAGTACAGGTAGATTCATGAGAAACCTGATGTCTTGCTCTTGAATATATATTACAGAGTGTAAATTATAATTTTTAACAAGAAAACTTGTATCAGAGAGCATACATGGTGCTGTGACTGAAATACAAAGGACACAAGGAGAGTAAGTGGTGCTTCCTTGAATCATTTATTTGAAATTCTGACTTAAACTGTAATTGGCACTGAGCAGTTTCTAGTGGTATATATGCTCTAAGTCAGCTGAGATATTAAATATAGGAGTATCTTGAAACACTAGTACACTTAAAGATTTGATAGATTGATGGATGGACAGATAAGTAATTTAAAATATGCACATAGGATAGCAGTGTTTACATTTGTTGCAGGTTTTTTTTTAACATTTAGGGTACACAGTACAAAATATGTCACAAGATCTGAATTGAAAAGCTGACCAATTTAAAATCATAACAAAACAGTCATATGGTTCTTGTAGGGAGAGACCTTAGACAGCATGTACAGCTGATACATGTTGCCAGGTTTGAACTACTGTAACGCTTTCCGGACTTTTGCCACCAAACATTGGCCACGTTGCCACTTCAATCTTTTTATTGGCTACCCCAAAAATAGTCTAAACATCAAGATGTTCTATTCTTAAACTACAGAAGAAAAACAGTAAGTTTCCAAGAATAGGTCGAGTAAAAACTGCATGTGATGATTATGTTTCTAAATGTGATGTATGTGGATGGAGTCTGGGCAGAGCAGGCTCTGCTTCGCTGACCAACACGTAGAGGCCACCAAAAGGCCCATAGACCACCCAGGAAAACATCACAAACAATTAGCAAACTCATAGTTTGGGTGTATGCATAGGTGTGTACATGTGTGTGTAAATTGAAAAAAGGAACTTCCCTTCAATGAACCGTGACATGCCACACATCTGCCTATATATATAAATATAGACTGTATTCATGTGTTTAACAGTGTGTGTACGTTTGTTCATGGATGTTGAAGTATCCAGTGTGTGTGTGTGTGTGTAAAACAAACCCTTCATCAGTGTGATTACACAGCTGTAGCACACAGACAACGAGCTCCATTCATTCAAAAACTCCAGGCTCCAGTTTCACCTGAGCAGGAGTCTGTCTGAGTGTGTGTGTGTGTGTGTGTGTGTGTGTGTGTGTGTGTCCTGTGTGTCCTTCGTATGTTTTTGAGAGAAAAGAGTCATAGTGGAGACGGGAGTGGAGAGAATTATGTCGCTCCAGAGGAAGAACTGAAGGAGAGGTTGAGGGAAAATAAAGAGATATGAAAACAAAAGAAAAAAAATTAGGGGGGCTTTTAAAGACAAAAGTTGCATTGAAAGCAGCTTCGCTCTCATCAGTTGTTATTCCTGCCTTTTTTGGCTTTCGTAATGTTTTTTTCATCTGTTGTTACACATGTCACGCCCCTCATATTCCCCTTGACTTCAAGTATCTTTGTGAACATTCTGCCACACACCGAGAGCTGACCTGACCTCACACCGTTGACCCTAATTACAGAGAAGTGTTTCTCTGTAGCAGGAGGCCACCGTCTCTCTCCCCCGCTGGATCTCTGCTCTCTCACTTCCCTCACTGCCTCTCTCTCTCTCTGTTCTCTGGGAACCAGAAGTTTCTCACTTTGTTCACGCCCCCCTCCATCCTCCCATCGCCTCTATGTGCTCGTTCATGGAAGACGTTTTCCCTTAATCCTTTCATAGTTACCCTCATATTAACGTTTTCACGGTTGGATCTGTCATGTATGATGTGAATGAGCACATCTGCTGCACAAGTACACACATGTACACTTTACACTGTACAAATCAAATTAATTACAATGCTAGCTACCTCAAAAACTCATTTTCCAAGGCAGTACACAAAAACATGGTAGCTCACCAATACACGGCATGTGACTGGCTTATATTGGCCACATAAAGACGGGTAATAAACACATATGTGCACCCTCAAAAGCCACCTAATATGCATACAGACACATTTGCATACAGACACATGCACATAAACAGACAGGAACAGTAAACATTTGACAGCTCAGCCAGACGCAGTCTGACTCAGCCCGATGACTGTAGAGCCGGAGCAATATTTAAACCGACAAAAGTGATGGATTGTGGTTACGCTGTCGTGCTAGCAGCAGTTAAAAGATCACCAGTTAAAGTTTATTTACCATGCTCATACTGTCTTTACTTTCCAACCTCAAAGTGGAGTCCTCCTTCTATTCTTACATTTACTCAGGGCGTGTAAATCATTTTATGACTATGACTATGACATTTATGACCCACCCATTTTTTCATTTTTAATTATATTTTTTTTATCTCCGAAAAAGGTGCCTCATCCAGTGCTACCCACTGGAGGCCGAATTTGGGGGGAAATGCATCCCTCGTACAACAGTTGCACAAGTGTGCATTTCCAGTCTGGGTTGGACTCCAATGTTCATGTACAGCAACTCAGTTTAGTGTGTTAGCATGCTAAAAGTTGCTTCATAGGGCTCTCAAAAAACAGCTGAGGCTGATGGGAATATAGTGTATATCTGGTCTGCAGGTCCGGCCTGGCTTCCATGTGTTCCTTAGTGATATTATTATAGAAGAACAGCTTTCAGAAAGTCAGACGCTGCTACATTTTCCTGTTCAGCAGAAGGAATCAAAGGCATTCCTGGGATATCACACTGTGCTGTGTATTCAATGGCTGTCGACTGTGTGCCATCGGTCTGTGTGTTCAGTCAAAGTCTCTCAGCCATCGACTTCATTTAAGTTTGCTGGACTGTTGGGGACTCATTGCTCTCAGACACAATTATAACAGAAGAAGAAAGATAAACAGTACCCCTGCTTTTATCCAAACTTTCATGATGACACAATAAAATAGCAGAAATGTGCATTTAGAATGGTCAAAGAAATTTCAGTGTTAAAGAAATTGGGATAATGGGGGAGGTTACTCTCAAAATCTACAAATGTTGGCCAAATTAGGCATCTAAAGATAGTAAATAATACATTTGAGAATATAGCAAAGGGGGTTTTGCTTTTTTTTTTTTTTGCTTTAAGTGTTATGTTTCTCTGGACTTTATGGACTCCATAAAGTTTAATTGAATTATCGGGAGACAGACAGAGGTGGAGAGAAGTAGCAGATAATGGTGGAAATAATAAATAGATAGATCGGGTTAATCATTCCTAGAATGGAAAGGATAAAGAGAGAAAAGGGAAAAGAAACCGCCATCCGCTGAGGAACAATACGGCTTTATGAGACATGAAGGCGAGACCGAAAGCTCAGGCCGCAGTGAGGTCACGGCCTGCATTATGCTCACTGTTTCAGCTAATGAGTCAGCAGCAGGTCAAAGGTTAGCCGGTGAACCCTTGAATACCCACACCCACACGCAGACACACACACACACACACACACACACACACACAGGAAATGTGATGGCCGGCATAATTCACCTCCCTTGTTCTCCTCCTTCCTTTCTGATCTTTTCAAGTGTCTTCTCTCTTCTTACCTTTTCTCTTTACCCCTGCTCTCTCTCTCTCTCTTCAACCACACACACACACACACACACACACACTCTAAGGGCGTTGCTTCAGATACACACACACTGGGGATCATGGGAAGGTTGATTGAAATGTGGCACGAGTACATTTCTCAGAGGAACATGGATGTTCTGGTGAAGGTGTGTGTTTGTTGATTCATTGTATGAAAGTGTGTGTCAACTCATGGAACACGGAGTGTGTGACCCCTTTCTTTCTTGAGAGACAGAGGTCTCTTGTGTTTGTCAACAGCTTAATCGGCCCGTGGTTTGGTTGAACACCTTGACATGTGTGTACACACACACACGCACACACACACACACACACACACACACACACACACACACACACACACACACACACACACACGTACAAGGAAGCATGTATGCAATTACACAGCAACAACACTAACTCTCTAGTGGTTTTCAAAGGTTGAAAGGCAGGTCTTTGTTCTAAACCATTGAGGTGTGTGTGTGTGTGTGTGTGTGTCTGTGTGTGTGTGTGTGTGTGTGTGTGTGTGCGTTTCAGGCCTAACGAGCCGCAATTCCGATTATCGCTGCTTTCACAACCTGGCCTTGGTGTCCCTTGGGTGATGCTGAAAGACAGAACAGACAGATAAAAAAAAAAGACATTTGATTAAAGGGGAGAGTCGATATAGAGATAAGACAGAGATGGAGAGACAGAAAAAAAGAGAAATATCCTATAGACCTCCATTCATCCATAATTAAATCTTTATCTTGAAGGGAAAAAGCCTTCAAGACAAACATCATGCAACTTTTACGATATGAAATGCATATAAAAGATATAAAAATGCAAATGTTAAGAAACACATTTAGACAGAGGAGCCAAAACAATTCTACCATCACAGACGATTCAGACCAAAGCCAAACAAAGTAGTGTCCAAGGTCATTAATGCATAAATGTATTTTCATGAAAAGCAGATTAACAAAAATGGAAAACTGTAGACTTTGTGCACAGGGCGATTATTCACTGACGGTCAGATTTGTGTCTTTATAAACCTCTTCTCCAGTGGCCCCTGGGGGTCCAACATTGTCTGTAACTTGATCGACAGGCAGATGTTGCAGTGGCCTGTCTGGGGAAAAGCCAGCAGAATACAAAGGGAGGGGTTTGGACGTGAGAGCCAGTGAGCGTGTTTACACCAAGATTAGTCGACTAGTTTATCGGCACACCATCCTGGGACCGAAGAACCCTGTATTCATGTTCTTTTCTCCTCAAGGTTTGTTGAAAAACAAGGCAAATTAGGGAAAGCTTGGTGTAAAGATCAGTGCTCCGGCCAGAGAAGGAATGCCTACCATCCAGTCTGTTGGTGTACAGTAAATCGTTTTCTCCAGCTGTCTCCTGAGATCCTGCTCACTGTAACCGGACTCCAAATAGACAGATGTGACTGCGGGTCAATAACTTACCGTCTAGATAAGAGGGGATGGGAGAAACAGGATAAAAAAATGATGTAAAGGAGGATAATGGAGGAAGACACATTTTAAAATAGTCAACAATAGGAGATATATCCAAATTCATACATTTATATAAAATGTTTGCTGTCGTCCTTAAGTTTTCCAGTTCAGTTTCGAGGAAACTGTTTATTTTTCAGCCCTGAGTTCTGTATCATGCTGGACATGTGTTTGACAAATGTGTTGGCACTCTTAGTAAAAAACATTTACGCCAGAAATCTCAGCAAGATGCATCAAAAGTGAACCATGCAGACAGGCAAAAATAACTGAAGGATTTTACAAGAATTTGTAAATCTATGGCTGAGGTGTACATAACCCTGATATATATTTGTCAATGACCTTGAGGGGACTTTAGCTCACTGTTGCAGGTGTTGATTACACGTGTGGCTGCTGTGCATGTTCACATGAAGCATTGCAGGGATGTGGGTGTGCAACCAGGACACAAAGGCTGTCACAACAGTGTGTTGTAGGTGGAGCTGGGGGGCTCGACTGTGTTGTCACAGGCAGACAGGATGAGAGGAGCTATGTGAGGAATGTACATCACCAAACCCAAATGGAGTCCAAGTTTGGTTGGCTGGTCTTGGGTTGACAGGGTTTTTCTCTCGCCTTGTTTTTACACTTTTAAATTAGGCTGCGCCTTACTGATGTCACATCCTTCGTAGGTCGTTTTCTGGGAATTTCTTGGGTTTTCATGACCTAAAATATGTTTATTTAAAGGAAAATCTCATAAGATAAGATCTTTAGACCGGTTATATTTGGATGTGACTATTTTAGACCAATACATGTAAATACTCGAAATGTCTGCATCCCTGAAGCAGCATTTACATCATGCATGCAGGAAAAAAGATATACATACGACTATACTTTTAATAGGTAAACTGAAACTGTGTTTCTGTGTGTCTTTCAGTCCGACTGTGTGAACTATGTGAAGATTGTGCACCACTTTAACCGCACCCACCTGTACGCCTGTGGAACTGGGGCCTTCCATCCTACCTGCGCCTTCGTGGAAGTGGGACACAGGATGGAGGTGAGGGATACACACAAGAAAACACAAAAACAGCCCCACTCAACTGTTTATGTATGTGTGACACTTAAAATCCCTTCATCTGTGTCCTCTCTCCATCAGGACCACGTGTTCAGGATTGACCCCTCCAAGGTTGAGGACGGGAAAGGGAAGAGTCCGTACGATCCTCGGCACAATGCTGCATCTGTACTCGTCGGTAAAAACTCAATTACTATGATTGTGTTCATTTTCATCGTGTTTATTTGCTTTTAGCTGATTTTGGTGGAAGGTAAAGACACTGTCACATTGGTCACATGACCGATCAGTGAATTATTGTTTAATTCTTCCACCTAGGTGATGAGCTGTATGCAGGCGTGGCCACAGACCTGATGGGACGGGACTTCACCATCTTTAGAAGCCTGGGGAAACGCCCGTCCATCCGTACCGAGCAGCATGACTCCCGTTGGCTCAATGGTGTGTGTGTGTGTGTGTGTCTGTGTGTGTGTGTCCATTCTTTTTTTCAGTTTATTTGATTTTCTTTTGTCATAGCTTAGCTGAATCTGGTTGCTTTTAGAACAAAACTCACATGTGTTCATCTGTGTTTCTGTCTACCAGAGCCAAAGTTTGTTGGTTCCTTTTGGGTCCCAGAGAGTGAAAACCCCGACGATGACAAGGTGTTTTTCTTCTTCCGTGAGACGGCAGTAGAGGCCCAAGGGCTGGGGAAGTCCACCTACTCCCGCATCGGACAGCTCTGTAGGGTGAGATTTTAATAGAAATGGGTGTGATAAACCACACATACACACACACACACCAGTATGCATCAGCCCTGCTCAACCTGACTATTTGTCATATCTTTCTGATTAAAGAATTAAGTGGTGAAAGTTGCTGATGGCCGATGTATAACACCGTATCCCTTTAACATTCTCTCTTGAATCAGAATGACATGGGCGGTCAGCGGAGTCTGGTGAACAAGTGGACGACGTTCCTCAAGACCCGTCTGATCTGCTCGGTGCCAGGAGCCGACGGCAGCGACACATACTTTGATGAGCTGCGTAAGTTCACACATCTCCACTGTATCAACTCAGTGCTAAGAAGTGGTTGAACTGGTCGATGTTTCTGTCGCCAAACATAATTTAAAACTTGATAAAGTAACCCAGTTGTCAGAAGTAACACAAAGAGTTGAAATTTGGCCAGATTTTCCAAGCTTGCTTTATCCGTTGCGGTTTTACCCAGACGCACATACTGTGGGTGCAAAAGTTGAAGAAAGCATAATAAATTAAACCAGGATTTCTGACCTCAATTGTAGATTACCATGCAAGCCCACATTCCTGCAGACTTTGAGAAAGCATGATTGTGAGTATCATTGGTGATGTATTCTGGCCTGATCCAAAGCCAGTGCTTTGCTGTGAGTTCAGAGGAAGTTGGAGGCTCGCCTCAGCATTGATTGCAGGGCAAAGGAAATATTTAGTTTGTTTTATTCAGTATAAAATACATCATTTCACTCGAAACTCACATTTGTTCCACAAATGCTTGGTATCACTTGCCAGCTGAGCATTGAACTCATAAATACTACCTTTATGTATAATTTGTGCAAAATATAACTTCCCATGTAAGCAGGAATATACTGAAGATCTGTAAATCATGTTTGTTTCTCTACAAAAAAAAAAAAAAAAAAAAAACAACCAGGCAATTGTCCAGTCGGAGCTTAGCAAAGGTAATAGGTGGGACATATCTGGATTTGTCCACATGCGGAGTATCATAAGAGCATTGAATGGCTAGTGTATTTTTAAGCCCTTTGTTCTTGTAGTAAGTAGATTGATGGATTATCTAGTGTGCTCCAGCATAAGGTGCCAACTGGATAGGACTGACCAACGGCGAGGTTAAGCAGTTGTGGACGGAAGCAGCAACACAAGTATTTTAGCCACCTTAAAACAAAAAGAAGCCCATCCAAAAAAAACTCTGATCTAATGAAGATAAAAATCTGCCTGTTGTCATTTCAGTCGGCAAAAGTAAAACCGTGGCAATCAGATCAAATCAAAAGACCCATTAAATGAATCTTCCTTGAAATGCCATGACTTGGAGGAATAATTGAATCATGAAACCAATGCACAATTTTGAACTAAAGCAAAAACATGCTGATGTCACGTGTCACAAAGAGAAACACAGAAGCTCCATTCATGAGGTTGTGAAAAGCACCTGAAGTTTCAGTTCTCAAGATGTTTTTAATTGATGACTCTGGCCATATCTGCGGGCCATAATATGATCCGTCTTGGTGCTTATCTCGTGAGACAGTGAAAGGTGAACTTAGTGGAACAATCTGTCCAAATCCTCACTCTACCTGAGGCTATATCTGCCCAGCACATTCCCTCATGTAGAAACATCTGAATAGTATATATGTGTGTGTGTGTGTGTGTGTGTGTGTGTGTGTGTGTGTGTCTGAACCTGCTGAAATTATCTACTGACATACCTACAGCACGTTACTTTTTCAATAGTACTATTATTTTTTTTTAACTGCAAAGACAAGGAAAATTAATGCTCAAGGCTGTGGATCTAGTTGGTTTTTCATGACTGAGTTATTAGTGAAGCTTCTCTTAAAGTAGACATGGCCATAGGGCTTTGCTTATCTTTCTCTTAACCTTTGACCTCCACCACCTGACCTAAGTGTGTGTGTGTGTGTGTGTCCTCAGGTGACGTGTTTCTGCTGCAGACGAGAGACAAAAAGAACCCTCTGGTCTACACCGTCTTCTCTACGTCCAGGTCAGAGTCCATCCATATGTGTGTGTGTGTGTGTGTGTGTGTGTGTGTGTGTGTGTGGATGATTCTAACCCATCTCCCCCTGTCCCCCAGCAGCAGTGTATTTAAAGGCTCAGCTGTGTGCCTTTACTCCATGAATGACATCCGGAGGGCCTTCCTGGGGCCGTTTGCGCACAAAGAGGGGCCCAACTATCAGTGGGTCCCCTTCCAGGGAAAGGTCCCCTATCCACGCCCAGGAATGGTATGTCAAGAAATCCTCCCTCGTTTCAAATGTTTCCATTTTTCAGCCACTGAAATGTAAAAATACATTTATCTCAAGTAATATCTTTGTGACATTTAAGTCACTTCATTAATATGCGATATTAGACCCAATTTCATCCAAAAGCTTTTCACAATCCACCCGATCAATAAGTGCTTATTAGTACTCTTACATTCTGCCGAGCACACAAGCGTAGCGTCAGCAGGATTTGCTCTGCAGAGCTTCAGCTGTTACTGCCACAGCAGAACAATCCCCATTGTATGACTGCAGAATATTAATTGTATTAGGCTGACATTAAACCAACTCTCATGGCATCATCACCTCACTGTTGTAAAATTAGTGGAGCGAATCAAATTAAAAGAGCCTGATCACGCTTACAAGAGAATTATGCAAAACTGCACAGAAAGCAGATTCAGAGTTTAAAATGCACGAACCAGATCAAAGGTTTTACACTTTATGAGGAAACTGTATCTCCTGTACAAACCATTAAAAAAGTATGAAAACTGCATGATGCTACAGTATAAGTTGGTGAAGTTTCAGCATCTGGGATGAAAGTCTTGAGATAGGAATTTTAATTAGAGAGGGAGGCTGGACTCTGACCTGGAGAAAATCCCTCACACCTCTTGTGACCCATCACACCCTGATCACCTCACAGTGGCCTGCTGAACCGTGTCTTTGTCAATTCAGAAATCTAATACCAGTTTCATTGCTGAGCAAACCACAAACAAAATTTTCCTATCAAATATAGAATTAATTATTGTGGAACGCTCGAGTCCAAGGCAAATAGTACATACAATAGTACATTTAGTACTAGTCAGGCCTGTTCTGCAGAGCTATGATAAATCCCTTACATAGAAGTGGATTGGCTGGATTATTGAAGTGCTTTGAAGTAGTGGCACAATCCTTAGACATGGAACATGCATGTTCTTACATTCCCAAGAAAATATGTGTGATTGGACATTTTTTAAGTTTGTTTTTAATGGTTCAAAGGTATCTGAATTCACTTTATCACCCTCCATTAGTGTCCCAGCAAGACATTCGGCAGTTTTGAGTCCACTAAGGGTTTCCCAGACGACGTGATCCAGTTTGCACGCCACCACCCACTCATGTACAACCCGGTCTACCCGATGAGCCGACGGCCCGTCTTCGTCAGGACTAACGTGGACTACAGCTTCACACAGATCGCCGTGGATAGGGTCAACGCTGCCGACGGACAGTATGATGTCATGTTTATTGGCACAGGTAGAACGATTTGTTTTAATTTCTAACTCTTAGCGTTATATGAATATAATGCACGGATGTGTTATGATTTGTGACCTAATGGACTGCATATCTCCTATCAGACAAAGGGACGGTACTAAAGGTGATCAATGTCCCCAAGGAGAGCTGGAACAACATGGAGGAGCTTCTGTTAGAAGAGCTGGAGGTCTTCAAAGTGAGAAAATGATGATAAAGCACATTTATTGGTGAAATAACCACAAACTGTATTGGATATATATTGAGAGACATGGCAATGTATGCATCTTAAAAAATGTCGGTCTTGAATAATGCAGATAGATTTGATATGCAGCATTGTTATTCATGTGCTGTATCCCTCTGCTCTTCAGGATGCCTCATCTATTATCGACATGCAGATCTCCTCAAAACGGGTAAGCTTGTTTTCTACTGTAAGTCATTGACTCCTTTCTTTAGGAGGAAAATGAGTCTTTGTATGTAAAAATATGTTGATATTCAAGAGGGATGGTACACCATCTGGCAGGTTTTAAATGTGCAGAGAAAATGACCCAAGTAGTGTGTCCGTAAGGTTTTTTTTATTCTGAGGAAGAGCTCACTATAAAGTCCTCTATATACTGTAATCCTTGACATAGAACTCCTTGGATAGTGAATAGGGAGCATTGAATGATTTAGCAATTTCGGACAAATCTTTAACAGGCACGATATAGGGCAGCTAAAGAAGAGTGAGGGACTGGTAAATTAGTCAGCTCATGATCTTGTGTAAGAAACCAGTAACCTTCACCTACCTTCGCTGAGGTGATATTCAGCCTGAAACTCCACACAAAGCCAAGATTTGGCTCACATAGAATGGTCGTGAACTGAATCCCCCCATGTGTCTTCACAGCAACAACTGTATCTGGGCTCGGACACAGGCATTGCTCAGGTTCCCCTGCACCGCTGCAGTGTTTATGGGAAGGCCTGCGCTGAGTGCTGCCTGGCCAGAGACCCATACTGCGCTTGGGATGGAACATCTTGTACTCGCTACCTGCCAAACACCAAGAGGTCCGTGACACAAACACTTTTGACACAATACAGATGATCATTCATTACATTGTACAGGAAAAACACAATGACAAGTTTGGAAGCCAATACTCCTAATCTTGTATTAAATCTTATGAACCTCATTTTTACAGACGTTTCCGTCGCCAAGATGTAAGGAACGGGGATCCCAACACGCTGTGCTCCGGAGGTATTATTCAAAAAGTATTTTTGTTGTGTAGTTGTCAAAATGAAAACATGTGGGCTCCTCAGCTGTGACAATTTGTTTTATGCTGACTGAGTATATTCGGTTAATACAGCTTTATCCTGATGCTGCTCTGACTCAGAGATTCTTGGCATCTGACATCTCGCTGTCCCTGTGCCAAAGAAAAAAAAACAACTCAAATCCTTCCACCCTTCACCCCCCAGGACCTCTGTCCTCCCAGACCACAATACCAGTATTCTGCTGCTATCTGTCTTTCTGCCACATTACGGAATCAGGCTAATTACTCAAACTTTAGGAGCTCCTGGCTAATACGATTACATCATGTGGCATTCAAGCTGGGTTGTGTTAAAGTAATACAGGTCAGAGTAATTGTCTCTGATGAAAGTGCCCCAACATGCTGATCAGGGGTCTGTTTAGCAGTTTCAACACTATTGTTTCCCCAATAATTTGTCTAGAGACGGAGGCTAGAAACATAATTGATCTTACTCTGAACCACAGTCTTGATGTTGGATATATTTTTTGTAAATCTTATAAATATTTGAGCACATGTACCCAGCCAAGGTTTGGTCACAGACAATGATCCTCACCAATGCTGTAATTCCTAATAAAATTCCCCGGCCAACAGAGGCTTTCATTAATCAGTGTTGACTAAGGCTTTATGTCCAGGTATTTCCTTTCCTGTCTGGCCTGTCATCCATTTACTTTTTAAATTTAGCCCTTTTCTGTCCCTACTTCTTTCTTGCTTTGTCCTGTCCTCTTTAAAAGCTGTTTCACTTCTTTCCTTGTCCTGGATTGTTATTTATTATGTCTATATTAGAGTGAATGCCCTCAGGAACAGTAGACCCTATAATGTCCTTGTCTTTGCTGCCCCCTGCAGACCACCATAAGCACCGTGTTGCAGAGAGGAAGCTGTATGGAGTCGAGGGAAGCAGCACTTTCTTGGAGTGTATCCCCAAATCCCTTCAGGCCAGAGTCACCTGGACCTTCCAGAAACATCCACAGAACCCACGGGAAGAGGTGAGTGGGTGGCAGACATTGAAGAGACGTTATATCTAAGAGATCTGACAAGGGCATTGTCCAAAGTAAAAAGATATAGGTTTTACAGGGGTGTATACATCATGAAGTCAGAAAGTCATTTTTTCACAATTAGTGCAAATGGTGTATAGCATGCTAGCATAGTTCAGCTTCAACTGAAAAATTATTTCTGTTTTCCAGGTGCGTCTAGATGACCGCATCCTCCAGACAGACAGAGGCCTTCTGGTTCGCCGTGTCCTGAAGAGAGATGTCGGCATCTACCAGTGTCACGCCATGGAGCATGGTTTCACCCAAACCTTACTAGGCATCACCTTAGAAGTTGTACCTTCAACGTCCTCATCGGCCTCCAATCTACCTTCCGATGCCCCTGTCCGATTAGACCCCCGCAGTGGCGGTGGGCCCCCAATCACCAATCAAAAGCTTTGGTACCGGGACTTCATGCAGCTGGTGGACCACCCTAACCTGAGCACCGTCGACCAGATTTGTGAGCAAGTTTGGGCGCGAAAGAATGCCGGCAGTGACCAAGGAGATAAGACCTTTCAGCCCTGGGGAAGGACGTCGCACAGATGAGCCCGGCTGTCCGCCCAGCTAACAAGAAGTGGAAGCATCTTCAGGAGATCAGGAAGGGGAGAAACCGCCGGACCCACGATGGGAAGCCAAACCCCCGGGCGCCTCGCAGTGCAGGGGAGTAACACCAACATGGAGTGGGAAAAGAATGACTGATACAAGAAAGAAACAAGGAGATTAATAGAAAGACAGAGAGACCAAGAACTGGAGGTGTTCACACAAACAGACACACTCACGCACACACAAACACATGTACACACACACAGCACCTCCTCCATTGTGTATATTTATCTATGGATGTCCCCACTATATGGTACCCAAACCCCTAAGCCCTCGTCCCACTGGCCAGCCCCTGCATGTGCTGCCTTACTGCCCAAATTGATTCTGCACGATCCCTTTACACAGATCCAATAGCTAGTGTGTATAAGCAGGTACGTGGGAGTGAACCCACCTTTATCTGTGAGCAACTTACACTATCCTGTCATTCCCTTTGCCACAAACTGTATATGGGAGGTGGGCTCACAACACAGGATCACCACATCTTCATGCCACCTACACTTGTTTTGTGTGGCTCACAGTACGAACACCTAAACTGTGAACTACACCAATCAGAACAAAAAACAGCTCCCAAAAGTTTTGGATGACCTCTCCTCACAGCTATTCTTACCTGAAGATTTCAAACCAATGAAGAAAAAACAGTGGACTTGAGTGCTGCGCATAGTTGGAGGGAATGGAGAAACTGGGATAACCTGGAAACGGTCACAAACTGGAAACAATTATTTAAGTACTATCGCACAAGCATACAAAAAATACACACTTTATTTCGAGAGAAGCAGATACATTGATCAACTTCCTGTGGTGGTCTTGTCACACATATTTCCAGTAACCTCAGTGTCCTCGTGGTTATTCAATGTGTATTACAAATGCAGTCACAAAAGAGGTAGAGATGCCAGTGGTGTGGGGCAGCCTGTGGAACAGATTAGCATGTTGCAAAACTGGTTATATTATAGAGTAGTTTTCTTTTTTGTGGATTCCTTAGGCACATTGAGGCATGTTGCAGCAAAAAATAAATCACACAATACAATGCAGTCATGGTCAGTGAGCATCTTGTATCTGACAAGATATGATGATATTGCTTGACTGGTCTAAACCACTACAGTATGAGGGGGTGGAAAAAAACTACTGGCAGTCCACAATGTAAGAGAAAGATGAGACGTTTACAGTAAAACAGACAAAGCTGGAGTACAAAAGGAGTCAATCTGTCAAAAAGCCAATAAAAGCCCGAATAAGTAATAATACGTGGCATCTTTATCATACACAAATATTAACAAAGCATCGCAAGAGCATATAGGAGTATATAAGAGTTTTGACACTCTAAAATTCGCTATTTATTGGTTTTATTTTTGGCTGTGTGAAATGTTTTGTGCATTAACATATAGAAGAAGTCATGAACATGGTGGTTTGGGTGGTAAGAAGCATTAATACGATGAGTTGGAAGGGGTTATGGAATATGCGCATGCTATTTATAACTGAAACTGATTTTGTTTTTTGTATTCTAAGCGGTATGTCTCTCTTTTACACTGTTCTTGTATTTGTTGTTTGTGATGAATGGATATATGCAAATAATGAGATGAGCAAGTCGCCCTTCTACTTATTCAGCACGGCAAAATACAGAGAAAGCTCTTTTCTGCGCTATCCACAATGTCCACAAAAACTAAACAAACAAAAAAAAAACTTCCATCTGACTTAATACACTGTTGGAATCACTACTCAATATGGAGTTACAGTCATTCATGTCATTGAATTTTGCTGCTTAATGATGTCCTATCTTCCTAATGGACAATTAGTACAATGAGGACTTCCTTGTGTCTGTCTTTAGTCCAATCTTTCTCTGTGTGTATTATCTATAAAGAAACTTTTGTCGGTCGTCTGTGCTAACATGGTGTGTGTAGCCTGCCCCCTTAGTGTCCATTGTGTGTACAGGCTCGGACCAGGAGCCTGCCTGTGGTACTATACTTAACTATATATATCATAGTCTATCCACATGAAAGAACGAGACTGTCCATGTGAGATACAACATGCATTTATTTGCATTCATGAAATCTCAAAAGGGTTTTTATGATGAATGATGTCTAATTTGTGCTGCTCCCACAAATTCCTCAAAATTGTAAAATTTTCAGGATACTAAAATTGGCTAAATTTGGCTTTCGGTGTGTCCATTAAGTCACACAGGCCCTGATTGCAGGAGGCAGCACAGGAAGGTGAGTGGATTTTTAGATGTATGGAATCATTGTTGTTGTTATTTATATACCTTCTTTATAGAGATGTAATTAACTCTTTAAACTGAACTGACTGACTCCTGTAAAAGAGACACACATGCATTTTGACACCACATCCAGGATCTACTCCAAAAAAAATAAAAAAACAAGTTTAAAATACTGTTGTCTCCATTTAAAACCACAGAACTGTTGTGTTCTGAGTTGAGTTTAGACTACTAATTCACTTAAAGGAGTTTATAAGTTGTTTACTTCTTTTTAACGAGAGATTATTTACATTGGTAGTGATGTCAAATTAGCTTGAGTTTCTTTTTTAAGCCAGCTGTTGTTTTGTGCTCTTTTGAAATTGCATGACCGATGTTAGTGGCCAACGCATTTGACAATGGTGCGGTGGAGAGAAAGAGCGAGAGAAAGAAAGCACAATGTTGAATATTATTATTATTCCTATGTATTTATGTGCAAAGATAAGCTGATATGTTGTGGTGGATTTTTATTTTTCTTATACATGTAGATTTACATCCGTATTGTTCTGCTGAAAGGACTCATCCTCAACATGTTTTATAGTCAATGGTAAAAACAAACAAAAAACATCTCCTGGACAGTGTCCAGTCAGTCTTTGTTGGTCACACAGCCCTCCAATCAACACTCCTGTTGTATACCATGCCATGTGACGCACCCCTGTACGATAGCTCGCAAGGAGAAACGTGTGTGTGTGTGTGTGTGTGTGTGTGTGCATGCTTGAGTGAGCCTGTAATGTGTGGTTGGTGGTGTGCGTGACTTTTGGGGGAAAGCAGAGCTCTGTATATAATGGCAAAGGAACAGTGATGTGCATAGAGCTGTCTGTAGGTGAAAGTTCAAAGGTTGAAGGCCAAAGTTAAGTGGTGCACTGTAATACTCCCTGAGGTCTTTGTGAATTGTCATGTCAGATTGTTTTTGATTAACACAATAAAAATATGCAGTTACTTTAAAGTGTAATTCCTGATCTGTTCTGTCATATGGAGGAAGAAAACTGAACATAATAATAATAATAATAATAATAATAATATAATAATAATAATAATAATAATAGTAATAATAATAATATTCTGTTGACAACAATAATATAAATAAAGTCATTCTGAGTCATCACACATTTTTAAGGATAAAGATGGTCAGGGCGTTGTGAGAATTCATGAATTAATGAATAACACAAGTGTTATAGAGTGTGTAGCAGAGGTTGTTTCAATAAATTAAGAAAATGTAGTTTAGTTTAATTAATGTTCACTTAACCACTTCTCAGCTGTGGATTCTAAATCATATGTGTCATATGTGTTTTGACCACATGGTGGCAGTCACACTATGATGCAAGTCATCACAGTGACTCTACTTCATTGAATATCTCAATCATTATTGACTGGACTTTTGATAAACACAGAAATCTCAATGAAGTACTTTTATAATTGAAGTTACTAAATTATTTTATGTGTGTAATTGGGTTAAAAATATATTTTCTTTTTTATCATTGCATCATTACGTACATTTATGTCCATGTACACAAATGAGTATAGGATTTCACTCTGCATCAGTGTCAAACACCCCACTCCAACTCTCTCCCTCCCCCTCCCTTGTTCCATCATATATATCAGCATCTCCATCTTTGACATACAGACCCCCTTTCTTCATCTTAATATCATCATGACCTGCCTGTCAGCACTGGCAATGCAGATCCACACAGGAACAGACATACAAACACACATAAGTGAGACCACCGGCATTCCTTTACACATGAAGAACATTCACATATGTTTAAGTATTCAGTGACACACACACGCACACACACACACACACACACACACACACACACACACACACACAATTGAGCCAATTTGTGTGTGTGTGTGTGTGTGTGTGTGTGTTTTAAAATGGGTCAGCAATGGTCCGTGGGGTCCCAAACGAGAACTAATTTCCACATGTTGATTTTACCAAGTACCACTTGTCGTTATATGTACGTGCGTACATTCTTGTACTTCTATCTTTGTGAGGACTGAGGGTTTTTTGGGAAAAGTGAGGACATTCCATCAATGTACAGGTTTGTTTAATGGTTAAGACTTGGTTTTATAGATAAAGTTAGAATAAGAGTTAAAAAGAGACTACAGATGCATATTTCCAAGGAGAACACACTAGGAAATACAGCAAGACACACAGTTACTTTTTGCACATTTTCTACTTTCCAGTTTTAACATTTTTTGCATTAACCACATCAACATGACAGACAAAAAAATGTCTGTGAGAATCTTGTGTGTGTGTGTGTGTGTGTGTGTGTGTTACAGGTGTTTGCCTCTTCCTTTCCCTCTCCTGCCCAGTAAGGTGAACATATTTCCATATATAATTAACTCTATCATAACAGGGTGAGTGTAACTTTGGCCCACAGTGGCCTCTGAAAAATGATATCACTGAGACCCCAACACACACACACACACACACACACACACACACACACTAATGCCCTTTATACACACCGTGTGTTTACATTCAATTTGTCACACCAGTTAATGAGAAAAGAGAAGGCTTGTTCGAGTCATTCCCATGCCATTCAGCACGTTAAACATAGACATATATGGAGCCCGTCGCATGCTACAAAGATGCCATTTTGACCTAAAGATATAAGTCACAGCTTTTTTTTCTGTTCCAATAATATTTGTTATTATTATTTAAGTGCTATAGTGCAATCAGTCCCTGAATCACATCATGTACTTCATTGTCAAAACCTCAAGTAGTTTCCATCCATTTCTTTCTTCTGTTTTAGTTCTTGTTTTTTTCCCCTCATTATATAACAAAGGCGTTCTTGTGAGTTTCTAATCAAATGCATTCACAGAATTGTGGAAGTCAAATGAGCTTTGTTCCACAGTGTTACTGGTTGAAAACCCTTTTGAACCCTTTTTTGGTTTCCTCTCAGCAGCTACTGTAAACAATTATTCTTTACAGAAAGGCTTCTCTGCTACAAAGTTTAATCTCTTTGGGGAGAGGCCAACCTCAGTGCTAGCCTGTAGGTTTAT
>CM056829.1:11777100-11809600 GCA_029853015.1 Chelidonichthys spinosus
GTACAGCTGTTGCAGCTATCACACACACACACACACACACACACACACACACACACACACACACACACACACACACACACACACACACACACACACACACACACACACACACACACAATCTAGGAAAGAACTGCAGTACGCAATGTTATTTACCCTATTTCTCAGAAATATTCAGTAAAGCATGTAATTGTACACGCTTTACTTCCACCTTCCACTATGTCACCTGAAAAAACAGCTTGTCTTTGTCTCCCTCTCCATGAGCTTCTAATACTTAAAGGATGACTCTTTCAGCAACAAACACATGCAAAAACATGTGTTCTTGTGCAGTGCAACAAACATCTGCTCATGGCTTAAACCGTGTTCTTTTATTTGTAAAAGGGATCTCACTAATGCCAGGAAATTATTAGGCCCAAACATCATAAGCTGTGGTTCCTGATTGTGTTCCTCATCCTGATGACAGGCCGTGTTCTGTTTACAATGACGACACACAAAAGCAAGCAGACACGAGTGCAAGTGAGCTGACGCCAGTGGTGAATCATCGCTATATAAATAATGGTTTATATTAGGCACACAGGAAGAAGATCATGGGACCTTGACCAGCAACAATCATCATTATTCTATTAGAGTATCAACCTCCGGACTTCAATATGTCCTCTAATGTGCGAGATATTATAAGAAGCAAGCACACAGATGGTTTATAAAGTTAAAAGTTGGTTACCATTTCAAACTTCATGTGGGATAAGCAGAAAGTGTGTTTTCTTATATTTGATTTTAAAGGATTTAGTTACAATAAGGTAAAAAAAAAAAAAAAGATTGGTCATATCAAGTCAATTTTATTTTATAGCCAAATATCACAAATCAAAGGGCTTTATCCCGGAGGATAATGATGTCATTCAGCCACACAACAGTCAGGCTATAGACCTGCTCATGGTGCAATAACTGCTGCAACTACTTTTGGGGATCACATTGTTAACTTACTAGATAAAAAGCAACACTGTACTTCAGTCTTTATGGATGCATTTTTTAAAATAAGCTGTTTTCTGTTTACAGCTGGTTCGAATCATCATTGGTTCAGAATGTTGTTGCTGATTATTTCCAATCAACCCCCCTAATGATTGATTATGGTGTCCCTCAAGGATCAACATTAGGCCCCGCTATTTACTCAATATATACGTACATATGTATAGGGCCATTACAGTGCTAAATTGGACAATAAATATTATTTATATTGATGATGTGATCTTGTATGCTATCAGCCCCACTGCAAACCAGGTCTGCTTTTGATAACCTCCAAATGTTCCATTATAAAATAAAAGATTATTCTTTCATTTTGGTAATATACCGTCTGCAAAAATCCCCAGTGACTTGAAGATGTAATGAAAATGTTAAAGAAAAAAATGGCTGCAAGGCTTCCTTCCATCTGAGGGGTGCAAAAAGTGTTCATCCACTGGGGTTGCATGGTTGCTCAACTACATGTGCTAAACACCTGCTATCATCAACTCTGAAAGAAAAGGGAGGATTTCTAAAGGGAAAGTGGGATTATATTTGCTTACCAGATAAAAGAAAGAAAACAAAAAACGATTTAAGGAAAAAAATACATCGTTCTTCCTTTTCCCACGTTCACCATGGACGTAAGCCAACAAAGGAATGCTTTTAAAAAACTGTTGAGATTTGATTTCTATTAATTGCGACAGTCCCAGTTCATGCTCAAGGTGGTATGTATATCAATGATAGAAGGTTATTTTTCCTTTTGTTCTGTAACACAATAATAATAAAATTAAATGAATGAAAATGAATAGAAGTACATTGATGTTATCAAATCTTAGTGTATTGGCACACTTAGATATTTAGAAGTCTTTAGGAGTGCATACCAAGCGTGTTTCCATGACCACAATGTCTCTCTATGACTAAAGGCGAGTCCACACCGGACCGAAAATCGGCGTCTTTGAGAGAGTCGGCGTCAATAACATGAGTCTGCTTGGTGTGGTCGCTCGAATCGGCCCACGTCGGCGTTCATTTCAGCCGATTCAAATGTGTAATCCGCCATGCGAGTCGGTGACTCTTTTACCATTCTGATTGGTGGAGGCTAGCAGCTTGACTGGCGAATCAGTGAAGCCCGGAAGTGACGATGTAAACATACCAGATAACCAGTAGAATCGAAGAAGGTGGTCTAGAGAGGATCGCCTACTTCCGGTTTTCGTGTTTTTTGGCGCACAATACAGATTAGCGCCGCCTGTTGTTTTGGAGACATTACATCTCGCGCAAGTGCGGAACGTATGGCGTCGGCTGTAGTTCCGTAGGTGTGAACCGCCCAAGTCGTTGTTCGAGTCTGCCATGTTAAGTAGCCCAACTTCACGAGTCGGGCAGTCGGTGCAGTGTGGACCCGCCTTAAGATTATGCTTGTTATTGTAATGATGAGCCAAAAGAGGGATCAACAATGCAAAACAATGGAGCACTTGGCTTTAAGCACACATGATTCATATTCAAGATTGTGGTGTCGCTGTGGAGCTGTTACAACTTTCGAAATAAAGAATTTGGTCAAAACAGGAAATATTTTGTCTCCTACAATGTGTTTTTTATGTCAATAGTCACAGATGTCAGCATATTTCCATTAATAGATACGTTTTGGTTTTGAGGGGAAGCCTTTCATGGAAGTTATGTTGCTGTGAAGATAGATTTAGAGCCAATAAATTAGTATTACTCATTAGGATGAAGTCTAACATTTGGCAACAACTGTTGACAGTATAACCTTATTCAATAACAATATCTTTGATATCAATAAATTGTCTTTTCATGGCTAACTTTACGGTTCACTTTCCCATTCTCCTCGCTGCCATCACACATAAAAAACCTTTACACCACTGTGCTACCCCCTAGATAAATCATGATGGAGAGAAAAATATTTCCACACAGTTTTAATTAAGCATGGTCTCAAGCTGCAGTGAGGAATTCTTCTGTGGTTTCTGAGAAAGAAGCCTAGAAGTGAAGTTTCTGGTTATTGTGGAACATCAGCGAGTAATAAATGATGCCGGTCTGACTTCTGAAAGATGAATAATATATACAGCCCTGCTGAAAGTGGGTCATGTATTATTTGAGTTTGTGCATGGACTGTGTGGGTCCTGTGAGATTGTGGTGTAATGACACTATCTATCTAATGAGTAATGAGTTGTGTTATTGTGAGTGGAATACATGCCTTAACGGGTTGTGACACACCATGAAATTGTTCAACTTGTTTTCTCAGAGGACGAGTGGGACCGAACATAAGAGACTAATGAGCAAACTCCTCCTCTCTCCCGGGAGGCATGCTTGCATCTCCATTCAGTCCTTAAACTCAAATTGCTCTTTATTTTAGTTCATCATCACATTGTGCCAACATCTCTTTTTTATTTATTTTTTAATCTCAGATCTATCAAACTTTCTTTCTCCCTCTTGTTTTCCTTAATCTCCTTCTCAGTCTACCTACTATACCCCCCCCCCCTTTTTTTTAACCACTTCGGATTTCTTGCCCCATCCTCCCTGTGCTTGTCCTCATTTGCTTCCCACACTACTGACTAAAAGTAAAGAATTCACATTTTTAGCATTCATTTATTAGTAATTATACACTGTACACTGCCTTGGTATAATTGCCATAAGCACATGGATGCTATAAGTCATCTTAACCCTTGTATTCTCCTATTAGTGTTTTCTTTTATGCACATTTTTACATTCATACTTTCATTACTTACTTCCATTTATATTATTCAAATCTACCACTTTTAGTTGCGTTTTAGCTGAAAAAAAAGAAGAGCGGAGTATGTTTTGTTTTTTGTGCTACAGAAATGTTGCGGAATAATATTAGCTTAAAGAGCAGGCTACAAATGTTCTTGGTTATCATAACATGCACCATGGTTACCTTAGTATGTAAAGTGACAAAATAAATTTCACTCTAAAAGGCGGTTACTATAATAGTAACATTAACAATATTTTGTATGCAAAACAGTGTTGCTATGATTTTGTCTAGGCAGAGCCCCAAAAGTCTGATCTGTGCTTGAAAGTCTGTTTGGAAAACCTCTGCAACTCTCAGTTCTGGCTTAACAAATACTCAACCGGTATTACCTTCAGTACTATTAGCTTCAAGTTGATTCATGAAAAATTCAGTTTGACATACAAAAAAGGTCTTGTCAAAATAAAAAAATAGAGATCAATGAATCATTCTTCCAAAAAACCACATTAAAACAAAAAGCTTCTAAGATGTAACTTCACAGTGATGAATGCCTTTGAATTCTACTGTGCTACACAAACATTTTGAATATGACTTTGAATAATGACAATAAATAATGTCATCCGGTTCAGCCTTACATGTGGTTTTTAGATCTCAAACACATTCTTCTCAATCAGTGTTTGACTTGAAAAACACTTGTAAATCGTACTCCCACAGTTCCCACCCGATGCACTGGATTAATCCAAGTGGCAATCCACAACAAAGAAAAGGAAGAACGGATTAGTTAAATCATGTGCATCATGGTGGATGGTGAAAGAAAAAAAGTTACACAGGGAGGTTTGAATTTGTAAGTTGACATTTGCTGTAATCTTTAACGAAATATTGACTTAAAATGCAATGTGTATATTTACAGACTTCAGAGACAAAGTTAATAGTTGAAACTGACAATTGTCATCTCATGTGCTAAAATTGAGCAGCTAGAATCTAAACGAAAAGAATTAAAAGGCATGTTGTGGAAGACCACGAGGCAAGGCAGGGTCTGCAGTCAGTCAATGTGAGTGTGATTCTTTCCAGCACACGGACATAAAAGGAAAACCTCATGCCTCCAATCAGGATCAATGAGTTCAACAGACGGGTCCAGTGGGTACGATCACAACCAGAACAAAACATGAAGCTGAACAAGAGGAAGCTTGTTTGGAGTTGACCAGAAACGAAGTAGACCAACAGAGGCCCAGAGGCCGACTGGGAAATCTACTTCTGAGGCAATAACGCCGCTGTGAGGTGCTGTAATAAACCTAAATCAGAGGTTATAAAGCTGCTTTGTCCCACAACTTTGGATGTAAAATGTATTTGAATACACTGAAACCGACACTGGGACCAAGGACCGTGGCCTCATGTGTCTTGGGAAAGCACCAACATATTTTTGGTCTTAACAGAGGAGACAGCAGGCAAAAAAGAAGGATGAACTGCTGCTGAGTTAATGTATACATGCTACATGTGGAATTGCATGTTTTGTCACTTTTACAACGTCCAATAGGGGATTATTATCCTGGGAACATTCATCGCTCAGCAAACACCATTATGTATTTAACCACTGTTACTGTCAAGTATTATTCTTTAACAATTTCATTCTTCTCTTATGAAGCTTTTGGCAAAAGTGCCACATACTGCTAAACAATGTTCATTAAAAGTAATTAAAGTCTATCCAGTTTGGGCCATGAAGTCTATTTTAATGTATTCAAATAGACTCATTTAATAGACATATTCTGATATATTTGGCTGCGTTTGCACACAACTGTAAACAGTTCAAGTGCGTTTCCTCATGATTTCTTACAGTTTAGACAGCCACAAGAGCTCTATGCCACAGACCACACACGGTTTCAAATAAGACCTGGATGTATATGGGTCGTCTTTGCTTTAAAGTCCAAACAAGTCTCTGAGGTATATATGCAACTTCAAACTGACTTAGCTGTTTAACATAAATAATAATAAGTTGGCTTCCTTCGACACAAGAAATAAAGAATCCAAACTAAGTAGATTCTGGATTCAGCCTGGCGACAAAACCCAAGTTGTGTATCTGTTAGAAAGATGTATTAAATGTGTGCATCAACAAAAATGAAATAGCAAAAGAGGACCTGTATACTGGAAAAACTTTTGATAACATTTTATTACAAATGTTATGATTTAAATAAAAGCAAAAGGAGCTGTGATTCCATGGATGGTCCTTGTAGTGCAGTATTAGAAACCTCCTGAAAACAAATTGCTCCCCACAAGCTGAAATCCCAAAAGAAGTAGTCCATGAAAGAGCGACAATAAGTCATTGGGCCTGCAACACATCCATACATCACTGTGTCATGATGGATCATGTGGCAGACCACAATCTTTTAGAAGCAGAGGATCCAATCTGTGTAGTCCTGAACCAATTTCCCAAAGTTATAGAATATTTGCAACTATAACAAAGTTGTAGTTTTGTCGTGTATCACGTTACATTTAGAAATAATGGGTTTGCTGTCCAGCTGTGACAAGCCAAGAAAGCCGGTGGGACTGAAGTATCTGAGTAATCAACTCAACTCTGTGTTGAGTTGTTGTGTTGCCAAGTACATTTAGCTATTTTTCATATATATATACAGTATTTATTCATATTGCACCAGGAACACTTTATCAATCTCTGATAAGCACAGCAGTGATGTATTATCAGGAGCTTTAGATATTTCGGGAGTTAAATGCTCATATTCAGAGAGACAATCTGTAGTGGCGATTACTATATGTTTTAAAAGTGAAATAAAAACATCCTTAAAGGGAAGCTCAGGACCGTGGACAGGAAATACTCCTCTTAAGCCAACCTGGGCTGCAATCCGCTTCAATGTAATCCATCAATGTTATTATCTTTATTTTCAGTATATGCACTGTGGTCCGCGACTTTATAAGTAAGTGTTTTCATCATTTTAACTCATAATATGAATTTAACTAGTTAAAAGTAAAGATTGTACTGAGTGCACAAAGAAGAGCAACCATCAGCCGGGCATGTTTTTCTATGACTTGGTTGAAAGTAATTGCATGCACTGTGTGTGTCTGTGGTTGTACACACACGTTGGTGCATAAAACATTTCACGGAGCTGAGGGTTGTGGGAAAGTTCTGTATTGTACCTGCTAGCTGGAGAATGTTTTAGCTGCGGTTGTTTTAGTGCGTGTCATTACTCATAAACACTGAAGCTTTGGATCTACTCTATGTATTTGGTACTAATGCATGTGATGTGTTTTTCTGTATTGATGGAAAACAAAGATTCCTCCTTGACCACAATTTCAAGCTCGCCTCAGGCAGTATGGTCTCACCACTTCCTGTCCTCTTTAGCTCGGGCAGGTTGATGTGAAATGCATCACCAGTACGCGCAAGTATGGGAACGTCGCCAAAGACACAAAATACAGAGAGCCTTCCATGGTTGGCTTAACTGCATTGTGAGAACTCATTTATTAGACGACATTCCTTTTATGTAAAAGTCCTGCACTCCAGCTTGAAGATACCATTGTCAATTAGATCATGTTGGTACTACACACAGGGTTGAAACACCATGATTCAAACCAGCAGATTAATTATCAGACCAACAACCCTCAAACCAGACAAACCTTTTCCTAAAAATATGTATATATGTACGTATAATATCCTTTTTTTAAACAGAGGAAGGGAATTTTAGCAGTATGCTGCTACACACCTGTTTCAGCTCAGGTCTGCTGCTGCCTAATGAAGTGTGACTAGCACCCCCCCCCACACACACACACACACACACTTATTATTAGAATCAAAGCCAATGTGGATAAGAAACATTTGTGATACAGAACAAACGTATGAAAGGTATGAAGGTCATTTTTAGGAGACCAGGATCTCAAGTCTCACAAGTCATCCATTGAGAACACTGAACGGGTTTTGGTCACCTTACTTGTTTCTTCTTTTTGGTTGTCAACACATTAGTTAATGAGACCTCAAAAATCTGAGTTAGACAAACCAATAGGTTGTCTTTCAAACTTAAAATCTTTTTGATAAAAAAAAAGAACATTGCTAAAACCTCTGGATTTGCTTCAACTAAACCAATTTAAACATTTTCTCGAATGACTATGGATTTTGTCTTCCACCTCACACATTGGAACTGTGATCAATTAGAGGAGGAACAATGATATTGTGTCGACTAATCTGTCACTAATCTATGTAATCTGTCTGAGAAGGCTGGGCGAGCAAACTGCCACATTAATGATGTCTCACTATCTCCAGTTCAACAATACCAATAAAAAACTAATCAGTGCAGTGTGGCTGTTAGACATCCCAGATAAATAGTTTGAACTTCACAAGCATGTTGACTGTGGTGGAGATGAAACTGTTATTGTCTCTAGGCAACAACACTAACGACGGCTCCATCACAGGCAAACAGCCCTCACCACACACCTGTGTGAGCTGCTATTCTGAAGTTGTGAGGGACACGTGGTGTGTGATACATTATTCAGACAATTGCTCAAAAAGTAGAATGTGCAGCTCTTAGATATTTACACAAATGACAGCAAAAACTTCAACATGTGCACACATAGGCCTACATAATGCTGGATTTAAAATGGGAAAACAATTTGTCACAAAAGGGAGAAAGTAAAGAAAGACTCAGCCTTATGTGAAAGCCCATAGTGTGAAACAGTCTAATCAGTTTACATGAAAACATTAAAATCAACACTTTTGTTTTGTTAGTTTGTGTTTTGTTAGTTTGTGTTTTGAGCCGCTCATCAGTAGCTTTAATAAATTGTCACTTTAAAGAGATTACTTTTTGCCATGTGAATTAATTTCACCTTAGTGTAACTCACCCTCTTAGGAATATAGTGAAAAATGTGTTAACTTATAAGTTGTTCCTATAATTTCCCATGAGTAAGTGTTTCCCCCACACACCCAGGAAGCATGCTGGGCTTTGAAGCTAATTTTAAAAGTCTATCATGTCAGCCTGAAAAATACTTCCCCCCACAGACTTATATTGGGAAACCAACTTCTGTTACTCAACAGATACTTTTTGAGGCAAATAAACTTCCTTGTACAAATACTTGAATCCCTTTTTAAATCATGAGTCCTGAAACTGCAATAATATAATATAATATTCTCCTTCTGTTCATGTGAACGTGCTCTAGACCGAAGCTGGAAGGCGGGATCAAAGGAAACACTCATATACCTGCTGTATGAGCCCGTACGTGGAAGATGCAGGTAATTTTATACCAAGGAAGTCTGTTTTTTTTTTAAACTTCATGCAACACTGAGCAACTTTCAGAGTCTGAACAGGGCCCTGTATCTAACGCTCTATCCTGTTCTCTTCATAGATCCATGTGTTCCCCCCTTAATATATTCATGGCTAATGTGTTTCCTGAGGCTTGACCGAAAACATAAAAACAACGGGACCACTTTAATTGCTTTTACACCATGGATACTCATGTCAAATTGCCCTCCTGAGGCTTTATACAGGGCGATATGTTTGGACATGTGTGTTTGTGAGTCTTTACGCATGTGCATCCTGACATCTGTGTGTGCGCATTCATCCTGCATTTGGTTGCGTTTATGTGGCCGCCGTAATTGTCGGGGTGTGAAGTCGTTTTCTGGGTCGTTCGGCTGCAGGTTTAGTTTTTATGAGATGGTCTGTTTGCTGAGGCGACAAGCAGCCATTGTTACTGCACATTTCCACAGATGTTTACTGCCCAATTACCCTCCAATCACATGCATGGCCAGACCCCGCTAACGGCGTAACGCAATGGGCCAACACCGGGTCTGCAAATCTGCAATCACATGCAATCTCACATGCACACATGTCCTGCCGTAACACTTTTGAGTGCGCACACTCACACAGCAAGTAGTAATAGCAGAGCCTTTGCAATGATGTTGTTTTACCTACAAATGGGGACCCTCATTAGCCAAAGGTATTTTCCCCAAGGTTTCAGCAAGTTACTTTAAAACTAACATTAGACATGGGAAATAAAGTGGGTCTTTTTAACCCTCACATTACAGCTTTGCTGCAGGTGCACAGTCTGCATGTTGTTGATTTAGTACTTAATATGCATGACAGGGTTTCAGTTTCAGCTATAGTTTAAAAAAGTGGCTCATTTCAGGGCACTGCTGTTTGTCTCTAGTTTTGTCACTGGCACCAAAAACACTTAACAGACTCCCCCATTGGATAAAGTCAAATTCCTTAAGACACCCAGTCAGTGACTTTGTTAGAAATTCAACTTTTAATGCTGTTAAATAGCAAACAAGTACACAGCATGCATGGTAGAAAGACACTTAAATAATACATAAATATGCATTTAAATTAGGCTCCGTCAGAGACCCCACAACTAGCTCAATATTACAGTACAATCAAGGGACAGGTTACCAAGTTAATGCTGTTTTTTTTTAAATCAAAGGATCCTTAAACTTTTTTAGCCTAATTTCTACATTGTAACCATCGTTGCCAGTATGTTCAGTGAGAAGCTCTTTTCTGTGGGGAAACCATGCTTGTTGAACCTTTCAAGTTCATGACGGCTACCGTGTGCTTATTGGACTGCTGGCCTGAGTAGATAAGACTGCCTGCTTGATGTGGAGTAGCTGTGCTGGTCAGAGCATGTGCAGCAAATGAGTAATCAGAGCACCTCCTAATTGGAGGTGAGGCAACTAATCAGTGAAATCACTTGGTGTAGTTTGACTGGAGCGAAACCCTGATACACTTTTACAAAAGTTACCACAATACATCAATCATGATGAGGATTTATCAAATGATGTGTTCTCACCAAAATACAGTTAAACACGACAGTTGACACCAAGGTAAGAGAAGTGCTGCAAATTCAACATGTGTTTTTAGATCAATTAAACTGCACTGTATAGAGTGGACAGATTAGGAATAAACAAAAGAAGGAAAATATATAAATATGATATGCAATACCACTACACACTTTGTACAACAGTACAATGACTAAACTGCATTTCAACGCTTTACAATGTGTGTTTTGAACATGCAGAAATAACATTTACATCAGTGATGCCACATTTTTGTCAGCTACTACAAATTCCATATTTGCAAAAATGCAGATTACGAAGATACTTCAGGATGGAAGTGTGACTTTTGTGCCATTTAACTCTCCAAACACTGTCCGGCAAAAATTAGCATTCCATTATGACAGTTTGAAATGGAAACTTGTATTTTAGAAAATTTTACACATTTTGAGTTGAAAATCATAGCTATGAAACAGTTTTTTTTTTCTGATGACAATGCAGGATCATGATGCAGGCTTATAAAAGAAGAATTATACCACCAGAAAAAAAAATACTGTATCATCTTCATGTAACATAGCAGAACCAGACAAAGTAATTATGTAGCTTTCTGTGTAATTATGTAGCTTTTTGTCTTTTTTTCACCCTGCCAACTGTCTCTTTGTTTCATGCATACCATCGTCCTGTCACTCTATCATTTTACTTTAGTTTAGATATCCATCAGAAGCAATATTTGTAAAGAAAACACCGTAATTGGAGTCGAATAGTCTGTCTCACACTCTCAAACTAAGAAAATAAACTTGGCTAGAGTAAAATGTGTGCTTAAGTGTGCTGTACAAACTGGGGGAAATATGTCACCTTTTTAAAACACTCACAGATCATACTGATGAATTGTAATGAAATGGGTTTTATTAGGTATTATAAGTTTTATAAATTACAAATACAGTCTTCACAAGATGCTTATAGTACCTTATTTTGTTTAATCTCTATCTCCCTTCTTTCCTCACTCCTCCTCTCTTTACATTTGTCCTCTTAGGAGACTTTCACACGCCATGAAGGTTACAAAAAGGTCACTGGTGTTAATATTGTTTCCTGGCTACTTTTAAACAATGCCAGGGCTCCGGAGAATATCTATATCTATACTATCTTCCATATGTCCAAATATTACAGGGATTTCACTCTCTGAAACTGATTATTTCACCACTTCACAACCTTTAATTGATCACAGGAGAAATGTTGACAAATCAGCTTGGATTTCTTCAGCTCATGGATTTGCGCAGGGACAAAGAATAAGGTATTTAATCTGGCAACTTTCATTTATGGACACATTATAGGGACATCTTTTTGCCGTTTGTTTATTAGGTGCACTATATGTAACCCATCATCTGCTCTTCACTGGACCTCCATATTGTATGAAGCCAGAGGTTACTTGACTCCAATTTCTTCATTAATGTATTCTAATTGTTACATAGGTTATATGGTTAAATTCAACTAATTCCAAATAAAAGAAATCAGTTAAAAAGAAATCAGTTGTTCTGCTTCAGTTTTGGGTTATTACTGAAGCCATGAAATACCTAATCCCCATCAGCATAAAGCCCTCGGTGAAAGTGAATCTTAGCATTAATTCTCCCCAGTTTGCCATCTGTTTTCCCTGACCTCCAATCTTTCTTTCTTTTTTTGGTTTTACATCTGCAGCCAAATGTTCACATCTCAAGGGCCTGTTTCTTTATCTCTTTTCATCCCTCTCTTCTCTTCTCCATCCTCTAGAAGATATTTTATTCAGTTACCATAAAAGTTATATTTTAACAACAAAACTGAAGACAATAGCAATGTGGATTATCATGTGTTCAAACCATGAACCGTCATAAAACCAGTGTTTACAAAGCAGAAAGCACAAGGAGTTGGCCGTTACAGCTGAACCTGTCTATTGTTCCCTGAAGAGCACAGAGGAAATGTGGGAAAATGAGTTTCTTGGATGATTGGAGTGTGATGTGAGGCTAAATCAGAGGGGTCAGGTTATGTAATTTCTCCTTTAATGGAAAAACACATTTTTGAAGATGTCACCTTAGGCTGTTATAGACTAAACAATTACTCAAGTAATAAAAAAGAATGAACCAAATATTTTAAAATAATCATTATTTGTAGGCTGACTTGCTGGGTTGGTGGGAAATTCACAGACATATTATTATTCACTGAAGTGTGTAATGAAAGCAAATACTGGCAATTGATGGGGCCATTGGGTACATCGCAGGAGGTGTTACGGTATGTGCCCCAAAGCATGAAAGTAAGCCACTGTGAAATATCCCTTTATGGTTGGTGAGGGGGGAATCTTGATCTGTAACTTGTGTTTAATGAAAAGTTCAACCCACAGCAGAAATAATAAAGTAATGTGCCTTTAATCTGTTGAAGCAACAACAGTCGTCTTATGGTAGCTTCCAGTTTGAGCTAGTTGAGCTTAGGCATTCAGTGTGATAGGTGAGTGGGATTGTAGATTATGTAAGAGAGAGAGTGTGTGTGTGTGTGTGTGTGTGTATGTATAGCTGTGAGATCAGATACAGCAATGCCTCAATTCCACTGCATGGTTAGGGTCGACTCAACTGTATTCACCCCTTAGTATAGGTGGGATTCTTAGTTGATCAAACAGTGCAATGTTCATACTCCGTTGAGCACAACCTGGTTTTGCAGGGTGCAATAATTAGCATATGAATGGCCAAATGTGTTTTGTCAGCAACTAAATCTAATCACTTCATGAGTCTGGCTCAACATTTGTAGAAATTCCCTCCAGCCATCTCTGAGCTAACACGTTCCTAAGACTGGTTCGGACAAATGGTCTGATGAATAACTTCCGAAACACAATGACTAACCCCAAACCTTAAAACCCAGAAAGAATGGTTTCAGCGAGTCGAGTCAAGCCATGTCCTACCATGCAGCGGAAATGCGTCACAAGTGTCAAAGCGTTGGTGCATTATTTGCATATGCCTCTAATAAATACACTGTAAACTCAGATATGTCTTGAGCTGAAGTCACACAAAAAGCCAAGTGCAGATGGCAAGAAATATGGACCTTTAAATACCAAGTGAGAAGGAGATCAATCCAGTGATTGTGTTTTGGGACAAAAACAAAATGGGAAGCAAGTATATGTCTCCATGAGCTGCATTTCATGTTCCATACCCTTCATCAAAGAGTATGTCCACAGGCATGTGTATGTTTACAAATCTGAGGTTTGTGAAGTTTTTATGTGACTCGATGAAAGTATAAGAGGGGTACATGCAATCAAGATCTTGATGTAGTGTATTTGAGAGATTGTCTCTCCCTTTACAGCATCGACATGTTCAGTTCAGTGGCATGTCTCTTTTTGTGCCATCTTTCCAGACAACAAAACACTCCTATGCTTTTTGGGCCATACCCAGAACCAACCCCTAACACCTGACCTCCATCAAATCCCTTCTGTGTGGTTTGACGGTTAAAGCTTACGCTCTGTTCTGATCTTCCTCATTCTCAAGTGTCAAAGTTTCGACTATTAGGAGTTGATGCTGGTCTTGACCCTATTCACTGCCCAATCCATCTTGTCCTGTTCTGTAATCTTTGTCCATTTTCTTCTCCTGCTTTTCCTCCCCTCGCTTTCTCTCCGTTACTCCTCCCGGCGGCTGAGATCCCTCGGCGTTCGGTTACGTTCTCCGGAGCTCTTGCTGCGTGCCTTCCTGGCGCTCTCCTGAGCCTGGCGATATTTCTCCAGCATGCCCTTGTGTTTCCTCCTCAGCTTGTCGTTGCACCACATTCTCTCACAGTATTCCTCGACGTGCGGCAGATTTGATGGCCCGATCAGCTGCATGATATCCTTGAACCACGTACGCGACTGGCCGATTTGGCTTGACGCGCCCCCCCTGCCGTATGCGCTGCAAGGCATCCAGGCCCTGTAGCTCCCTGCGGACCGGTCTTTGAATGAGTCGGACAGGCCAGCGGTGTCCCGTGCCACAAGCTCGTCCACAGTCTCCCCCTGGAAGACTTCGAGTGTGAGGCGGGCCAGGGTCTGAGTGAAGCCGTGCTCCCTGGAACGACAGATGTAGACGCCTTCATCCTGTCGGAAAAGACGGCGGAACAGGAGGCCCTGCTCCGTAGACATCACACGTTCGTCCAGCTTTACCTGAGGGAGGCAGAGGGACAATATGTGTTTATTTCATTACATACATGACAGAATAAAATACTGTTCAGATTTGAAGAAGCGATGCAGAGAAGAAAAATAATTGGGGGAAGAATCACTGACATTCATTTGAATTTTACTGTAAAATGATCAAGTAGTTTTGCTTTGGATTGGACAGTGATTATATCGTCACATCACTGCAATAATGTAGAGAAAGAAGAGAAAAGTAAATATTTATATTTTACACTTAAACGCAGCAAAGATCAGTGTTAGGCCAGTCTGCAAGAAGACAAGGAAACAACTTTTAAAGTGCTTGTTTTCTGAATGGAACTCGAACTGATCAGTACTAGGCCACGCTAACATTGTAGTTGCTCTATCATCACTGATAATAATGAAATCTAGACATAAATACAACATGTCTGTATGTCAGAGCAACAGTAGCAACCTTGTTTGTACCATAGAGAGTCTATGGTTGATACATTTACACATACTGCTGGATGGTCTCTGTACAAATCTGAGGTAGAGCTCTTGGTGAGTTTTTCCTCCATTCTGAGGAAGAGCTTTCCACAAATTTCTCGCTCAACTGCATGAATACAGGAATGAGCCAATTTCCATTCCCATTGCGTCATTGGTGCCATCTTTGCATTGACTTTGGAGCGATCTCACCACACGAAAGATTTGCTTCCGAAGCAGTGGTGGAAAAAGAGATTCCAAAGCCACTGATTCAAGTTTTGAAGAAAAATCCATGTGAAAATTGTGCTTTCAATATGTTGCTTTCATTCCATTCATGACGAGTTTGATGCATAAAAAATCTATAAAAAAATAAATCAGAAATGTTTTGGGCAAAGAGCATGTAATCCACTTCATAGCATGACAAAAGAGTGAGGGTAAATGGGGCCGTACTGTTTTCTCAGCTTGAATTGCCACAGCAAGAATGTACCATGCCATGAAATCCAGTCAGTGTTAGTTTTTACTCTCTCTGTCTTTTTCTATCCTCTCATTCTCTCTTTCTTTCCTGACTCCATCCCCAGTCTATCCTCATTTATTCCTCTCTTTTCTTTATTTACCTCCTTCCTCCCCCCCTTTTCAGATTCCGTCCTTCTGTTTGTCGAACTATCCCTCTGTGCCAACAAAAACATGGCAGCTGGATTGGCAGCCAAATGTTTATTTGCAAGGAAATGGAGAGGAGTTGTAATGCTTTAATTCTTGCATGGCTGGCCGAGGCCCTCGGTTGAGCCTGGAGAAACAGATCCTCAACAAATGCATGATTACTGTGGGCGGAGGCAAACGCACCAGTGAGTGACACAAGTGGTCAAGGCTTGAATTCATTGTTTATCCAAGAGAATAGAAAAGTGGTTGTGCATTTGCATTAGAAATATAACCATATGTCAAATGGCTGTCAAATGTGTCAACGACGTGCCAAATTCACACGCAAATCTCACTTTTAAAAGGCAGTTACACTTCGACCACTGTTGGCCAGAACTTTGGTTCCTCTCCTCATCTGCCCTCATCCAAGTCCCCAAAGCTATGTGTATGTGTGTGTGTGTGTGTGTGTGTGTGTTTATTATCTATCATCTGAAACCTCTGTGTTTATAGACTCACCTCCTCCTTGTGGTCGTCACGTTGGACGAGCCAGGTAACAGCAGCTTGCGGGGAGCGAGGAACACACTCCAGGAAGGTGCTGTTATTTTCTGTCCCGTACACCATCCTGTCTTCTGTCACGTCAAGGTCTTCTACTTGAAACAGACATGATTTGAAAGATTGTGAAAGAGTGAAAATTAAGTCTGAAAAACACTGCAAAAGTAAAGGACCTAACTCCTCTTATGGTTTGGATCCTCTTTAGAAAAATCTGCTATATGCACAAAACAAATGCTGCAATGAAGTCCTTTTGAGCATGTGATGCAGTTCCAGACATTCCCAACTGTCAAGTTAAATATCTGACAAAAGAATGTTAACTAATAGTTTGACATTACGGGAAAAACCCAAATTCACTCTCTTGCTGAGAGCAGGATGGGAAATGCATGTTCAATATGCCCGTTAGCTTAGCTTAGCATAAACACTGGGCTTTATTCTAAAAACGGCTTCAATCTGTTGGCAAGAACGGAAAAGAGAAATCTGCATCTACAAAATGCTGAACAAAGAGAAATATGCAAACCTCCGCAAATAGAAATAAATGTCAGGCTGATGTAATGAGGATTTGGAGACGGTAAGTAAACCTGGCAGTATCTTTGCCCATACCGGCGTGTGATTACACATATAACAAATAGTGAACATCTGAAGTTAGGATGACATTTCAGTCATAGCTAAGACAACATGCCTCTGGGAGTTTTACTCCAACAACAAGTCGACACGCCTGCACAAAGACACCTTATGAAACATGGGTTCATCCAAAGGCCTCCAGGGAGGCATATTTCATCACCTCTGCACCGTAGGCTACCTACTCTCAGGTTAGCAAACTTGCATCCAACAGATCCACACAGACTTTCTTCTTCCTCCCCACCGCCTTGTTTTTCTGCTTTTTGTCTGCCTTCACACTTTTTCTGAACCTCGCCTCCACATCTCCCGTATCCACTTCCTCCCACTCATTTCTCTCTCTAGTTTGTGTTTGTTCTCCCTTTTTATACGATCGCTGATGACTTTAGATAACCTCAGTTTGAGTTCATCTGTCAATCTCTCAGCTCTCTCGTTCACACACACACACACACACACACACACACACACACACACACACACACACAAACACACACACACACACACACACACACACACACACTCACACACCAACGTCCTACATTCTGTCTTCCTTTTGGTTCTCTGGAGGAAAAAAACACAAACTCACAAAACCCCAAAATATCTGGTGTGACATATGCACAATGGGTAAACAGACATGTGTTGTTGAGAGTTAACACACATTTTCTGTATAATACACTGTACAACATCTGTCTCACACAGCTTGGCTTAACTGCCAGACTCGGACAAATCTGACTTGTCACATAAACACTCTTTGCTTCTCATCCTGAGAAAAAGGCACAGCAAAGACGTGCACTGACCCAGAACACAGACTGTGCAAACAGACTGAAACATGTCGGCATGTCGACCTCATGTAGAATCCATACACAAGAGTGGAGGCTCACTGGTCTCCTTTCCATCCACTACTCAATAGTTTAGAGTGTTAGGAGACCTTACAGGAAGTGATGCCTATCTACAGTGTCCTGGGATGAATGTGGAAAAACATTGTGATATCAATGAGTTCTCTATGTCAGGGTTTCAGTCATCCAGGTGGGAGGGTATTCAAAGGTATACTTGAATCATGGTCGCATTTCAGCTCTCCTTTTCCTCTCTCAACTTTCCTTTTTACAAATGTACAAAAGAAGGGTCTAAATAGGTAGCTACACTTACCACTCAGATTCTGATCCATGCACTGCAGCACGGGGTTTGCGTGCCTGATGTCCTGTCTGCGGAAGCGGCGCTTGCTGTTGGGCACATACCGGGCGCATAATGATCCATCCCAGGCGCAGTAAGGGTCCCTGGCCAGGCAGCACTCAGCACAGGCCTTCCCATAAGTCTCACAGCGATGCAGCTTCACCTGTGCCACACCTGCTGGTGAGCCCACATACAGGGCTTGCTGTTTAAAATCACAATGAGGGGGAGAAAAAAGGAAGTAAGGCAGGATTTTGGTTAAACAAGTTGATTTAACTTAATAGAAGTGAGCATCACAGTTATAACATAGTAACATACCCTTTTCACCGATATGTCCATTGATGTAACTGGAGTTGGCACCTGCGATAATGAAAATGTTTGAAAAATGTATTCATATTTCACAATGTGTGAAAAGGCTTACAATTAGAGAATTTAACAGCTGACTTTTCTTTAAGAATGAGGGGGAAATAATGTGACACGGTTTGGCTCCTTATCCGTTGACTACAAAGAGGGTTTAAGGCACAATGAAAGAAATGTTATCTATAATTACGACTAGCTGCTTCTTTATATGGCCTAAAAGGAAACAAGTAGAGAACAGATAGAGCAAAGCCTACTTTGAAGACTTGGAGCTCCTCCAGCGTGACCTCCTCCGTCTCCAGACTGTTTCCACTGTGCAGGGCGATGACCTTCAACACTGTGCCAACGTCTGAAAGACACAAACACAAACTATAAGTGATGATGTTACAGAACAGGAACACAATGTCTACATGTTATCACTAATTATCCTTTGCCAGGATAAGATTCATATTACCTGTACCGATGAACATGACGTCGTACTGCCCGTCCTCCGCCTCGACCCGGTCCACCACAATTTGTTTCAGCTTGTAAGGAATGTTTGATTTTACGAGCACGGGTTGGCGCAGGGCGGGATACACCGGCCGCCACATCAATGGGTGGCTGCGGGCGAATTGCAGCACTGAATCGGGAAAGTCTTTAGTGCTGCCAAACTCTCTGCCTGGCTGGTTGGTGATTTTACTAGGACACTGATGAGGGAGAGAGAGGGTGAGAAAGATGTGGAGAGACAAAGGAAAGGGTTGTTTCTCTTATGGTAAAATCCTTGGCTGGCTTGATTATGATGCTGAAATAAAGAATGGGTGGAGGCGTGGAAAGACAAACAAAAGCAAGACAGAACAAAGCCAATCTCTGTACTTTGTCTACCATAACTTTACACTACTCTTCATCTTCCACCATTGGAGGTGTGTTTTCTAGAAGAAATGTGGCCTAATCATGGTCTTACTTCAACCCTCAGAGAACCCTCATTAGCAGTTTTATTGTGCCTGGAAACTTTGGATGAAAGTTCAAAACCACAGTTGTAAAGTGTTGGAAACAGAGGTTGCTGTTTGTTAAAAACCCTGCTTTTGTGTCACTGTTGAGAGAATGATTGTGCCGGTCCTTGGCTGAGATACGGTATAACTCAAGTAATTGAGTGTTGAACGCTGTCCAAATAAAAGGCATGTATTCGAACCATATGACCCTTTGGGTTTGCTCGTGGTTCTGATCAGGAATTCTTTGCAAAGAAGCCAAAGTGTTTGTCACGCATAGCTACTTTTTTTGCAAATATTATTGCAGATTTGGGTACGTTAACTGTTCTCAAAGGGTCGTCATGTGCAACGCTTGTTTGTCTGTTCCAAGTAGTTCACAAGACTCCAGTCTAGTTTATTTGGCCTTGAGGACACAACAATTACCAAACACATTGACAAACATTTCATAAAGGGGGGAGGTTGGATTGATCTGGGTGAGAGAAGACAGAGAAGTAACACACCAGCTGAGACTGACTAAAATTAAAACTTATGTTAAAGTCATGAGCTGACAAATAACAGGAATCAAGGCTGAGAAAGGAGCAGCATCGAACAGACATCGATGAGATTCCTGAGAGGGATGATGCATTTGTATAAATCTCAAGTGCTATTCCAGATTCCATATGGTGGAAGTATTGTTACTGCTTTTTACAACAGTAATGGATCCACACAATAGATCTGTAATAGTGGGGATTCAATTTCAGAATGAACATGGTTTATAAATGACAATTTATTACAGAAGGTTTGGAATGTGGAAGCAAATCCAAGCTCAGCTGTCACACTCACAGACTTCAAATGCTTAGCCCCTAAATGCTCACCCGTAACAATGTACGTTTCCATGCAGTATTTTATTTTATTTTTTACAATAAGTGCATTAATTGTGATGTTTGTGTATAAACAAAACAACACAAGGGACTATTTTTTCCAACATGTATTGAGTTCTTCAACATTCATACGTGTGCAGCTTCAATGTACCTCACTGATATGTCAGTGTTTTAAACTGCTCGCTAAACTACTCCACATCTGTTTGCACAGCACATAAAACCTAAGATGGATCAGCTCCAAAACTTTGTCAACTCATCAAAACTTTGCTGTAGCAAGTCAGCTGCTTTCAATCTCCAACCGAGAGCCAAGTCAGGATGAATGACAGAAGGAAGAGGTGAGCATGTTTGGCAGACTTCTATTCACACCCATTATTGTTGTGTATGTGATTCCATTTTCATGCATGTGTGGTATGCATTGTGTAACTCTTTTGAATTGCATTTGGGAAATGACTCCACTATAACAAAAATGGACCCAGTAGAGGAGATCTAGATTAGCTGAGGTTCAAAACCTGGGAAGTGACTCGGTTCTACTGTAAATTAACCTAGAGTTGTGGTTTAAACTTCTCTGCTATGTCAAAACATAAACTCAACAAAATCCATTGTGATTTACAGTTTCATTTCATTGTATGAATCAGGTACCTATAAAATACTACCATTGGTATGAAATGTAGGTGCAGTGGGAGAAAACAACACTATGGGGAAGAAGGGATTGTGCTTTGTGGCAAATGTACATTTTAAGTATTACTCTGTTGTAATTAAGTACATTCATTATATTCTGTAATATCCTATCAAAACAATCATAATCTAAATGATTTATGGTGAAAGCATTGCACTTAGAAGTATGACATTTTAAATCCAATCTTAACTGCAGGAGGCAGACAATATGCAGACGATGCTCTCTCAAGCATAATATAGTGCTGTTGGACTAAATCTTTAGTAATTTTCACGTCACTAATCAACCCAAGAGAAATGCCCAGGTACATGAAATGCTGTATGGATCAACAAGGATTCTGGCATCCCACACTCTTGATATTGAAGTATCAAACATGAGGCTGTTGTGATTAAAATAGATGTCTGTGTGGATGACAGAGGCAAAAAGATGACGCTCATTCCAGGAAGGATTACCATTAAAGCTCTGGTAAATCTGCAATGTAATCCTTCTATTACAGAATGAGTTCTGACACAGTGATATTTCAGTCCAAGATAAATATCTTTGGAGAATGAATCCATCAAATCCCTTTCCTATGAACTGAACTTTGATTTCCCACTCCTGGGTGAGTTTTGACAGGTGAGTCAGGAGATATGTGGATAATACACAGTATATTTGCAATGAAAAATGGAGTATTATTAAAACAGCTATATTCTACCTGCAGTCAGTCAAAAAAATTAGGTCATTAGAATTGTTTTGCAAGAAAATAATGAATATTTTAACTCTAGCTAAACATGTGCGAAAGATAGCTGTCTTTTTATGAATACTTCAATGGTAAACTGTCAATTTGTCACTCTTCTCTCACTCCCACTTGTGCCTCTTCATCAGCCCATACCCGTATATCACCTTTTCCCCCTTTGCCCCTCTACTTCTCTCTCAGTTTCGGGCCAAGACATTCCTGTAAATCAGAGAGGCAGCGGAGTGAAACCACAGAGGCGTCTGCTCCGTTCTCACATTATTCATACTGTTTCCGCCTCCATTTGCTCCTCTGTACTTTGGTAATGAGGTGGAATTAAGCGTGCATCGTGTGTGTGTGTGTGTGTGTGTGTGTGTGTGTGTGTGTGTGCGTTTCCCTACGCGTGGGTCTTAGTGTGTAACAAGTCTATATTACAGTGATGTGGTTGAGAGAACATGACAGAGCTCCGCTGGGAGTCGGGAGGTAAACCAGGAGAAGGCTCTGTATTATGTACAGTCACCACAGCTGCAATACCACATACAGTGGTTTACTTTACTCACATACGCCTCATTTTTCATGTTTTTATCACCCTATGTTCTAACAAAATAGCACTGTGTTTGAAATGAATACATCGATCAGTTTCTCAGCATCAGATTGAGATGTAAATCCTCTAACTGCTAAATCTGACACGATTACACACTGTTAATTTACATAAATATGTGTTGTCCCTGATAATTAAATAAATAAAGTAAATTAATTTAAAACACCTCTAAGCTTCCTGAACTGCTGACTGTATTTTAGGAAAAGTGACTTTGGGTGTTTCGTGTCTGTATTTTTTTAGAACCTATGATGTTAGCATGTTTATGTTTTAATCAATTACCCAAAGAGAAAAAGAAAGAAGTTTTGACATCACATAATGGACATTGTTGACACGTTTACTAGCTTGTTTATTGGACTGAAATCAGCTGGAGAAATGTAAAGCTGTGTGTCATCAACATATGAAGATAGGGAATCTTATGATTCCTTATAATGTTGCCAAGCAGAAGCGTCTTTTATGGGAATACTGTGGTCATGGTAACAGTGTGGTTAAATTATATTTAAGATTGGGTAACCAAAAAAAAAATGTGTACGAGCTAATGTACTTTGCAAACAAATCACTCACCACGCCTGGTCTTGGATAAGGGACCCTGCCTTCATAGGCCCCCCACTGGTAGTCGGGTCCCTCTTTATGAGCGAAGGGTCCATTGAAGGCTTCTCTGATGTCAGCCATACGGTAAACACACACGGCAAAACCCTGAAACACATTACTGTGGAGGAGAGAGGGGAGATATAGTTGAACATGTCCATAAATATCTGTATTATTTTAATTTGTTTTAGTTCCCAAAAACATCAACAATGAAATACTTGAAAATTAAGGCAAAGCTGTTGATAGATTGTTCTTCTATGTGATAGAGGAGAAACCCACAATGCAGTATTTTAACCACGATGGGACACTACAGCTCTATCAGTCAGGATACACACACTAACCGCCCAGTGGCAGAAACCCCACAGCAGGAAAACCACAAGTAAATGATTCAATTTACTGTACTTTCTCTGACGAACTCCCAGGTAGATAATAGTAGCCTAAATGAGACTTAGCCAACCTATAAACAAATGGAGATTCATGGTTATTCACCTGATGGTGCTGAAGACCGCATACACATCTGGGTTCCTCTCATCTTTGGTCCTCAGCAGGAACACATCCTCTGTTCATATTGCAACAATAACATTCATTATTTGTGTTACATAAGCCTGCAGCATAATGTGAATTTGTGCTTTCGGGAATTTCGCGTGGATAAGAATGAGGTCAAGTGTGTGTGAAATGCTGAAATCCAAACGTTCCAAGAGGTTTCTGTTCATCTCACCCAGTTGGTTGAAGTGTGTGTCGATGCCGTGCGGTCCTGGTACAGAGCAGACCAGTCTGGCTTTGATGAAGGTACTCCACTTGTTCACCAGAACTCTCTGGCCTCCAACATCATTCTGGCAAAAACAAAAAAAAGTACACACAATCTTTAAAACACAGCTCCATATTCATTTCCTAATAAACATTATCATTGTTTTGGCTCTGCACTCCAGCACATTAGATGAGGGGAAACACATGTGTAGAGACTCACGATAGATTTGTTCATGAAAATGTAAATAATTATTTATATGTGTGTGTGTGTGTGTGTGTGTGTGTGATGATGGTCAGTGCTGATAATTGGCTTAGGAAGCACCACAGGGGAAGTGATGACAACTATTCTGATTCGTCTGAAGGTAGAAAAGAGGACAGAAGACGATAAACACTACAATATGTGTGTGAATGGAGAGAAAGGAGAGACAGATGGAAAGAAAGAGGTGGACAAGCGAGGCAGATGAGGATGACAACGACAGTTGGATTTTAACCGAGAAGTTTGTGCAAACTTTTCTGGCACAGTCAAACCCCCTAACGAAATACACAGCTGTGCATTTGTGTGTGTGTGTGTGCATCCGCTTCTATGTGTGCGGTGCACGCCAGCTCACATATGGTTTTCTAAGACAAATCAATTGGTGAAAGAATGTGAGAGAGCGTGCAAAGCATATGGGGATTACAGCTGACCAATTTGACAGCTGTGTGGGTTTTGGAGAAGATTCCGAGCACGATGCCTTCACAGTCCTATGAGGAAATGTAAATGATGTATTTCTCCGACTGACATTTGTCCTTCCCGAGGGGGTTTTTAATTGTCACGGTGGCAGTTTAAACCCATAAAACTATTGTGCGACCATGTTTGAGAAAAAAAAAAGCCCTAAATCAAACTGCTGTCTCTTCTCCTTTTCTGTGTCATTGTGTAACCGTCTTCCAGTGTACGTTGGTGGGAGTGTGAATCCAAACATTGGACTGATAGACTCTGGTTGAGACTCCGAATTTAAGACCCACAACGGATCCTCCAGAAAACACGAAAGCCCAAAGGACTCCCGGACTCTCCCAGATCACAACCTCTTCCTCAAGTGAAACCCCCCTGCAGATGTCTCATTCCTGGGTCTGGATATTAGTGTGGCCCTGAGGAAGTGCACTGTGTAGCTCACCTGCCCATCTGGCTTCACTCGTCCCCACCTGCCAACAGATAATCTCTCAATCTTGCTGTGTACATCTGTATTTAACTGGGACCTTTAGCTTGTTCTGAGTGAGGGGGACATTTGTTTCTGGAGAGACAACTCTCTGTTGTGACAACGCTCAGCGGGAGATAACTCAAAAGCCTCAACAGCGTTAACAGAAACAGCATGTTTGATGAAAATCAACGCGCATCTCACCGCACACACTCGCCCGACGCGTGTGTGTATGGCGCCCTCCCTGTCGCCCGCCTCTGTGGCCTTCTCCGTGAAGAAGAAATACACTTTGTCGTTGTCTCTGTCGTCGTTGTCTGGGATGAGGTGGGCAGCGATGAACTTGGGGTCTGAGGAGGGGGAACGTAGGGATGGATGAGGAGTTAGCATCGGAAGAGCGAGTGATCACTTTAAAGTCTTTCTCAAATATCAGAAGAAGTATATATATATATATATATATATATATATATATATATATATATATATATATATATATGAAGCATATTTCTTAAACATGAAGTCAAAACGGAAGCGGAAGATAATTTGTTCTCCTGGCCTGATGATTAGTTAAAAAGTTGATAAGACATAATATAACAAAGGTGATGCACTCAAAGGTGTCCTTAGATGGTAGATAATGTGTGTTACTTTTCATTGACTCAATTCTATATCTAATGGGGTGATAACCAGTGAAGCGTTACCATGGAGAAGTTTCTGGTCGGTCTCGGTCCTCATGGTGGAGCGACCTCCCATACTCCTGAAGATCACAGAGTCTCTACCCAGGAAATCTGCCGTCAGCCCTGTGTACAACTCCCGACCTTAAGAGAGGCAGGGAGAGAAGTGGGGTTTGAATACATTTAAAAGAGAGGCAGGGGGAAAAAAATGTATCAGCACCACAGGGAACAGTGAAAACAGTGAAAGGGATTGAAGAAACGTGGGGGTAAAAAAAAAAAGAAGTTTGGCACAGAAGAACAACAAGGAACAACAAGGAAATCATTGGTGGAAAAAAAATGTGGTTCAGGCAAATGAGGAAGGGGAGGTAAGAGGAAACTGAACAAATCCAATACAGAACACTCCGGGAGAGTAATCTGAAACACACTTCCTACAGTCGTTCCTCCTTTGAGACCATAAACTCGGCTTCAACAACTCAGAAAATTGATTTTCCTGCAAATAGATATAAAATCTTTCCTGTGGCACACCGTGTGAATTACGCTTGGAAAAACATCTAGCAGCAGGGTTATCAGCGAGACTGCAACCTCAGCTACGTTTGGAGACAGAAATTCCTACAGCCAAGAATATAATGAAGAACAAGGAGAGGTTTTTTTTTTTTCTTCCAGAAAAAGCATATTCACTTTAAAAGAGTTTTATATGTATTATTTTTATTTTCCCCGCAGAGTGACAGTGATCTCATTGATGCAAATGTTTTCTTATCTCATTTGGCTGTAATAATGGTATTAGAAACACACAAATCCTTCTTTAGCCTGCAAACACAGTCAACTCCAAGTCATGCCCCCATAAGCAACATGAACAGACACATGTACATAGATACAGTAATTAGTGATGACAGGGCCTGTTGAGCTGTGTGTACTTTGGGAGGAGATCCTGACATTGAGGGGTGGAAAACTTTACCGGGTTGATAACTGATGAATAGGACTTTCATTAGCTTTTACAGTTTCATTCTTGGCATCCCCTTCTTTATGTTTTCATCACATGCCCTAATATGTTGGTGTATGCTCGTGTCTGTATTTGTGTTGGTATGTCTTCTCTATTGGTTATTTTGTTATTTGCTTCTTATTTTACAGGTTATTTTCAGGATGAGCGTACTTTACATCAGACAGAGTATAAATATTGGAAGGCAGCGTGGGCCGGAAAGAAGCCTTTTTGCACAACATTGAACCCTTGATGAGGAAAAATCCATAAATATGTCGATGACAGAGGCAGAAATAGACGCCCTGAATATGTCGAAGTCCAGCTGTGTGGTCATCTTACACAACCCCTCTGACCTTGAGGAGGCCAACAGATCTGCTGAGTCAGCGTTTTCCTCTTTCATCACGTCGATACTGACATTTAAACTGATGCAGGAGAACGATCCTTCCTCTCCCTGCCTTTTTAAAATCTCAACAGATTTGTGTATATTGTTCTGTATCTATGTGTCCAAAACCCTCGGTATTCGACTTACAATGAACAATATCCTGCCAAACAGAGTGTGTTGTGGGATAAAATCTGATTCTCAAAGCACCCAAAGCAGCTGTAGGGAGAGGAAGGTGGGATAGAGTGCTGCACACATACACACACACACACAAACACACACAAACACCTCCCAGGATTGTCTGTCACTGGAATAAATCAGCGTTATTTCAAAAACTAAATACCTAATGACGTTCGGAGAGAAACGCCCAGAACTATTTAACCTTGTCAGCACAGCTCCGGAGTGAGTGCGTGTGTGTACGTGTCAGAGCAGAAGAAAGTTATAGTTTCTGTCCTTAAGGTTATTATCATTTCAATACAGAGCAGAGGTCTGTGCAGGGAGGTGAAATGTGGACACACAGACCATCTGTGTTTGGCATTTTAAATAGTTCACTGTGGCAGATAAAAAATACCAAGCTGAGAAAAGTTCGCTGATTTGACGGTTTTGTCAAGTTGTGAAATTTGTATTTTGTTATTAAAGTTATTAAAACTAATTGTAATTGAACTTATAACTGCTTATGACACAGTCTCAATTTACTACTGTTGCCTTGATAGGTCTTTATAAATAAACATACATCAGTGAGAGAATTGGTTATTTGTATATATTTGTTCACCACAAACTCCTTCAGCTCAGACTCCCCATGTGGCCAACAACTATAAGCTGCAACCAGCCTGCTGTGGACAGACCCTGATCCTGCTCCGCTGCCGCATCCACCTGCTGCTGTATATGTATTGTTGAGCCCGCTGGAGGGAAGGGAGGAACGGGAGAACCAGAACCAGAACCAGGGCTACACAAAGAAGACCTTCTCTGCTGCAGTGAAATAAGAGGTTTTCAAAAGGGTATCTACCACATGTCCACTGGAACCACCAACATTAACACAAAATGTTCCTCGTAGTAGCTTTAAGGGCTTTGAGATAGAGATGGACCGCTCACTTTTGTAGGCTCTTATACCCTGGATGTTTTAATTTTTGGACAGTGAAGAGGCAGACAGCAAATGAGCTGAGAGAGGGGGAGACGGGTATGCAAGTTTCTTAAAAATAAGGTATCAATACCTAAATGCCTAAATGCAATACAAGCCAAATTACCCATGCAAACGGGTCTCCTAGGCATGTTGGCTCCATGAAACCCTTGTTTAGAAATAAAGACAATCCAACATGGAACATACCACTGAATGTGCTAGCGAAGGGGAGGCTGGGGTCATGTGGAACTTTGCCTCGTCCATTTTCCACATTGGAAGGATCCATGGTGAACACATGCTGTGGAAGAGACAGAAGCACAGATGATTTTAAGTCATTCATTCCAGCATGTGGCCTGCGAGACAGAATATATAACAACTAGCTGTTTTCAATTTTAGATTTATTTGTCCTTTTACTGAACTGCGTCTGTCTGAGAACTAAGAAACTGTCTGAGGAACAAGGAAATGTAGGATCAGTGTTGTTGCCAGAGTTCTAAAAACATTTCCCACACGGTTCCCAGTGCAGATCAACCCCAAAGGCTGAATCTTGTATTGTCGAGCCAGCAGGGTAACAAAGGAAGCCAGAGCATATAACCCCGTTATCAAATAAAAACTACACTTGGACTGCAAACTTTTTCAACAGGGAAAATAATTCATAAGAGAGCAGGTTTCATGCACATACTGTGCAGTGCTGACCAAGTAAGTATATAAAGTCTAAATCGCATGAAAAACCATTTCCACTCTGTCTTGCCAACATACCAGAATCAGAAACATATTCATAAAACCATTGTCATTTGCCTCGTGGTGTGTTTTTCTTCTGGAAAAGTATTCTGCTGCACACTAAGTAATGTGATTTATGTGATTTAGCAGCAACAAGACTGTTTTTGGAAAAATGCAAAACCTAAGTTGTCCAAATGATCGATCAGAGAAAAACACAGAAAATTCAAGTAACAAAGTGTGAAAGTGCCCCACGCCCTATAAAAACCTCCATGTCTCGCCATTTGACATCAAACCGCAGTCAAATGTAGTTTTTCAGACTCCATCGTCGACGAAGTAAGGAAGCAATTAAAATAACAGAGCAGTTCTTTTTCTTCGTCCTTTGCCTGTTAGCCGGGTTCACCTGGTGAACACCGGCCACATCCTTGGATTGTGTGATTCGCCAGGTCAACACAGGGTCACCGTGGACAAAAGATTGTTTGTTTTGAGCCTTCTCTACTCCCACTTCAACGCCACCAGTGCACCGGGCCGCTGGCCGTGATCGATGTCCAAACACGGGCGACTTTCCAGAACAAAAAGAGAATGAGGCGACGGGACCTACAGTGGGACGTCCCGTCTAATCCCACATTACTGATTTAAGTGTCCTCACGGTGAACTCTGCGTGTGCGACTCTCTGTTGCACTTATAGACAATAGAGCATTGTTATTGGGAGGGTGGGTCTTCAGCTGGACGGAGATCACAGGGGAGATGATGACATTGAAGTCTGCGGGATAAAAATACCGTTACGAAATACAGCGGACACAATCAGCACATCCAGTTCTGTACGTGCACCAACGCTCGTCCTGAGCTAATTGTTACTGTCGGAAATAAAACACAGAATTACACACCGGCTTATCCAACAGGCATCAGGAAATTAGGAGAGGCGGTTCATTTCTTATTTGATCCACATGTAGCTTTTTGAGTGTTCTTTGAGATGTTTTAAGGGTGTCAAAGAGCACATGTACAACCCACCAGCATGCACGAAGCCGGTCGTCACACATGAGAGAAAACTGTACGTCAATGTGATTTGTGAGGATTTCTTTTGTCCTTTTCACTTAACTGCACAGTCTGATTATTTCTTCATCAATGTCTAAAGTTGTACCATGTGTTCCAAAATGGAAATCCAACATTCGAAAGAAAAGTGATACTTACAGAGAAATTGCATGCAGAAGATGGTGGGGTTGGTGCAAACAGGATTGTTTTTACCATCATAGAGAGCAATAAAGTTATTTATATTTGGTCTCCCAGTGGAACTGTTCCTTCCATCCAATCTAAAAACCCAAGGGGATACAGCGCATATCTGTGTCTAGACTTCCTTTTCTGTGTGCTGCTCGTTGTTAATAGTCCCATTAGCAACTTGAGGTTCAAGACTCTCAATTGAGTACAGTCTCTAAATGTGAAGGCAGAATCTGTACTTGGAGAATATCTTCCATCTATCTCTTTGCTTTTGATCTCTCTATATTGAATTTCTGTTTTCTGCTCTCTCATTCTCTGCTGAGGTCTTTTAGTTTGCTCGCTTCATCATCTATATTCTTTCCGCATCTCTTTGCTCTCTTGTTACTGAGGTTAACCAATGCATCGCTGTATTCCCCATAGGATTGTGTGTTTGTGCCCAATTTTACATTGTGCATCATGTGCACAGGAGACAGTTTTGGGGTTATGTGTTATCTCATAGTGATCCGGAGGAATGGCGTGACTGCGTGTGCAGCTGATTAGACTGTCAGAGTCACTTTGGTCAAACGCTGCCAAGATAAACACACAGTGCTGCGATACACTGAGGGAAAGACATCCAGGCCACTTTGTACTCTGTCGTGCCAAGCACAATACATCAGATAGAAAACCATTTAGACAAGTGACTAGTGACACACACACACATGTACCTTTGTATTGCTTAACTGTTTTCATTCATATGCCTCTACCCTTCCCATTACATAACTTATATAAATAAAGTATAATCAGCTGGCAATGGGACAGGGTTTTGCCATTTGAAGCACTCTGGTTTGCATTTGTAAGTCCGAGTAGTCTTCACCAATCACGTTGGAGCAGTCTTTAGTTGCTGGTAAACAGTCCGTGTGGAGCGCAAAATAGGTGGAACGCGTTGGCTACAATCTGGGAACTCACCAGCTATTGTATGCACTAGCGGCGCCAGGATTTTGATTGTGGGTGGGCCACAAGAAAAGTGGATGGGCCAATTAAAATAAGCCAAAAAAAAAAAAAAAAAAACGGGGTCTGTTTTGTCTGACAGACATCTCAAAGCTTGCGCGCCAAAGTCATTCATTTTATTGGATCACTTGCTGGTGACGATGCAGCCTGTGGGCGGGCTTAGTAGTCCACACGGGGTAGAAGCCGCTGATTGACTGAGAAGCTTTCACTCAAAGCTTTCCTCAGGCTGCTTATTGGATGAACAGCTAGAAAGAAAATCACTCACTAATCAGTAGGCATGAGTCAAAATGGGCGGGCCCAGGCCTAAAATGGGTGGGCCCACCAGGCCCAATAGTAGCGCCGCGCCTGATTGTATGACAATCATTGAGTTATCAATTGGTTTCAAATTAGATCGTAAACAGTCTACGAGTGAAACAATGTGGTCATGCATGTCTTCGCGCAACTCAAACTCTGTCTCGCATCTCAAGTTGCTAGTCGGACTGAAAACAACAAGCAGTGTACTGGAACCCCAGAAATGTATCCCAACGCCCCCGGAGGATCATCTGTCATCAGATCGATGGCCACCTTGCTAAATCAAATACCTAATGATGACTACAGTCATGACCCTCAATCTGTTGAAATAGCACACTTTTCCTCTTACAATGCTCGGTGTATTGATGGGAGAGCCTTCCTTGTTCTGGACACTCTAAGACAGACTTTCTTCTCCACTGTTGCTAGTCTTACAGCCTTAGCTTTTTGCAAACCCTGTAATTATAATTTTTCACCACAGTGGCCACTGCCCAGCAAAGTTACACCATCTCTTTTTAAACGCTAAATAATGAAAACCAGCTGTTTAACTGTAAAGGATGGTTGGCATTCTAACAACGTGACTTCATACAGGGATGAATCCACAGTAGAAAAACCAAAGATGGCGATTTCCCAACCGGGCTGTAACCTCAAAGGACCAGATGCAGCGTGGTCACGAAGACAAAAGTTGCATTGATACATAAAAGACTTTGCTTCTTGGCTGCTGCTTCTGTCCCCGTCCCACCTCACTTCCTCTGTCCTACTGAGACCAACAGACAGCAGACATCCACCTTTTGTACTCCTTGCAGCCTCTCATCTTCTCCCCCATCTCCCTCCCTTCTTGTCCTCCCTCCCGTTTCATGTTTTGATGATGGAGAGGTTGATGCTAAACGAGCGCATGCACTTCTGAACCAACTGCCCTATTAAATTTGATGATCTCAAACATCTGTCAGAGATCCAAGGTTTTTATTATCCATGCTTATCATTCACAGTTTAACACCGGACACACATGTAGCCTACTAGTCTGGTCTTAAAACATGTCCTAAAGTCTACAGTCTGGACTTCAAGCATCTAAAAAGGCAACTTGGCCAACCAATAGAGCTTTGGAAACATTGGAAACGCTGTTGTACTTGGCCTTTTCCTCACTGTCCAGTCAAATAATGGCTTGGTTCCCTCTCTCACCACTCAAAGCATGGGAAGCTCGCTCTCTCGTCAAATCTGATTCGCTCCCCGTTCACGAAGAAAAGAAAGTAGAGACAGATGGAGCTGATTAAGAGTTATGGTAATATTTACGAAATTCATAATATAAATGGAACAAAGACTACAGCAAAGAGTGATTCTATACAGTAAGCATTCATTCGTACCCAGGCTTTGAGGTGACGTATATGGGGGAAAAAACTAATGGGTGATTTATAAACAATTCCTTTGTGATTATGTTTTAAATCTTTTTAGTCTCCTTTTTTTATCCA